>CM054180.1:105838134-106265634 GCA_028829895.1 Sinotaia quadrata
AAACAAATTAAACGACCTAACAAAATAAAAAATAAGAAATACATTAAAGAAAATAAACAAACCAATAGAGAGAATTTCTTTCATTTTAGTTTATACTTTAGTCTGGCCTAACAAATTATATTAGTCTTATGTAAACGTTTGATATTAGTCTGGCAGGATAGAGTAATTTTGTCTGATAAACTAATGTGCAAATTATGAACACAACATTAGCATGCAACACTCCTCTAAAACATTCAAACAACACAACACAAAGAGACAGAAACTCTTTAACTTTATACCTCTGACATTTTAAAAGATTAATCTCTAACAGGTTCGAAGAATTTTACAATTTAGTTCAAGCAATGTTTTACCCGAATAATTTGAAACATTCATATGAATGAGAAAGCAATTTTTTCTTTCCAATAAAACGACTTTCTATTGTATCATTAACTTACACACGAATATAAATTCACAGACACCAGCTGTTATATAATTATGTTATGAACGTGGTTTTAATTAACACATAAGAGTCATTAAGTACATAGTGATGCATCGTTTCTTGTAATACACTTGAAAATACATGTATCCATGAATCTACACTACTTATAACACATTCCGTTTTCCTGCAAGAGCCTGAAAAATATCTGTATCAATTGTTACTCCAAATCTGATCCTAGAAATCGGTACACATAAGATTAGCTGCAATCACACTGTGCAAGTGCGTTTACATTGTCATTGTGTGAGTTGATAATATTTGTTCTCCATTGAGTGCTGTCTTAGTATAAATAACACGTGAGTTGATAATATTTGTTCTCCATTGAGTGCTGTCTTAGTATAAATAACACGTGAGTTGATAATATTTGTTCTCCTTTGAGTGCTGTCTTAGTATAAATAACACGTGAGTTGATAATATTTGTTCTCCTTTGAGTGCTGTCTTAGTATAAATAAAAGGTAATATTTGTTCTCCATTGAGGGCTGTCTTAGTATAAATAACACGTGAGTTGATAATATTTGTTCTCCATTGAGTGCTGTCTTAGTGTAAATAACACATGAGTTGATAATATTTGTTCTCCATTGAGTGCTGTCTTAGTATAAATAACACGTGAGTTGATAATATTTGTTCGCCATTGAGTGCTGTCTTAGTATAAATAACACGTGAGTTGATAATATTTGTTCTCCATTGAGTGCTGTCTTAGTATAAATAACACGTGAGTTGATAATACCTGTTCTCCTTTGAGTGCTGACTTATTATAAATAACACGTGAAGCCTATTCTTACTGATGATGAGCTCTTATGATTAAAACTTATATTTAACTTTGTCCACAATTGTACTGAAATGCAGAAAAAAAGATAATGAAAAGAACATTTTAATTAACCATGACTGACTGTCTATGTTAAAATAAGAATAATAAATAAATTTTAACCACCAGTTCGAATATATTGTACTTTAAAAATATAAATAAGATGAGAACTGTTATGGATGTAGATTGTAAAACCGACATAATTTAACTTCCAGGAAGATTTTGAAAGAGCAAATTGAAACATTAATATAAAAAAATAATTTAATAAAAGCTTGTTATGTTACACTTACTTACTTCATACTACAGATGTATATATCTTATGTACTATTATATACGATGTTTTCCAAACTAGTTAATGTCCAAAACAAAAATAAGTTTGAAAAAATGTTGTTGCCCGCCATACTGTTCTGGAAATGTTCTCTTGGCCAGAAAAGGTGGGATACTACTGGGTTAAGGTATTTGACTGATGACGTAAGAATCCTATTTGACTGATGACGAAAGAATCCTATTTGACTGATGACGTATGAATCCCATTTGACTGATGACGAAAGAATCCTATTTGACTGATGACGTAAGAATCCTATTTGACTGATGACGTATGTGTAACCATAAAAACCTACGTCAAACTTTATTAGTACAGAAGTGTTAATTACGGAAAATAAATCATTTGCGAGGCTGAGAAGTGTTGTAGAAAGTAATTATTTAACATAATTCACTGCTTGCGTAATGTTAATCAGGATTAAAACTTCACATTATTTACACTACCTTGTAAATTGGAATTTCCATGATTAATTTTGAACAGCTGCAGCATAATTCGTTTCCGTCTCTTTTCATCTCTTGTTCGTATCCCACGCTCACGGAGAACAGTTAGGCAGTAGAGAGCAGTAGTCAAGGCTGGGCTAAGTGGTAAAACAATGGTTGCCATAGCAATAGTAATGTCTCTAGTAACATACTTTCCAGTTAACGCGAGAAATCCTAGAATCACAATTGGAAAGAAGCATATGGCGTTAAACAAAACAATAATGCTGACACGTTGTGCGATGATGACATCTTGTCGCACAGTTCTCATCTCTGTAGATGACAAGCCTTGTATGCAGATAGCACTGAATATAAAGAGTGATCCAACGATGTCTGCCGAGATTAAGACACAGTTCAAAATTATCATAATACCATATGAATAAAACTTGCCTTCAAATGTCTGTCTAGTTATCGGCAGAATACTGCATACATCCGTCTGAGTATACAAGTTCCAGTGTGACGTCATAGGTAGAAAGGGTACAGAGGCTAGCGCAATACATACACACCAAGTTACTGTACATACAAAATGCGCCGAGCGGTTCTGGAAATGTTTGTGAGCACGAGGAAAGTAAAACAGACAAATTTGGTCGATCATGAGAAGAGAAGTAATAAATGTAGACATTTCTTTGGATACAAGAGCCAGGAATCCCGCCAGTTTACACATGGCGCTGTTTTTCCACGCTACATCTTCCCAGAAATAGTTCTCCCCATACGTCCAGTCTGCCGCGCCAATCAGAACAAGGTACACACCCATCAGAAAGTCAGACACGCACAAATGAGTAACAAATGTGTTGTAAACACGGACATTTGCTGCAAGACCCACTACTCGGTAGACAAGTGAACTCACATTTCCTAGTAAAGATAAAATTGCAAAGATTACAAGAAAACATCTGTAGATAAAGGACGGTAAAAGTGTTCCACAAGAAGATAGTTCGTCAGTTGGAGCTTGGCAGTCGGTAATCATTACACCTGCAGGCAACATAGGACAGCAGAGTTTATAGTCATCAGTGAAAATGGTCTGCAGTTTGGACAGGCCTTGAAACAGGTCACGTGGATATTTTTTGATTGGACAACCACGAATGTCAACTTTACGTAACTTGTTCAGAAGTTTCAAACCCTCCCGTTCTACACTTTCAATGCCACTGGACTTCAAGATCAAAGTCTCCAAATTAGGAAACAAGATAAAGGAACTCCCGTTTAGTTCTGGCATATAAATTCCAGACAAATCAAGGTTGCGTATTTTCGGAAAATTAAATGCAGTAGGATTGTCAAAATAAAAAATAGTCTCTAATGGATTCCCGGCTAATGATAATGTATTCAGATTTTGAAAGCCCAGCAGGTGTTTCGGAGTTATGAATGTAAATTTATTATTACTGAGATCTAGCGTTTGTAAGTTGTCTAAAACTATGATGTCCATCGTCTTCAGTCCACAATGTTCTAGACTCAGATATACTAGGTACGTGTTGTTACTGAAGTCACCTGGCGTCATGAGAGAATGTCCAGCATTCACATAACGAAGTTCTGGAAAATTACGGGCTGGGAATGGCCGGGAACACAAGAAAGCCAATCCGTGACACGTGCAGTTCTCTGGACATTTAAGATCACACAGAAGTTCGTCATCGTGTCGTGGACACTGGAAAATTCCATCACACACGTGACTGGTGTGCAAACAAACCCTGGACGCCCGACAACGGTAGTAACCAGGACACGTGTAGCTGTGACAATCTGCTTCGTCCTCATGACCTGGACAATCATACACTTTGTTACAACGGACAAAAACAGGCAGACAGTACCCAGTATCCGGACAGAGAAAGTGAGTTTCCGGACATCTAATGACTGAGATGTGACTGTTTGGCTTTACCTCCACGTAAGGCTGCATCTTATAACGTCCTTTACCGTCCAGGTGTATTACGGCAGGTGGTGGCAGACTTTTAAAGGTTTTAACTTTATAATTCGCTCTAGGTTTGTAGTTACACAGTTCTTCATCTGAGCCATCTGCACACTGCTCCACGCCATCGCAGAGTTGATTGATATATACACACTTACAGAAAGAAGATAGAAATCCAATAAACAGAACAAAAGGTAATGGATCTACTATCTTGTCAGTTAGAAATAAAATATAGCTGGAGGGGAAACATTACAAAGCTACATAAAATTATACAGTACATTTATAATTTTGAAAACATGTACTGATTGCATGACAAAGTGTAATTCCAACACCAGTTTCTTTTCTTTTATTCTATGTATGTCTTTTCTATTTACTGACATTTATTTCATATTTTTATAGTAATATCAATCTTGTATTGACGAATGATACGTGGGGTGACCTATATTGATTTACTGCTCTTTTATATGTTGTGAGCGATACATCTCATTGGGGCTCGTGGAAGTGTTGACCTCAATTTGTAGTGTTGTCCTAAATTATTCACTGGTTTATTGAAAAACTACAATGCACTTAGCTCTCCAGTGTAGTTGTGGTGGTCTGTCTCATTCACCCGTGTATATGGTTATGTCACTGGTCCACCCACATACAAAGGTAAGTTTTATCAAATATGCTGGTGGTCTGATCCAAACATATAATCGGAACAACGTGCACTCACCTTGATCGCGGGTAATGATTCTGGTACTGAACATGAAGACCCTAGAAACATAATACATCTATAATATTTCTATAGCTCTATCTTAATAACTCTTATCAATGATCTCTAAAATTTAAAAATATTTATTAGAACACCTGTCTAGCCTATAATGCTCAATTTTCATCCATACAATTCTAAGTCCATGGTTGAAGTGAAGTGAGAGCCAGTGTTCTTGGTAAGCTATCTGACTGATGTATGGATAGAAAATGGATTTAGAAGAATATATTTATATTTAGTTTTTATTATTTTATAAAATTCTCAAGTTTTGACTGTCTGAAAGTCCACATTTGTGCCTGCGTGTGTACATGTGTATATGTATGTATGTGCGTGTGTGTGTATGTGTGTGTGTGTGTGTGTGTGTGTGTGTGTGAGTGTGTGTGAGAGAGAGAGTGTGTGTGTGTGTGTGTGTGTGTGTGTGTGTGTGTGTGTGTGTGTGTGTGTGTGTGCATTCGTGCGTGTGTGTAAATGGGGATGACAACATTCTTTTTCAGATCAAAGCATGTTGAGTATGAAAGGAGAAGAGAGAAGTGTGTTCTTTATTCGTGATAGTTATTTGTGTGTAGTGGTCTCTGTTTCAGGACTGGCACACTTCATACTTCATGATTACTTTCTACTTCATAACTACTTCCTACTTCATTCATACCTCCAACTTCTTTCCTAACTTTTTACCTTCCTGCGTACTTCAATGATTAATGTTTTGTGATGAATTCTAATTCTATTCAGACATGGGTCCTACTTTAAATTGTGTTAGTAATGGTTCTAGTGCTACAATTCAAATGTATTGCAACTAAGCGAGGCAGATGAACTCGACCATAGATGTGTAAATAGTTTATCTGAGATATTACTATTGAGTGTTACATAATGGCATTATGTAGCCACACTTCCACTTTTTGATATACACCCTATCCATATAAGGACCAATGACTGCTACCTACAATTTAGAATGTAGCCCTAATTAGTATTCTTCCCTCAGTTAAACTGACAACTCAGACTCAAACCTTTGACAGCTTGCAGTGTGTAACACGCCTGGTGTGTTAATACTAATTAATAATTATTTTTATGAATTAGTTTGTCATAATCGCTTATCAGTGATTAAATTAAGATTTATCGCATAACACGAGTTGCCTACCCTCATATCACTATAAGCCTACACACCACTGGTACAGAACTTCTTCACAAGTGGAATTTTACTTAAGGGGTAATCTAAAATAACATAAATCTCCTTTTATTCACTAGTCTAGCTCCTGAACCTCCATTCACCCTCTAAATACTCCACACATGCGTCAAGGCACGTGTAAAAAATATATAACATAAAATAAAGATTTATTATACAATACTAAATATAATAACAAATACTTTAAATAATTTAAAAGAAGCAGTTCTCATATGAATGGCCGATATCTACTATTCTATGATCTTTACATGTTGTTGGATAAGAAAAAGAGTCAGAGTTAATAATAATAGTCTTGACCTGAGTCATAGATGTGGTGACGGGTTGTCTCCCTGTTCTGTGATACCGCTGACCATGCTGTGAGATTAATGACAGTCAATGTTAATTCTCTCCACCATCCTGGGCTTCCACGGTGGGTCATAGCTTCGCATGTTATCGAACGTCTGCACGCTACTGTGTTACACTGCACTGCTAGATGAAGAATTGTTTACAGGTACACATACTGTAAATAAGATGACCGGGCGAAGTCTGGAGGCTGGACCCTGAAGAGTTGAACCAGTCCTCCAACTGAAGCCTTAGAGTTCCGTAGTCGGTCCTTTGGTGTTCATCTTTCCAACCAGGATGCAATGGATAATGAAGAAAGGTGCACTCACGATAACAGTTATTTTTGAATTACACATTTGAAATAATAATTAATAATTATTACTTAATAGTAAATGGATAAAGGAAATATAAAACTTCAGAAAGCATAGGCAATATTTCCCCTCGTGGATTTTAATCCTTACAAATGTATATTTGTTTCAATGGTGTGAGATTTCATGATGTGAAGGAAAGAAACACTCATTTCATAATATAAAGGACTTATTAAAATATTTTGGTCTGCACTCTGAATTTTTCACTTTACCAGGATATAGTTTAGTACCTCAAGATAACGTACTATACTACAAAATATTTAATGCAGGGGTCAGCAACCTACTACAGATGTGTCGTGCCTGGCAAGAGAAGCAATTTTTCATGCGCATTGAAAATTTGAAAGAAAAAAGTGTTCATTCATAGATCAAATATGTAAAATTGTATTAATTTATAGATCAGATATGTAACTTCGTTAATTTATGATCAAATGTGTAAAATGTATTCATTCATAGATCAAATGTGTAAAATGTATTCATTCATAGATCAAATGTGTAATTTTTAAAATTTATATAGTTCGAATATGAAAAATTGTGTTAATTTATAGATAAAATGTGTGAAATGTATTCATTCATAGATCAAATGTGTATTTTAAAAAAAAATATAGTTCAAACATGTAACATTGTGCTAATTTATAGATCAAATATGAAAGCGTTTGTTATTGTTTAGATCAAATATGAAAATGTTTGTTATTGATTAGATCAAATATAAAAACGTGTGTTATTGTTTAGATCAAATATGAAAACGTTTGTTATTGTTTAGATCAAATATGTAAGAGTATGTTAATTTACAGATCAAATATGTAAAAGTAAATTAATTTATAGAATCTAAAATGTAAAGGAATGTTAATTAATAGATCAAATACGTAAATGTATATTAATTGATAGATCAAGCGTGTAAAAGTCTGTTAATTATAATGAACGATCAAATACGTAAAAGTATGTTAAGTTTTAGATCACAATTGTGAAGTATGTCAATGTAGAGATCAAATGTCTACGTTTATGTTAATTTATAGTAAAATATGTAGAGATCAAATGTCTACGTTTATGTTAATTTATAGTAAAATATGTAGAGATCAAATGCCTACGTTTATGTTAATTTATAGTAAAATATGTAGAGATCAAATGTCTACGTTTATGTTAATTTATAGTAAAAATATGTAGAGATCAAATGTCTACGTTTATGTTAATTTATAGTAAAATATGTAGAGATCAAATGTCTACGTTTATGTTAATTTATAGTAAAATATGTAGAGATCAAATGTCTACGTTTATGTTAATTTATAGTAAAATATGTAGAGATCAAATGTCTACGTTTATGTTAATTTATAGTAAAATATGTAGAGATAAAATGTCTTCGTTTATGTTAATTTATAGTAAAATATGTAGAATTGTCCGGACGCCTGGATGCAAAGTGCATTGATGCATTGTGCAAATGGTTGGTATAAATGACTTAGATTATTTGATTTATTCTACTTCTAAATATCTGTTTACTTTGTCTTTTCTATGGTTCTTACAAAATTATATGTACAACGATTTTTTTTAATGAGACTGAAATTCTGAAATATGTCACAATTTTACTTTTGTGCAGCACTCATAAAGGATGACCCCTGGTTTATGTCATGTTGCAATATCCTGAGAAAGGGGAGACAAACTGAAAACGGTAAATGTTTACCTGCCGGCCACCGCATCTTACTTGTGTCGTCTGGTCACATTTCTTGAAGACACAAAAGTTTTCATCACTCGAGTCGCTGCAGTCGGGCCGATGATCACAGACCAATGTAAATGGCACACTGTCTCCTGAACTTTCACACGAGAAAGATGGCGGAAGTGACGTCAATGGAGCATTACATATATTATTTGTTTGACCAAAGCAGAGGCATTTCTCGTCACATATAAAGAACATCTGAGTCAGGTGACCAGCTGGACATTCAGGTAATGTTTTATTTGATTGCAATATTGGTTTGGCCAGTGTAATGGCTGGTGGAGAAGATACAAAGCTATAATTATTGCGTTGATTAAATTTAAACACTTTCCGTTTCTCGCAGAGAAAGTAAAAAGACACGCTAAATTTATCATTAAACATTTGCATATTAACTGTCTTTTGACTATCGATATTTAGCTGTCCATAAAAAGATGTGAAAAAATTTGAATGGGAGATATTCAGTAAATATGCAATAGAGTTATCCGCCCATTGCCATGAAACAGCATACCTTTCACAAAGAAAAAATAGCAACATTAATCAGTTCCAGAGACAAAAATACATAATAATTTCTAAACAGTCATTTAAATAAATACAATTGGGAAATCAAGACATAACATTGTTACTCTTTAACTATAGTATATGACATTGGAAAATGTAAATTTATGTCGCCTTTCTTTGCCTAGTGTGGAAGGGTGGATGTACGTGTATACAGAGCTGTGTGTGTGCGTGTGTGGACAGCGATGTCTGAAGCAAACTAGGTCAGGTCAGGACCCGCTAGTTTAGAATCGCGCGGCGCACTGTGGCCCCTCGGCTGTAGTGACGTATACCGTGTGTTAGTGTGTACGTTTTTGATAGCCAGTTATTATATTATCCATTTATCAAGCAAAGTTAATGTTTATGTATTCTAATAGTTAGTGTGATGTAGTTTATATTTATATAATTTTGTAAGTTAGTTTATATTGTTTTCGAAGTGTATTCTATGATTTATGTATGTGTACAAGTTTTCTCCTATCAGAGGGAAATAGTTAATTATTTTATTTGATAATTTATTTTGTGAATTATATTGTAAGGAAGTATTGTATTTAAAGAGTATTTACTGTACTATTTTTTATAGTTAAAGTGTTATATAACTCTAGGTAGTTTAGAAGGAATTTATGTTAATACGAAAGTACGTTAGCACAGAAGAACCCATTTAGCATTAGTTTTAGTCTCAGTTCCATAATTGTCTAGTGGAGTCCCCTTTGCCGCCCGGACTTTCTTGCGTGTAAGAGAGTGTTAGGGGGTCGTCTTGGAGGGGTGCTCTTGGAAGAGTGGTCAAGAGATGAAGAGAAAGGCTTGTTTTTGATGCAAACATGTAGCAAAAGAAAGGAAGCGTTGTCTAGGAAAGGCGTGTTCTGATGCCACTATGTATGTTGAGAGGGAGAGAGACAGTATTGGCGGTGTCGCAGGAATAAAGAGTACATAGAAATGTAAACACGTGTTGCGTGTTCTGCCTCTTCTGCTGTGGTTGCCGTAACCGTATTGTCTCATTGTCTCATATCTTCATTGTTTCATCACCTCCTCGCATCCTAGGGTGACCATAATAACACAAAAACACCACACACATCACACTATCTATCTATCTATCTATCTATCTATCTATCTATCTATCTATCTATCTATCTATCTATCTATCTATCTATCTATCTATCTATCTATCTATCTATCTATCTATCTATCTATCTATCTATCTATCTATCTATCTATCTATCTATCTATCTATCTATCTATCTATCTATCTATCTATCTATCTATCTATCTATGGCAAAGGTACTGTCTGTTAATTATTAGTTTATGATATTAAATTCATAATTAACACACAAACAATAATTCTTCCACGCAATCAACACACACAGTCATCTGATAGGGTCTTTGTCGTTGCGGTCACGAGAGTGACTAGGTCATTCCCTGGATAGTTTGTTAACTGATTAACTCTCTGTCCAAGTGTTACCTGTCTGGACTAACAGACTTTAATTGAACTATCTCGTCAATCTTGTCTTTAATTCAGACCCCCCCACCCACATACACATATCTCTCTATCGATGACGAGAACTATCCTAAAACTTGTACTTGACCACCTTTCTAATGTCGTTACGTCATTTGGTAGCCCTCACCCATCATCTGCACCAAGTACCTCTCTATCACAGCAATGAGAGTGGATAGTTTAAAGTTCAACAATTTATTAAAGAAAAAAATAACAAATAACAATTAATATAAATTTACATGTCATCAAAATCTCACACAAGGCAATTTCTCAGAGATCACAAATCTCTTTACAGCTTATCTCAATCAAGCTCAATAATTATAAGAAAAATGTTTCATACAAATTCCATAGCACAATTACTAGAAATTTTAAAGTTAAGCATAAGGTCAATATAGTCTCTAATTTATCTTACAACAATTCTCAAGAAAATGTCAATAATCAAAATTAGATACTAGTACAGTTTTAGTCAATAAAAGACATCAAAGAAGAATCAGAAAATAGATAAAGAATTTATCAGAAAAACATATACAGATTATATGAACAATACATAATAACGGTTCACCTGATATGGCCTGTGAGCAGTAATCTTGTTTCTGTATCAAAGATGGCTGGTGGGTAAAAGTGGTTAAATGAGAATCACGCCTGGAAACAGGTCTGCATACTGTCACAACACAATGTTCTTGTATAATCTGTTTAAGAATGCACAACATTGTACACAATCACAGTTCTTGTTCAAATGTAAATACACTGCACAATGCACAAATCAGTTTCTTGTCCGAATTTGAATACACTGCACAATGCACAAAATACAGTATTTTCCACTATCACTGAATGAATAAAGTGGATAAAGTTATACACAGTTCCAGTTTACAATACTGTTTTCAAGGACTTGGCCTTTTATTAAGCTCTTGTGGTTTCAACAGTTATTGGCAGAGTCAGACTTATGCTCCTCAAAGCTGCTCCCCTTGTAACTCCAGTCTTCGTGATGGACCCAATTCCTCAAGCAAGTGTTACTGGTTGTCTATGAATCTTCTTCCAAGTTAGAAGATACTCCTCATCGCAACCTCCATTTGCGTCATAGCACACACGCAGCATTCCACACTTCTCAAGAATATCATAAGTCCCAACAAGAATTTCACTGCTCATCGCTCTAGCTAGTCTAGCATCTTCAGCAGAATCCAATGGCAGTTAGCAGTCACCAACATAGAAGTAAAATACCAGACTTCAATCATAGACTCATAAGAACATCAACATAAACAACGTTGAGACAAATGAAGCTTGAACCAAGGACAAAGCTCGGTGGCCAAAAGAGAAAAACTTCTTTTGAGCTTTCTGTTCAGCTCTAACCATGCAGCCATCACCCATGGGACTTGGAATCATAATAGAGTGCGGAACCAATCTTGAATCTGCCCTTATATATTATTCTGGGTTTTGTGATGAAGATTCTAGAATTTGTCAGCCTCCAGGCTATAAACTGAGTTGTTTTCCTGGCTTTGACTAATAGTCATGGTTGATTGCCCGCATACTATAGACTGGGGTGGTCTGGATATAATAAATATGTCCATCTTACATAACAATCAGTGACCCATATCAATAATGCTCCTTTATTCTGGATCTAGATCAGAGTTGTTTTGTTCCCTCTCAACTCTCAGAGATTTGAAATGGCAAAATTTTAGGAGTTATATTTTGTGTAAATTAATTTAAATATTAATTAAATATATTCAAATTAATTAATTGAGTTAATTATAATTTTTCCTATCTATCTATCTATCTATCTATCTATCTATCTATCTATCTATCTATCTATCTATCTATCTATCTATCTATCTATCTATCTATCTATCTATCTATCTATCTATCTATCTATCTATCTATCTATCAATAAAAAATCTGCTCGCTACTTATCTCTAATGAATAAAATGCCAAATAAAATGCTCAATGCCAATCTCTAATGAATAGTTTCTGATCAATGCTAATCTCTAATGAATAGAATCTGCTCGCTGCTAGTCTCTAATGAATAGAATCTGTTCACTGCTAGTCTCTAATGAATAGAATCTGTTCGCTGCTTATCTCTAATGAATAAAATCTGCTCAATGTTAATCTCTAATGAATAAAATATGCTCACTGCTAGTCTCTAATGAATAGTTTCTGCTCACTGCTAGTCTGTAATAAATAGAATCTGTTCACTGTTAATCTCACATGAAGAGAATCTACACACTGCTAGTCACTAAAAAATATAATCTGCCCACTGCTAATCTGTAATGAATAGAATCTGCTCAGTGCTAGTCCCTAATGAATAGAATCCACACTGCCAATCTCTAATGAATATAATCTACTCAATGCTATTCTCTAATGAATAGAACTGCTCAATGCTAGTCTCTAATGAATAGAATCTGCTCACTCTCAGCCACACTTATGAATGAAAGCATATATTGGCCATTTATCATGTATGGGCCAAGTTCATGATGCACGAGTCAAGTGATGGAAACTGTCACAAATACAGTATCTGGGTGTGAACTCGCCAGAGTTGTTTTTTTAAATGGCTTAATTAATTTTAATTGTCACGGGTGAGTATTCCCTCTGTTTTGTTTCAATAGTCCGGCCAAGGGAAGCGACCATGAAACGCTTATTTCGAGAGTATAACTAGCACGCTTCTTATACACCCCCTTTGTATTTACTGATAATTTGAAAGCTAAGTTGTAACTTTATTAATAACACTATTTTGTTAATTGTGTGAACTAATTTTACTATATGTATTACCCGTAATTATATGCACTGTTTAAGAATTTAGAATTAGTTTTAACTTAAGGTATACTGAAGATCATTAACCTTTTCATTTACATGCCTTAGGTGATAGGTAATGCAAGAAATTTCACAACCTACATTTGGGGACAGGTCATGCCCTCCAGGTTTTCGACATATTGCTGGAGGCTAAATTGTATGAAAACACTGAGGTGACAGTTTGTACAATGTTTAATTTGTGTTTAGTTTCACGTGCTTGGACCAGAACAATTCATTAGAAAACCTATGTCTTAGTTACAGTTTTCCTAGCCAATGGATGAGCATTTACATTTTAGCCCACTTGGGAATTGTAGTAAATAAAAACTGATGTTTTTGCCAAGAGAAAAGAGAGAGACAGAAAACAGGAGAGACTTTGAGATCAACACAGCCTGCATGGCATCCTGCTATGCATCATGGCTTACTGCCGGCTTAGTAAATTTTTCT
The DNA here is from genome assembly GCA_028829895.1 of Sinotaia quadrata. NCBI lineage: Eukaryota > Metazoa > Mollusca > Gastropoda > Architaenioglossa > Viviparidae > Sinotaia > Sinotaia quadrata. The sequence goes on from CM054180.1 coordinate 105,851,665, forward strand.
CTCTCTGACTATTTGGAACATAAGATTGAAGATGCAGTTAAGGATCTGAAGCACAAATAAACTTTGCAGTTTTAATTTGTTTTCTAATAATGAATATTTGAGATTGAGAGAGGTGAAGACAGGAAATTATCTCACAAACAAGTATTAAATAAAGTAAGTAGGACTACTATATTATTCTAATATAGTGTATTATACAGAATTTGCTATTGTTGCTTGTTATAATCGTAATATAATACACTATTAAAATTATTATTTAGACAATATGAATAAAAATGTGTTTTAAATGTATTGGTCTAATAAAACAACAGTAATTAACAACGATGTAAAGCTGTTTATTTTGTTGGGTTATTTCTTGGAGGAATGAAGCACTCTCTGTTTGCTTTGATTTAATATTAATTTGTTTTCTTCTTATTGATCAAATTTAGTAGAATTACAAGAAACGTATAGAAAAATACTTACTATCAAGAAGTATTACAAAACCTTACAACTCTTTAACTCTTTTGAGTTTACAGTTTAAAATGAACATGTCTGACTTCGATAAGTATAAGTAATTTAAAATATATTGTTGAACTGATTCTAATGATAAAGCTTTTACTGTGGTTTGATATTCTTTTGCCTACCACCAAATCAGCAGATGATATGCCAAGCAGTCTGTGACTGGTTTCCGGTTCATTTAAAAACTCCAGCTTTTAACATGCATGTTTTGGGTTATTTCATTAAGAAACTACTGAAACATAGTAGTTTTTTTTATTTTTAAAAGTAATATTCTATTTGTTTGGAGTCTTACCTGTTTAGCATTCTAATGAGAGCAAGACAGATTAAGGTAAGATGAGTGAGCTAAGAACATTTACACGAGTGATTATTATAATGTGATAGGCGAGCTAAGAACATTTACACGAGTGATTATTATAATGTGATAGGCGAGCTAAGAACATTTACACGAGTGATTATTATAATGTGATAGGCGAGCTAAGAACATTTACACGAGTGATTATTATAATGTGATAGGCGAGCTAAGAACATTTACACGAGTGATTACTATAATGTGATAGGCGAGCTAAGAACATTTACATGAGTGATTACTATAATGTGATAGGCGAGCTAAGAACATTTACACGAGTGATTATTCTAATGTGATAGGCGAGCTAAGAACATTTACAGGAGTGATTATTATAATGTGATAGGCGTGCTAAGAACATTTACACGAGTAATTATAGTAGGATATTATTTAAGCGCAATTTAATTTCTCAACAACAAGTGCATAGTGCATTAGAAGAGAAAAGGGCATTTTCCAAACTTAAGAAGTTATGTTCTAATATAATATTTTATTGATTTAAATTGGTAGTTTTTATAGCTGAATCTTAAACGGTGATGACCAGTTACAAAATGCTTTTCCAAACTTTATACATTTGTAAATCGCATATTATTTGGAAAATGTTGTTTTTTTATTTGCGCCTAAATCGTATTTCTTCAACTATTATAGTTATATACGCCCCTTGTAATAAAATAAACATTCCAGAAAAATACCCTACACAAGAATATCAATATTAATTACATTATTGGCAGTCCTTGTCTAAAAGAGAATACCCCTAGTGGTATATTGTTTCCAATCATTCCTGATGTTAGTAATTCTGAGAAGTATTTCCATTTTGTCCACGTGCTTAGTATGGCCAAACTTGAGTTGTACTTTGAACAAAGGGTTATCCCTTCATCTCTACTTAACTTTGTTCTTGTCACTTCATATCGAAAACAGCTGTCTTCAACAGTTATGTATCCTACGCCACACTTATCACTCGTGTAAGGACAGGACAGTTCGTCTTCACCATTCAGGCACTGGGGAGACATGTCACAAGAAAAGTGATGATTTATGACAGTTTGACTGAGTGTGGAACAGTTCCATTTGCCGTCAGGCATTTCTTCTGGAAGTCTCGACTCGTGAAAAGAGAAGTTGAGTCTGAAACCAATGTGTAGTATTTCCTTTGTACTTTTAAAATGCACGAAGAATGCTCTCCCTTGTCGTATTACCACAGGTCTATAAGAATCACTCCACGAGTTCCATATGTCGTCACGACCTTTGAAATGAGAGTTAGAGATGACTAGAAGGTAATAATCAGGAGGCACATTAATCTGTATAATTCTGAAAACACTTATTATAACCGAGTTGTTTGGAGGTATTTCTACTCTCAACCATCTGTCAATATCGGCGTTGAATGTTGATTTCCTTTTACCCCTAGAGAGCTCTATGAAACCTGGAAATTACAATATACATACTATAAATTAACAGAAAATGTCACGTGAAATAAAGTAAAAATAATAATGTCTTATACATTTACAAAATAAATGTATCTTAGTTCCAAAGTCTTATAACAATGCAATGGAAGCATTTATCGCATACGCCATTTGAATTATGTGTCGTTTATAATAACAATTTCTGTCAAGGAGATAATAGAAAGTAGTTATACTGTTGAAGGGTAGTTTAGCATTCTATTTTATGCAAATTCAATATATTGTAAACGTAATAATACAGCGGTATCTGTCTATCTATCTATCTATCTATCTATCTATCTATCTATCTATCTATCTATCTATCTATCTATCTATCTATCTATCTATCTATCTATCTATCTATCTATCTATCTATCTATCTATCTATCTATCTATCTATCTATCCATCCATCTCTCTCTCTCTCTCTATTTATCTGTGGCAGAATGAATTTGCCGATTTTAACGTAGCCCGATCTTGGGCACTGATTACGAAGATATATTTGTAAGTGTCAGAGTTTGAGTAAACATCCCAGATAGAGAATATGCTAAAATATGCTTATACAATCCAAACTTTTCTAAGAGGATGAGTAGTATTTTCCTGACTGGTAGTCTCATACTTGTTCATAACAACTTCAACCAATGGGGATAGACTGAAAGAGACTTTGTTAGAGCGAAAGTTATTCAGTTGAAGAAAAGTGTATACACACGCAGCATAAGAAATATATATATATAGAACGTCATTTTGTACTCCATTAAAGACATATACATTTACATTAAGACAGGAAAATATTACACAATTTTAGTATACACATCCCTTGAGTGTAGTCGTTGCTGAGTCTAATTTTACATGTTTTAATTCGAAACTAATTCCAATATTTTAAGTTTTAGCGATTTATTTTATTATTCATAAATATTCAATGAATGCTCCTACAAAGTAATTTTCTCTTTGTGATTGCATTTTTGTGAGCCACATATGTCAGTTTCTCTTTGTAATTGGCTTTCTGTGAGCCACATATTGCCTTCTCTTTGTGATTGTCTTTCTGTGATGTAGAATAGAAGAGTGACAGTTCTGGAAGATACAGTCAGGATAGTAAGTAAATACTGGTGACAGACTACAACATATAACATGTAAGTGAGTCACGTTAACATGAGTGGTTTATATATCAACAACAATGTATATAACAATAAATAATATATTTAACAAGAAATAGCATATGACAGCATGGTACATATAGCAAATAATTAAAATTCAACAGTTACAATTAGTGTTTATATATATATTATTTAAGTTCATATTGATGACCAAGAGAAAGTCCATTTGGGTGTAATGGCACTGTAGTAGTTATTTGATTTGTTCATATGAGCAAACTATAAATGGGTTTATAAGAAAACTCTGAATGTATCTGAGTGAACTCTAAAGTACTTTGGTAAAGTTTGTCTACATCTTGACTGTAGGTGGTGTGGTTGTGACTTTATGAATACATAGCTTTTAATAAGCCTGACATGTAGTCTAGGTACCAATGAATGCCATTAGCAAATGCTCTTGTTGTCCATTGAACCAGTCCTTGGCACATGTCATTCTGCTCTGGTGTTTCTGCATTGTGCAATACTCGTCAAAGTCATTATCCAAGATAAAGTGGTTATCTTCTGGCATTGTTCTGAAACTAATTGCTCATCAATAAACATCTCAGATCAGATCTCAGATAAAATTTCTGATAAAGTGCTGATCTGCTAATAAAATACACATGGGCTAACAATTTACCTTCATTGGGACTCTGACAGAACACTCTTACTTATATGGTCATCATATATTTAAATATTAAAAAGCAAAATATAACAATATAAAATATAGCTAATATCAGGAGATAAACATGAATATAGTATTAGTTAGCAAGAAAAACCACAACCTTCAAAAGTAATATATACAGAGGATGATTTCCTGCTGTATTGATAGCTGATGATAAGGTTAGTAATATGATCATACTTTGTTAACACCAGAAGCAAAAATATGTGTTGCCTCAATGGTCAGCTGCATTTGACTAATGATTTACAAGTGAGTTTATGGTACATTCGTTCATGTGGTTGAGGTGTGCTTTGATTGGTCAATTAATGAGTTGCCTGGAACATTCAGGTATGTTCCCAGCCTGAGGATAAGGGTCATACTTTCTAGAAGGTAGGTTTACGTGTAGTCTAATTTTTTAGACAAGGGCTATATAAGCTATTATGCAACAACCTGTATTCATACTTATTAAAACTGTTTACGCATTTGCCAGAAAATATATTTGCATACTCACAATGAATTCCTTAGTGATATTTTAATTAATGAAAGGTTGTCTACAGTAATGTTTTATTTATATTTTACATTTGCAGTACGAAGAATGTCCACAAATGCAAACAAATATTCAGTAATATGCATATGAAAATGATATTAAACATTAATGCCAGAAGGGTAAGGCCAAACTAAAAATCCAAACATATATCTTGTTTTTGCTTTTACTAAAATTACTGGTAGCAAATAATAAACAAGTTGATAAAACAAGCAATAAAAAGAGACAGTTTTCCATCAATGAAGCAGTAATGTAATATCTATTTTAATTTGCTGTTCTAAGTAAGTTAAGTATTATTTGCACAGATTTAATAAAACTAATAGTAATTGTATCAATATATAACCATACATGCTTTAAGTGTAAATTGAATTTACATTGTTTCTAGTAGTTTACTTCCAATAATGAAAGGTTCACCAGGACATCCACAATATATAAAATGCACTTTCATTGATTTATAGACCATTAATATGATCTGTTCTAGAGTTTGGAAATTTTGAGGATTTTATTTAATAATAGAAATCAGTAGTATATGTACGGAAGTGCTTAACACTATCAGGAAGGACAGGTTATTTTAATATATCTGGTATTTTACTTTAAACAGAGATTTGTAAACACTACATATATTGGTTTTGCTTATTAATTTTATTACTTCTATTGAACTTTTAAGCCAAAGTCAAATGAATTTTCACTATCTTGACAAACTATAACAAGAAACTTGAGCATAACTTACATTTGTTGATAGCATAGTAAGATTAAAACCAATTAATAATTTAAGAAATGACTGAAAAGAAGATAAATTTATGTGTATAATCCTTAAATAATTTCCAAATTTACAAATATTTACATTGCAATACTTTTTTTTTGTAATTTAAAGTTGTGCATAATACTTAATTTATTTATTAATTTAGACTATGTAAATTTTATTATTTTCATAAATATTTTATTTAAAATTTTATTATTTTCATAAATATTTTATTTAAAATTTTATTATTTTCATAAATATTTTATTTAACATTTTATTATTTTCATAAATATTTTATTTAAAATTTTATTATTTTCATAATTATTTACTTTATATTGGTTTCTGTACTTAAATTTGCTGCCTCTCGTTTGACGTCACGAGCATATTTGTTTCCGAAGATTCCCGAAACCTTGTGTTCGGCAAAGTCCGTAAAGGAAAAAAAATATTTTAATTCACACAATGCATTGGTCATTCATTTACAACAAAACGACTAAGTTTTATCAGAATAATAATTTTGTTTTAAAAGTTTATGAAAATTTGTTTGGAAACAATACTAATCCTTTAAAAATGGATAATACGGCCTGAAATTGACAGTAGGCTGATACTATACACATTTTACACAAATCAGATTCCACATCTAAAATACTCTTATCTTTTTCTCAGCAGATTACAATCTACATATCAAGATTATATCAATAGTTAAAGCTGCTCAGTGCTATTCTTGTGTTTACAGTTTTATGCTATCTTACGCTGAAAGAAACTAATACAATTTAAATATAACACAGTTTCTCTGCTAATGGATAAAAACACACCTGCCCTCCTCATAATGGTTTTCTCTCAAGCAGACAAAATTGAAGAAAATTAAATTTTTTATTTTGTTCTATCTATTTAGTTTTCTCTTAGCCATTTTATTTGATTGTTTATAAATCAACATTGGTTAATACTTTTATCGGATCTTCCCTTTCACAGAAATATTTCTCCTTCCGGTTCTGCCAGAATACACTTCAAATTCAGTCATATGAGAACCATTAATACCCCACCCACCCACCTTTCCACCAATGTACCAAAAGTGATAACAGGTTTTCTCACCTGTTCTTTCATGAAATCTTCACTTGCAGTACCGTACAACCTGCTATTATTGTTTTCGTCATAAAATCAATGACGACTGTCATTCATCAGAGGCTCAATTTAATTTTACATCGGCTCTACTGTTGGAAATTCCTTTCTTACTAATGATTAGTGTCGCATTTTAAATGGTAATGGTTCCCAATACTCACCCTTCTAGATGTGAATTACTGTCGGGAGGTGGGGGGGGGGGCTGACTGGCGCGAATGATGTACGAAATTGGAAATGAATCTAGATTTTTCAGAAGTTAAGTTTTCGATTTTTATTCTACAGCGTTTCTGCCAGGACACTTCTAATTCAGATGCATGGCACAAATTGAACACTAAGCGGATTTTCCAAGAACGGATTATTCACTTATAGCACTGGTCCTTGGAGTGTCGTAAAAAGGCAGCCGTCTTATGTATGGCGGCTGAATTTCTGATTTAGCAGGAGTACCACTATAATAGACAAGACATTGTTTTGTCCAAAGGGAGACAACAACTATCCTTTTACGGGAGACAATAAAATGGATCTGATGCTAAGGCGTAAACATGGCCACTATGCTTCCTTAACTTAGTGTGTCAGAAATGTATGTAAGGATTTCTTTCAAATAAAGAACAATGTTTTCTAATGTAACCTTAGTATACGAATTTCTGTAATACATGACCACTCATACACACGGTGACCAGCTGACCATCGATATTATGGGTCAGCGCTTGATCGACACGAGACTAGACAGTATTTAAAAAGGTCAAATGTGTGTTAGGCTTTTAACGTTACCGCTGGCAAATAAATCCAAAAGGTTTATCGCATTCAATTTATCTTAAAATTTGTTCGACTAATATATAGGAAAGTGGGAGAGTATCAGGTCATGATAAAGAGAGGGACAGGGAAAGAGAAAGAGAGTGGGAGGTGGAAAGAGAGAAAGAAATGAAGAGAGAATAGCAAGAGAAAACAAAAGAACGACGGACGAGAAAGATAGGAAGAAATAGAGAAAAGAATACTTTACACAATTATCTTACCGTGTTTGGGAGACATATAGGTGATCTCTAATTTAGGCTGCAATACTTTAAGCGCTCCCGAGAAGTGTACGGAGAAAAAAGAAGCTTTCCGTAAAGCTGGCTTAAATTCAAATATCACGTGATTGGTAGCACTTGTCACAAAAGAGCCACTTTCTGGATATGAAAAAAATGATGGGTAGTCTGGACTATCATAGACAAAAATGTCAAGAATTGGTAACCAATTCCCGTGGACATTCATTACCATGTAGGTCGGCAAGATCACCTCGACTACAGTCGAACAGTTTTGATGCAAAGGGTCTTTGCTTTTTCTTCTTTCTTCATCTGAAATGTTCTTGGGTTTGTAATTAAAATTTATAATTCCTTCTTCAGCACAAAACTGTAATTTCTCGAGACTTGAATCACACATGTCAGCGTCTTCTTTTGAAATCGTGATGTTGATGTAAACCGGGCATTTCAGCAAAGAATTTTGTGTGACGTTTTGCTCCGTAACGTATGGTAGTCTACTCACGTCAGAAATCTAGGACAACGATTAAAAACGATTTGATTAAGAAATGGAATTTGAATCTGAAGGCATAAACACTTTGCTGCTATATAACAATAGTTATATAATCAACAATAAATCCATCCAAAATGTGCCTACAATGAATGCCTTTAAAATTTTGTCTTACTTATTTTCCTGAAAGTAAGTTAGCATTTCTTATGAGCAATAATGACTTCCACGTTTTCCTGATTCCTAACTTGATCTTTGCAGAGAAAGCAGATATTGCGTATGAAGTTTTATTTATTAATACATTTATATTTTTGGTTTGTTATCGCGCCACGCTCATGATATTGTAAACATTTTATACCAATCAGAAGTTTTACAACACTGATGCTGCTGTAAACACTCGATTTCTATCAGTATTTTACAGCACCCATGTTACTGGAAACATTCAATATCTATCAGAAGTTTTACAGTACACATTATACCGGAAACACTCGGTATCAATCAGTAGTTTTGCAAGAAGCATGAGTCAGTTAGAAACATTAACCGTTAGTACATCTTCATCCTCCGCATTCCGTACCTCTCCCGCTCCTTATACAAGTGTTTCACTCAGAAAATGTAGGACCCGTTTATCCCTTGCCATGGGACTTCGTGTATGGAGTGTCTGAGTCGCCATACTTAATATTTGAGTGCTCTAAAACAACACGTAGGCATCTCTGCTGTTAACAGGATATTCAATACAACTTACAATTTAAACTTCTAACAACATCTTTGTATTAAAGAAACAACAGAAACATTTCTCATACAACCCATCACAAGCGAAATGTGAATCAAATCACACACACACACGCACGCACGCACGCACACACATACACACACACAAATGGTGAAATATGGTTTGTGCTGGGTCTGGAGAAAGTGTCTACACTGTATTCTCATTAAGTGTATATGTACTATATACATCATGTAATGTGTGTCTGTGTACCCTTTCGCTCCTGAAATGCGTACAAACAATAATATGATAGAATATTATGGGATGTACACATAGTGTAACAACAAGTCTCGAGAATTCTTCGGATAGTGATCTCTCATTAATATTGCCTCATGGAATGACTGTACACTAATCAGTGAATATGCTGAATTGTACACTAATCAGTGGATATGCTGAATTGTACACTAATCAGTGAACATGCTGAATTGTACACTAATCATGAATACGCTGAATTGTACACTAATCCGTGAATATGCTGAATTGTACACTAATCATGAATACGCTGAATTGTACACTAATCATGAATACGCTGAATTGTACACTAATCAGTGAATATGCTGAATTGTACACTAATCAGTGGATATGCTGAATTGTACACTAATCAGTGAATATGCTGAATTGTACACTAATCATGAATACGCTGAATTGTACACTAATCCGTGAATATGCTGAATTGTACACTAATCATGAATACGCTGAATTGTACACTAATCAGACAAAACTCAAGTGTTACAAAGATCATTTCCTTGAACGACGTGCAAAACCTGACAAGAAATACCACATATCGAGTCATTTCCCGAACCCGAAGACGTGATTGTCTGCCCTTAGTGGAATGGCAATGTTGACATGTTGTCTGTATAAAAGATTGCCTTCTTATCAAGAAATTGAAATCAATATTTGAGTAATGTGAGCGTCCCCGGCATAGAACAAAAGTCCCAACAAGTTTTATCACAGACATCAACAGGTAAATGGATTCCAATTACCCTCATTCTCTGTTTACGTCACAATTCTGCCAGAGCAGTCTCACGTTGAGAACTCTAAGACATTCTTTCTGGCATTACTGCAGCTGAAATCGATCCCGCACGTTAATGCAATGTTAAGGGTTTTTTTTTTTTAAGTTGTAAATCCGCGTATCGTAACTGAATTGAAGGTTACAAAAATTAAACTTATTGTTTGACAGGAAGTGGTTCCAGTTTTGGAGCCAATCGCCTTGTATAGTGAGGATAGCATTTCGAAGTCTGGCCTGGAAAGATGGTCTGATAAAATGAGATTTGCTTTGTTGTTTTCTTTTCTTTGGGGGTTTGTTTTTATACAATTCACATATTGTACATTTTATATTCAACAAAATACTTTAAAGTTTGAAATCGTATCTTAGGATTCATATAGTCTGTCTTTTTCACCAGCAGATGAGGTCTCGATATGTGTGGTGTTGTGCTTGTGTGTTTGAATATCTTTTTAAAGGTGACGACCTGTGTGTTTGCAAGTGCGACTCTTACTCCTAGAATCACTCTAAAGTGTCAATTGATATATAAAGATATTTACCGCACGTGTCACTCCGGTGATCGGTTCGACGTCACTTCTGTCCATTGATACATCAACGTCACTATATGACGTCAAGCGTAACACGGTGAACACGACCAGTGTGAACAGCAGAGCCATGTGTCCGTTCTTTTTTCTGCACACACACAATTCCCATTCCTACAATGACAGAAAATAATCAGTATTTATTTATAATCGATTAATGTATACTTTTTCGTGTCGGTATTAGAGGTAAATCACGTATTGATATATTACTGACTCAATTAACTTATTTATTGCTAACTCATGATGTCGTTTAATCACAGTCATCATTTATCTTGTAACTTACAATACTTACGGAGCTTACCTGCAAAATCAACTTATTTCATTAAATTACTTTCCTACACTTACATCCTATACTTTAACTTCACATGTCGTCATGTAGATGATGTTTGATTGTTTGGAATAGTGTTTTCAAATATTCTTGCCGATACTATCTATGTCGCCAACGCCACTTAGTTAATGATTATGATTATTATTACTTAATTAATCATTCATAACTAATTACAAGTGACAAGAATCTTAATTTATGTTATTAATAATTCTCCAACAGACGCCACTCGTCTCTCTCATTTGGCGGACATGCGGGCACTGTAAACGTTCTCTCTCTTTTTTCTCGACATTAAAGACGAACATTAACTGTCACACAATTTTCTGTTGGTGGAAAACTTCTCGCTCAGGGAAAAGACAAATCCGTCTTAGTGAGCTCCCATCTACCCATATCTTCTGCAACATAGGTTGTCAATGTGCGTAAGAAGGTCAGTAAATTTATTAAATCTACAATCAAATATACGTCTGACGCATACAATGAAATAGATTACCTGACATCAATATTTCCATGAAATCACGTTCGAATAATTTCTATAATTCACAGACTTATGCCTAAAGTACAATTCAACAATTATGCCAATACAGATCACAGGGTAGTCTTATCAGAAAACAGAAATGGAGTTATTAGAATAAAGCAATAATAATCTTTACATCCCATAATATAGGTGCAGCCTTAACAGAGTTTTGCATCCTTATTGCAACAATGTCACAAGTTACAGTTCAGTTCAATTTCCACATGTTTCCCTCCTCACACTGAAACAGATTCACAAGTTCTCTTGAAGTCAACCTGGGCTTTTTCCACCTTACCAGTCCATTCAAGCAGAATAATTGTAGTTATTTTCAGTACTTCCCCATATTAGAAATTTTCTTGATGTATCAATATACTTCACCACCATATATTAAAGGAGCATAGTGTATTCCTTTACACTTACACACACCAAGGCAGAGGATTCCCGTGTCTCCCGATCATAACTTTTTACAATCAGTGAACCTGTAGATTCAAATAACATGAGGAAACAAGAAAGAAGAAAGGCTACTTGTCTCCTCAAAATATAATTAGAGAACAAATACTAAGCTTCTTATTTATAACTTTATAACTCCATTCTCTCTTACATTCCAATATCAGCTTACAGTTTCCTGAAATGGTATTTATTAGCCGATACTAGCTCACAGTAGTTCCGCCAGGAACAACAACAACATCGACTTCAACCCACGGATCACCGGGTTTGGAGTCCGCCTTTGCCGGCCAGACATGTTTTCTCAACGGGCATACGCAGCAGCAGAAAGGCACCACCTCTCTCTCCCCCCTCTCCAAATACGAAAGCGGCGGAAGCCGGAAGCGTTCCCCACATTCAACAACAACCACAGTATAATAAATACATCATACCAAAATAATGTGAAGTGTTAGTGAGCAGCTTAGTTCAAACATTCCTATAGAAATAAATAGTCAATTCACACAATACATATCTACATAAAACACGAGTATAACATATCAATAGCGAAAATGCATGAAGTCCATTCTCTCTCAACCAATCAGTTAACCCATCATCAAATTAATGGCCGCCTTTCAAGACCGGAATTGTGCCACTCCAAATTCAAAGTGATTAAACAGTAAATTTCTCTACAGCAGGTAAACTTTTAAGTCTCAGCCCATTGGCTGGATTCGTTCTGTAAATCATAACCATTGGATAATAAAATCTACTCACTTAGTTGGGATGGTTTACCTCAGCACTTTCTCGCACATTCTTGACTCGAGTTGTTTACTTCAAACTCTGACACTTTCAAAATGCCATCATAAGGTGTGCACAAGTCGAGTTACTCTGACAATTTAGCAATTTATATAAAAATTAAATGTAAAAATAGGGAGAGGCAAATTTACTCTGCCACGTAGTTATGATTAAAGCTAACTCTGTTCATTGATGTTAATCTAAACCAGGAAAAATAAAATAACTACACATGAAAATAGTGAAGGGTAATCTTCCCTACCGCACACAATTAGAATTTTGCGAGTACTACCCACATTCTGCTTGTCAGACACCACAGAAGTGAACATCTTCATCACTTTGGACTTGATAAGTACTGTACAGGTAATCGTACTATATATAACAGTTGGAAAGGTGTTATACAAAACAAATAAAATAATATTTCCTGTTTTCAAAAGAAACAAACAACTCACATGAGTAAAATCTGCCTGGATCAGATACAGCTAAGGTAAAGTTTCTGTTTTTAAATCTTAGAATATTTCCTTTCATGAAATTAAATTCTAAACTGACAATTTCGACACCTAGAGACAATTTCATGTAATGCTTATTATATTGTTTTTCTGTTAAAATGAATTTAATCTTCACGAAAGACGTGAAATGTAAAAATAAATCCGTCATGCTTCGAACATCTCGCAAACATAATATTCTTCTCTCAGCGTGAAGACATGAAGGCTTGATTACATTTGAAGTAATCACGTAATCTGTGTGTAGTCGGTTGTACGCGCGCGCGTGTGTGCCAGTGTGCGTGCGTGTGTGTATGTGTTTGATATTTCTGTGCGTATGACTGTGTATCTGTGCGCCTTAAATCGCAAAATACGAACACTGTGAAATTATTTGATAGCTTCATTTATTTTTAATATAAAACACTTTTTCGACCGTGGGGTTTGCTGTAATTTGTCTCAGTTTTCATTCCACATTGTCATTCACGTGGTTTGGTTTCATCTTACTTTTAAATGTTTAAATAATTAAACGTATCTTAATTGTGTCGTTATGGAACTGCCACAAATTATTTATATTTATTTTGAAATTATTTTGTTACAACACAGTGAAACATTGCAAATTGAATTCAAATAATTCAGAGCGGGTAAATGTCGTCAGAATACACACAACTACCCTGATATAATGCTGTCCACTTTCCATGTTTTTCATTGCAAAATATCAAAGGGTTTAAACTGTCAAAGTTATTACTTTACATAAGACATTGCAACAAGATTTTTCTAAAATACAATGAGGATCAGAGGGATGGTTTAAAAACCGCTAAAAATGCGTTCGGCTTTGTGTTTCTACTTTCGATCACAGGCAAACATGTACACTTATTACGTATACGTAAAACCGAATTCACTTTTATCGGATTGCGTTATATCGGAGTAGAAGTATATGCATGTATCATTTAATTTCTGTAAACAAATTCATTCATTGTCAATGTTAAAAATAATTGGCTTTTTGTGCCTCATACAGTTTATTTTAGCGAGTGTTTGATTTACCGGAGGTAGGCATAGCTAACATTTTGATCGAATTGTAAAAAGTAAAAATAAATTTTATAAAATGTTTAATTCCACATTTTCAACATGCATATTTGTCTTTTATCGCTTTTACTTTAAGTTAAATATGTAATTTCACAGAATAAATATCGTTTGTGTTTTCTTCTTAATTAAACATTTAAATTTCCTGGAGACTAATTTAAAATATAAGTGCAGAATTATTGCTATGGTTAAAAGTATGACATTTACTTTTAATCATTTACTAATGATTACTAGATATTTAGTTAAAAGACGTGTGTGTGTAAGTACGTATATATATATATATATATATATGTGTGTGTGTGTGTGTGTGTGTGTGTGTGTGTGTGTGTGTGTGTGTGTGTGTGTGTGTGTGTGTGTGTGTGTGTGTGTGTGTGTGTTTGTGTGTGTGTGCGTGCGCGCTGCATTTGAGTCAGAAAGCAGCAATTGTAAGTATTTGATTGGCTGATACTTTCACAAAACTGAAGTGGACAATTGTAAAAAAAGATTATGGCAACTGTCTTTTGTAATTGTATATTAACCGATATTCTCTAATATATTTCCTATTTTTCTGATAGAATTTTCAGAGCCCAGATTAGCATAAACAGATGTAAATGTTGTAGTTGATTAATCTTTTTTTACCGATTTGTTTAACGGATGGAACATGGCAAGAACGATGAGTATATTCATAGTATTTGTACAACAATTTTACAATTTAATTAATTTCAGGTAATTATATTAGCATGGCTTTAAAGTGATTCCATTTTTCATTTTCTGCAATTTGGAGAAGACAATGAGAATGAAATGTATTCTTATGATTGATCATTGAGTTCTGAGAATCATCAGTGTTTATTAGTCTATAGGAGACGTCATTATTTGTCATAAACCTATAGAAGACGTCGTTAATTCTTATTAGTCTATAGGAGACGTCATTAATTCTTATTAGTCTATAGGAGACGTAGTTAATTCTTATTAGTCTATAGGAGACATCATTATTTCTCTATCATTTGATTAGAGACAGTGTCCCTGTTAAGTATTTCTTAGTAATTAGTATTTATTTTTTCCCCTTTAGTCAATATTTATTTAGAAGTTGCACTATGTTAAAAATAACGAAATAAAGTAACTTCTATTACATTACAGACTACAAATGTTACAGAGTGCACTTTACTAAAACTACAGGAACTGTGAAGTAATTTCCATTGCAATATCGAACTGCTATGAATATTTTATTGAACTAAATGAACAGAAAAGCAAATTTCAATGCAAATGGAACTACACATGTTACTGAGGGCAATTTTCTATGTTTGCATGACGTCACACGTAGGCCTCCAGATTTCCAAAGCATGGGCAATGGAGACAGATCAAAGATGGCGACTTGCTGACATTGGCAACAAAACAGGTGATTTATTGATTTATTTTATATTTTACTTTCATTACGTTCATTGACCGTCTTAACTGCGGAATAGAATTTTCCGTTTTCGTGACTGTGTTTACCTACCGTTAAGACCACGTGACTACTTAGCACGAATGCGGCATGTTACTCTTCATTATCGTGATAAATAATGTTTGCCATACAACATCCATAGTGTGGTAAAAATTCACCTTTACTTTCCCGTTTGACTCTCAGGCTTTCTAAATTGTTACTACATCAAACCGTTTCTCTTTTGCTTCATACCATTTCGCTACTCCATTGTCAGTTACATATTACTTCATTTCTGCCTTCTCTAATACGAAGTCCTTCTCCATCGCTAGGAATTCTTAACATTTATTAAATCAGCCATTTTCTAAAATTCGCGAGGATCACTGAAAACTATCAAATCAAAAACGCATTTGCGTAAAATACGAGGTTGCTTATCGCCAGACTTCTCAAGTTTAAACAAAATGCGTACGGCCTGCATACCGACACACTTAAACCTCAAAATGAAAATGTAGATCGGTTCACTAAACAGATGTAAAACCACAGGGTACTCTTGCAATACACCACAGTATTGTGAGTCTGCACGAATACTTTATCAATTACAAAAACACAAGTACTCTCTTAGTACACCACAGTGTTGTGAGTCACAGAGGTGTAGTGGGGCGGGGACAGAGGGGGACGGCGTTCCCTTACTTTTTTGTATGAAGTGGACGCGCCTCCCACCCCCGACCCCAGCACTTTTATTCCAAAAATCCACGTTGGCAGAGTTTGATCAAAGGCCAGTTGCCATATACTCATCGGGTGTCATCAATACATGTACATGGGCATGTCATTTAGCGACTTAACTGGGTTCAATTACAATGGCAGTATGACGTTTGTGTACACTTCAAGCGTGGTGAGGGCGAGGGGCGGGATTTGCTCCTCAAAGGGGTAAATAACATGGGAAGAAATCTGTTCTGTGGTGTTGGGAGGCACACCCCCTCCCACACACACACACTTCGTTTTTTTAGGATACACCTTGATTGTGACTTCCTCAAACACTTTAACAATTACGTCATTGAAATTAACAATTACGTCATTGAAATTAACAATTACGTCATGCTAGTATTTCTCTCTCAATAGCGTTACCTGCAGTATCGTAATAAACTTCAAACTGGCGTGCATTAAATCAAAATTAGGGGTTGCGCACTCCCATAACATTATATTCATATAAAATACAAAACTTATTTCAGTTCCATAAAACACATATTCTCAATAATGATATAATAATACTCAAGACACTGACTCGCACTTCTGACTAGGCAATAATTAACACATGAATTTCAAACAGCCAAAAAAGAAGCATTACAGCTAACGATCAAAACAATCATGAATACAAAACATGACAATGCCGAAAACAGGAAAGTAGAAATGAGACTGATATAACCTCGTTCTAAACACAATTTTACCCTTTGTCTACCTTACCTATCTCTAATAACTCCATTTCTATTCTCTAATAGAACTAACATATATATGTAGAGAGAGACTGTGTAAACAATAATTATTCAAACACGGGTTTGAGGAATATTGATGTCAAGTAATATGTTTCACTGTAACTGTCATATGTATATTTGATTGTTCATTTAATAAATTTATTGTTACATTTATTGACCTTCTTACATACATTGATATTGATAATATTTTGTTGACGGGAATACGTAGATCGAAATAATGTTTATATAATTTGAAATTTGAATGCTGTCAATTTCAATATTAAAGCAAATTTCTACATTTTTGTGCAATTGAAATTTTTTGGTTGTTAGAGGAATCTGTAACAAGTCAATGAAATGTGTCTAAATCGCCATCTCACCAGCATTCAAACTAAATTAATTCTACAGACATCAACAAATCATCACTCAAACGAAATTATAAGTCTACTGATCTGGTCATCACATCAACTCTAAAATAGAATTATCAGTCTGTAGATATCATCATATTAACCTTTAAACGAAAACATCAGTGACGTCATCATATCAACACTCACAGTAACTTACCAGTCTACAGAACTTCATTACTTCAACACGCACACTAAATTACCTGTCTACTGTCGTCACCACTTCAACACATACACTAAATTACCTGTCCACTGTCGTCACCACTTCAACACGCACACTAAATTACCTGTCTACTGTCGTCACCACTTCAACACCCCGCACACTAAATTACCAGTCTACTGTCGTCACCACTTCAACACGCACACAAAATTACACTAAGTTACCAGTCTGCTGATATCATCACATCATCACACACTAAATTATCAGTTTATTGATTATCATCACATCAACAATCATATTAAATTACCAGTCTACTAACGTCAGAACGTCGACTCTCTCACCAAATTACCAGTCTGCTGGCATCATCAGATAAACACTAAATTACCAGTCTGCAGAATTCATCACATCAACACTCACACTAAATAATCAGTCTACTAACGTCATCCCATCAACACTCAAAATAGATTATCAGTCTCCTTAAGTCATCACATCAAGAAACTAACTTATCATTCTACTTACGTCAAAACATTAACAGTAAAACTAAATTATTAGTCTACTTACGTCACCACACGAGCAGTCAAACTAAACTACTAGTCTACTTATGTCAACACATCAGCAGTCAAACTAAACTACTAGTCTACTTACGTCACCACGAGTAGTTAAACTAAACTACTAGTCTACTCACCTCATTACATCAGCAGTCAAACTAAACTACTAGTCTACTTACGTCATCACATCAACATTCAAACTAAATTATCAGCCTACTGAGGTCATAACATCAACCCTCAAACTAAATTATTAGTCTACTTATGTCATCACATTAACAGTCAAATTAAATTTTGAGCCTTGCTGAAGTCATCACATCAACACTCAAACTAAATTATCAGTCTATATACGTCATCAAATTAATGGTCAAATTAAATTACTAGTCTACTCACGTCATCACATCAACACACTTAATCGTGCTTGCATGAGAATCATAATGACAGGTAAAAAATAAATTTCTTTACTGTATTATAGATTTTTGTATTTATGTATTATATTTATTGCACTTTCATGATGTTATTTTATTACCGGACAAGGCATGCACTATCCTCTGTTTTGGAAACATACAAAAGACAGATCTTGCATTCGCAGGAGTAGACATGCCCAACGACCAGGCTGATCGTCTAAGCATTCATAACAATGATACATATCTCTAGACACACTGTACAATGGCGATAATGATAATCTCTCTAGACACACTGTACAAAGGCGATAATGATACATTTCTCTAGACACACTGTACAAAGTCAATAATAATACAAATGAAATATTTTTTTTACCAGTGATAGACCGTTATATTTACCAATAATGTTAAAACTAAGAAGTTTGTGTGCATTAACAAAAACATGATCAAATCGAATAACAGGTTATGTTGATGTTTTTGTTTCACACTACGTCAGCACTGCCAGAACAGACTCCAGAGGGAAGGTGGAACTGTTCTTTGCCGATCTGGGATGATGTTAAACAACACCTGTCTTGTAACCTGATTGAGGAATGCATAAATGGCGAGGATGAACAAAACTGTCCTCTGCTGAGCGGCACGTGTGAGCCTGGTTATTTCGAGGCCGGAGGAAGCTGTTTCATGTTCATTCCGTCCAATCAAAAGATGTCGTGGGAAACCGCTGAAAATATTTGCCATCAGAGAGGAAGCCGACTGGCATCGCTTAGCACCTGGAAAAGATATACAGAAGTCTTTAAAGTATTATCCACACACTTGCCTAAGCGTTTTCAAGGTCGTGGGATTTATATGGGAATAAGAACTATTGTGTCAGGGAAAGGAACAATGTAATGCTATTTTACATTTTGCTCAAACATGTATATTTTAATATTTATATTTATAAAATACATAACAAGTATATATATATACATTTTATCTTTCTTTCAAAACAGGTCCATGCAGAAACTCTTACATTCTATACATTGTACAGAGTAATACTCATAACAAGACTAACTTCTATAATGGGAGTCTAGAGTATACAGTTAGAAATAGATTGTATACATTGTACAGAGTAATACTCATAACTAGATTAACTCCTATAATGGGAGTCTAGAGTATATAATGTACATAGTAATACTCATAACTATACTAACTCCAATAATGGGAGTCTAGAGTATACATTGTACAGAGTAATACTCATAACTAGACTAACTCCTATACTTGGAATCTAGAGATTACAGTTATAAATAGATTGTATACATTGTACAGTGTAATATTCATAACTAGAATAACTTCTATAATGGGAGTCTAGAGAATACAGTTAGAAATAGATTGTATACATTGTACAGAGTAATACTCATAACTAGACTAAATCCTATACTTGGAATCTACAGATTACAGTTGTAAATAGATTGTATACTTTGTACAGAGTAATACTCATAAATAGACTAACTCCTTTAATTCGAGAGTAGCTCCGCTATGAGACACTTGAATACCTGTCCGCATATTGCATGAAAGTGAAAGTGAAAAACGAAGTGTTAAGTAATAACAGAAAAAAATGTTTGAAATAAACAGCACTTGACACTGAAAAAAGTGAATAATTGATGACTGGAGATGTGAATAAATAAACAATGACAAAAGTCTCAAGGACTTTCTAATTCTACATATCTTCCTGAATGTTATTCTATTGTTTCGGCTTGTTTTTTTTTTTTTGTCAGGTATCGATGGATGACTGAGTGGGCTGACGAAACTGTGGCTTATACTGTTTCCTACCAATTGGCAAATATGTTGCCGAAGGAAGCATCGTTTGCGTCATCTACTGAAGGCAAAATCTTTATTGTGAGAGTTATTGCAGAAGTAAATATGAACCTTCTCTGTGAGAGAAAAATACATTCGGAAAATACACTGACTGCTAATGTTAGTACTTTAATTGACTTTGTCATTCAGAAAAACAATAGAACTTTAAATACATACCAAGCGCCAAAACACAAATACGTTCGGTGTCCAGCCGGTCATGTACAGCAGACGTTTCTAGCGTGTGACGTCAAGAGTGCTTGCTGGGGGACTGAGCATGCTGGGTGCACAACTGTTGTCACGTCACTTCCGCCATCTTTTCACTGTTCAAACAACAGAGAGGTAGTGCAGTACACATTCATTTGTGACTTTCGCTCTGATTGCAGCGATGAAAGTGATGAAGATTTCTGCATATTTCCTCAATGCTGGGAACAAATGAAACACGACTGTGGTAACTTACAGGTAACGATAGCAACGAAAATTAAGCTATTATTGTTTTCTTACTTCTTTGAAAATTGTATTTTAAGAATTATAGATAAACTTGCATTCTTTACATTTTAATTATTGTAAACTACCTTTGGTATATATCGATATAAAAATGCAGAGAGGAAATGTTCTGAAATGGAAGAACAGAGGTCTGCTTCATGATAAGTACACTACTTTGAGAAGACATACCATTACTTAATAAATAGTCATGTGTGCATGACTACACATAGGTATGTGGTACTACTACTAATATTAATAAACATGCATATTTGTGCTCCCCTTTAAACTCAAAACAAAATGTTTAACATATGTGATAAATGAGTTTCTCTTTATGTTTCATCTAAACTTAGGCATTCATAGGGTCATAACGTCTTGAGGCAATTTCATTGAAGTTTAATTATTAGCATACATACGTGCATCAGATAAATATTCTAATAGATAATTATGATGAAAAAGAATTTGTTTTACTTTTTAATCCAGTTCAGTTATCATTAGTAGGTCACTTTTCCAATTTTGGGTCTGGGATCCAGTTTTTTATCATTACAATTGTCTGACATATGTGTAAACTGCTTGAATGGAACTTGTATGATGATGACGTAATAAGCGACTCAGACGACTAGATCGCAGCAAGACGAAAGTTTCTTCCACAAGTCGTTATAACAGTTGTTCTTTACATTGTATCATCTAACCAGTGTTTCACAAGTCACGAGCGCTGTGATGGCCGAGAGCAGTGTGTGAATGGTGCAGATGAAAAGGACTGCCCACACAGCGTAAATATAAAAAGCAAAACACCATTTCTGAGTTGTGCGTTTAGGTCCTTGCCACCGCCTGCAACCATTAATGTGAACCGTTATACAGAAATGTATATGACTAAAAGTTTAAACTGCTCAGAAACGCACTTCTCCTGTCCTGAAACTGGTTACTGTATGCCAGTGTTTCTGATTTGTAACGGCGTTTTCGACTGTCCAGGTCACGAGGATGAGGTAGGTTGTGACAGTTACACGTGTCCTGGCTTCTACCGCTGTCGTGCTTCCAGAGTGTGCGTGCACTTAAGTCACGTGTGTGACGGTATACTGCAGTGTCCTCAACGCGACGATGAACTGTTGTGTAACTTTACCTGTCCGGAAAACTGCACTTGTCATGGCCTGGCTTTTGTCTGCACTCAACCATTCCCAGCTCATGAATTTCCAGACCTTCGTTATGCGGACGTGGCCAACACAGGCATGACAATAGCAGATTTTAAAAACAATTATTTCTTAATATATCTGAATTTGCGGAATTGTGGATTAAAAGATCTCGATCATTTTGTAATGAGTAATTTGCGAATTCTAGACCTCAGCAGTAACAAATTAATCAGTATAACGTCTTCTCATTTGCAAGGATTTAAACGTCTTAGGGACTTGTCATTAGCAGATAACCCACTAAAATGTATTTTCCCACGACAAAACATTCATTCAACATCTTTTCCAGGTGTTCAGAATTTAAATATTTCTCGTGTGTACATGCAGGAACTAGACACAAGTGTATTTAGTATCTTTCCAAACCTTCACACACTGACAATACTTGACAGCGGCATTGAGAAAATTGCAGTGGAGGGATTTCAATCACTGAAAAGACTTCGTCAGTTGGACGCCCGTGGTAACCCGGTTGATGTTTTCCCCGGAAACATTTTTAATGGCCTTAAGGAGCTGGAAACAGTATTGGCTGATAATTTTAAATTATGCTGCGATGCCACACTTCCGGTAGGGTTCCTTCCGAAAAACTGTCATGCGCCATCAGATGAGATTTCTTCCTGTGAAGACCTATTGGTCTCTGATGTTTACCGTGTTTTTCTCGCTTCGCTTTGTCTCTTGA
Source organism: Sinotaia quadrata (assembly GCA_028829895.1). NCBI lineage: Eukaryota > Metazoa > Mollusca > Gastropoda > Architaenioglossa > Viviparidae > Sinotaia > Sinotaia quadrata. The sequence goes on from CM054180.1 coordinate 105,874,117, forward strand.
CGTTGGTAGGAAACTTGAGTAGTTTTATATACCGAGTATTTATAAATAAAACAGATTGTCAATATGGCTATGGGGTGTTTGTTACACATTTGTGCGTGTCGGATTTCCTCATGGGCGTGTATCTGGCGATGATTGGCGTAGCGGACTGGACATTTCGAGGGAAGTACCTCTGGGAAGACTTAACATGGCGTAAGAGTACAACTTGCAAACTGGCTGGCGTCATATCGCTCTTGTCCAACGAGGTGTCGAGTTTCATCGTTTGCCTTATCACCCTCGACAGATTTCTCGTTCTTCGTTTTCCGTTAAGTCGCATTCATTTCCGGAAACAATCTGCAGAGATAGCTTGCTCTGTGGTCTGGTTAGCTGGTATGGTGTTATCCGCTTTGCCACTGACCCCTTTTGTATCTGAGGGAATTTTTTTCAGTCAAACTGCTATTTGCGTACCATTACCTATCACGAGAAAAATATTTAAAGGTCAAGGCTACTCATTTGGAATCCTGGTAGTTTTGAACTTTGCTCTCGTCCTACTGGTCGGCGTGGGCCAGCTCCTTATCTATTGGTCAATACGCATGAACAGTATACTGAGTAGCCAAACGACAAAAAGGTCAAAGGACACGATTATTGCTCGTAGATTGATTTCTGTCGTTTTGTTTGATTTTTTCTGCTGGTTTCCGATTGGTCTGCTGGGACTTCTTGTATCAAGTGGATGGCCCATTCCCAGTACAGTTAATATTCCTATAGTGATCTTTGTACTGCCTCTGAACTCTATGTTGAACCCATTTCTGTACACAATGAACATCATTCATGAACGCTGGGTGCGTGCCAGTGAACGACTTCAAGAGAAACGTATTCTACTGCAATTTAAAAGACAGAATCGAAGTACAATTTATGATTATTCCACTTAAAATAGAGAATCTGAGATTGAGAGAAGAATAAGTACAATTTATGATTATTCCACTTAAAATAGAGAATGTGAGATTGAGAGAAGAATACGGAAACCAACAAATAAAAATTTCATGTTTGCAAAATCTCGTGAATCATGAAAGTAAACTTATTGAAGTGAAATCTGTAATTTCTTGATGTATGTAAACAATAAATCTTAAAACCATTATTTACATCAATATGTCGGGCCATCTTTACAAATAGCAAGTCGCGATACGTTAAAATGAATAAATAAAGTTTTCATACCACAAATGTTGTACCACATTCAGGAAATGGTGCCTGCTGTTCATTGTTAATTGAAATGGAATAAATATATCAAAACCTGGAATTGTATTTCTTGTCAAGAAGAGTTCTAGTGTATAGTTTTCTGTCTGTATATCTTTATCCTCTCCTATTTTTCTGTCTGTCCCTTTCTGTGTGAAAATTGTGTTTTATTGTTATTACTTTAAAGCGACTATTCATTGATTGTCTCACAGTTTGTCAATTTCTCTTCTCACTGCAACAAATCTACACAGGGTTTTCTTCTCTCATATACGACCCAGTGTTGTTTGGGGCGGACTACCCTTTTCCAGTCGTCACCCTCAGACGATTTTTCAGGAAGTAGTGAAGATAAAATTTTCACTGTGGCTTTTATTTCCCTGTGTCTATTAGACTCGCTTCTGACCTGTTCAATTCATTAGCTCTAAGATGATTTATGTCCCTCTAACAACTCTAACCACCCGCTAAGTGTATGCACTGACCACACATGCTGACCGCCGCGCTCGCAGACATCAAACACGGTCCATAAATCTCCCCCATATGTCTCTCATTCGTTTCAGGGCTTCCCTTCTCAGGAAACAGGACGCACTACGCACTCATTCCACAAAATGCAAATTTATATTATAAAATATATATGTCGGAACATTTCCCCATCATACACATCATCTAACAGTCCAAAAATAATTATTCTCTGGGAATAAATATATAATATTTTAAAAATTAAAGAGCGAGAGAGAATAGTATGATCAGACCTGTTGACAAATGTGAGTGCCCATTCAATGCAGAAGTAATCATAAAATCTTCTCGTTGAATGACACCAGCTCAGAGTACTTCTCGGCATTCTCATCTGTGCATAGAGTGCCTTCTAGTCACTTGCGCTCTTCTTCTCACACTTCTCACACTAGTGTATAAAGTGTGAAACACCTACTGTCAGTCTGATTGCTTATATCAGGATCTTGCTTCGTGCTACCTGGAACCAACCACCCGGAAATGAGCGAGCGAGAGAGATAGAATATTTTGCACGCTTTGAGATGGACTTCGATGTCTGCAAAATGTTTTCATGCCAATCAGCAATGCCCCTGTATAATTAATTTCATGCATACATAGAATACTTTTATTCATTTTAATTTGTCTTTTTTTTCTTGTAGCAGTTTGAAACGAGATCCCTAAGTCGTTGTATCTATAAATAGTTTAGAAAGTACACAAAATTTTCAGTGAAACATAATTGTATAGAATGCTTATAAATGTTACAGAACAGCTATCATACTGCATAATATGTCTACATTTCATGATTAACCACAATGACATTGAAATAAAATAGTGCAAGTGATAAATTAATGGACACGAACAGCTTCAACAAGCGCCAAATTTATTCATTCACTAGAACCGACGATAGTAAAGTAATAATTAATTTTATCATAATCAATAGAAGTAGTTTTAATATAAAAGATAAATTGTAACGCCAATAACATTTTACATTTTCAAACTTAAGACAACCTTTCGCGACATGGTTGATTAATGCTACAAGATTAGGTTACTTCTACTTATTCCTTCTATTTGCAGTGGTACTTCAAAACCGAACTATATTTTTATAATTATTACATCAAATATTATTACACCAATATTGCATGGTTGGTTATAATTATTATACCAAATATTATTACACAAATATTGTAAGTTGTTTATAATTATTATACCAAATATTATTACACCAATATTGCATGGTTGTTTATAATTGTTACACCAAATATTACACCAATATTGCATGGTTGGGTTATAATTATTACACCAACATTGCATGGTTGGTTATAATTATACCAAATATTATTACACCAACATTGTAAGGTTGTTTATAATTGTTACACCAAATATTATTACACCAATATTGCAAGTTGTTTATAATTATTATACCAAATATTATTACACCAATATTGCAAGCTTGTTTATAATGATTGCACCAATATAGCAAGCTTGTTTATAATGATTACACAAATATTAAAAGCTTGTTTATAACTATTACATCAATATTGCAAGCTTGTTTCTAATTATTACATCAAATATTAGTTACAACAATATTGCAAGCTTGTTTATAATTATTATAAGGATCAAGGAAACATTCCATGCTCAGCTCATTCACAACTACACATTGAGTTAATCCCCAGACTTCCTAGTCGGTTCCCTCATTGAAGAGCTTGGTTGTCAGGGTTACCCCCATCCATACACCGCCATTGATGAATAATTCGGTCAAGGCTATTGTCACGCCCTCATCATCCCTTACTATTTCTGCAGACACTTCCGTTTCTCCACTGAAGTATGGCCTCGCGACGTACTCTCAAGGTTGGATTATTGTAAAAAAATGTTTTCTCGCTAGACCTGTATTACAACTTGTCAAAATAACACCAGCTAGAACTCTATAGTTGAATAATTACGTCAGACGTGACACATTGCACTAGGCTTACTCATACTTCTTGTTTTTCTAGATTTTATTTATTTCATTATTTTTAATATTTATTGTTGGGAGGATGGGCGATGTTTTACTAGATTTTATTTATTTCATTATTTTTAATATTTATTGTTGAGAGGTGGGCGATATTATTCTAGATTTTATTTATTACATTATTTTTAATATTTGTAGCTAGGAGGCTGGGCGATGTTTTACTAGATTTTATTCATTCATTATTTTTCTTATTTATTCTTGGGAGGCTGATCGACGTCTAATACCCCTGAAAGATAAGGATTACAAACCCACACCCATAACTATGCTTTTTATAAGAAAACAATATTAAAAATAATACTAATCCACCCAATCATTTCTTTCTGCAATTTTTTTAAAAATTACGATCCAGTTTTAACTTCTCTTCAAACTGTGGAGGTTTCAATTCACTGGTGCTGGCGGGTTGCCAATTGTATAAAGAAATATTCTAAAAATATTCCTTCCTATACTTCATTTACAAGCCAAAAAGGAAATTATTTGTTGGTTTTGGGTAGAATAATGAAAAAGACCAAAATTTTAATAACAACAGTTCTAACTACAAATACAGTAACATAGAAACACTTGCATACATATACTTAACAAACACTCGTACGCACACAACACTTGGTATAAATTAATGATAGACATTTTTAAGTTCTACTAAATGAATGAAAACAAAGCAGCTGAGCATTAAAATAAAACAACTGACCAATAGTTGCCAGTCTGACACTGAATTATTTACACAGGCATGGACAATGTTTCAGGTGTCTATGTGTTGTTATGCATATAAGCGTTTAAATGTATGTGTGTGTGTGGTAATTGATTTATTATGTGAAAATTCTGCAAAACGCACTATATATTTTCTACAACAAAATTAAAAGTCTTCATTACTGCGATTTATTTCTATGTAATCCAATAACTGGTCGGTTAACTGCTCGACAGCCTGACTTTATTTCTATAATCTTCATTGAAAAACTAATGTTTTACAGTAGTTTTTTGTCAACTTATTTTTACCATTATTGAGTTAGTCAAGGGAGACTAAGATAGAATTCTCGTACTAAGGGGGAATTGTTTCCCTTGGACTGCAGAACTGCCCTTCAATTGTTAAAATTGTTGTGAGAAAAAAATGATCAAAATTGTCAGTCAATAAAAGTGCACTGTATCACGATGCATAAAGTTTGCATACATTTTGTCACTTAAACTAATCCGCCAACACCTGACCAGTGACAGGGAATGTCAAGATACTGTTGATATGTTTACTAAATATATATAATATTCCTTAAAATAGATAACCTTGTGAACATGAAGAAAGAATTTTAAAAATTACATTAGGGAAATAATTATGTACACTAATTTGCATATTTAGTAAACATATCAACATTATCTTGACAGTCCCTGTCACTTGTCAGGTAAATAATTATATGCACGAATTTACATATTTAGTAAACATATCAACAGAAACTCTACAGTCCCTGTCACTGGTCAGGTGTTGGCAGATTAGTTTAAAATGACATATTGAATGCAGACTCTTTGTATCGTGATACAGTGCACTTTTATTGACTGACAATTTTGTACAGTTTTTTCTCACAACAATTTTAACAATTGAAGAGCAGTCTGCAGTCCAAGGGAAACAATTCCCCCTTAGTACGAGAATTCTACCTTAGTCTCCCTTGACTAACTCGATAATGGTAAAATTATGTTGACAAAATGTCACTGTAAAACATCAGTTTTTCCAATGAATGTTATAGAAATAGAATCAGGCTGTCAAGCAGTTAACCGACCAGTTATTGGATTATATAGAAATAAATGGCAGTAATGAAGACTTTTAATTTAATTTAATGAAGATTTTTAATTTCGTTGTAGAAAATATATAGAGCGTTTTGCAGAATTTTCTCGATAATAAATTCCATTACACACACACACACACACACACACACACACACACACACACACACACACACACACACACACACACACACACACACACGCACGCACGCACACACACACACTCTCACACACACACACTCACACACACACACACACACGCGCACGCACACACTCACACACACACACGCACTCACACACACACACTCACACACACGTACATATAAACACAAACATGTATAACAACACATAGACACCTGAAACATTGTCCATTCTTGTGTAAATAATTCAGTTGTCAGACTGGTAATTATTATTGTCCAATTGTTTTATTTTAATACTCAGCTGCTTTGTTTTCATTGATTTAGTAGAACTAAACAATATTTTATCTTTAATTTATACCAAGCGTTGTGAGTACGAGTGTGTTTCTTATGTATGTGTATGCAAGTGTGAATGATAGATTGAAAGAGAAAATGTATTTTTATGTTACTGTATTTGTAGTTAGAACTGTTGTCATTAATATTTTAGTCTTTTCATTATTCTATCCAACACCAACAAATAATTTCCTTTTTTGCTTGTAAATGAAGTATAAGATGGAATATTATTACAATATTTCTTCATGCAATTCGCAACCCGCAAGCACCAGTGAATTGAAACCTCCACAGTTTGCAAGAGAAGTTAAAACTGGATTGGATTGGATCGGGGTTTTTTTTTGTTGAAAACAAATTGAAGAGAGAAGTGATTGAGTGGTTTAGTATTATTTTTCATATTGTTTTCTTATAAAAAGCATAGTTATGGTTGTAGGTTTGTAATCCTTATCCATCTGGGGTATAAAACGTCGATAAGCCTCCCAACAATAAATATTAAAAATAATGAAATGAATAAAATCTACAAACACAAGAAGTATGAGTAAGCCTAGAGTAAGGAGGCACGTCTTACGTCATTCACATTAAGTGCAGCGTTCAAGCTGATGTTATTTTACAGGTCAAGCCAGAATTTTTTTTTTTTTTTTTTTACAATAATCCAACCTAGAGAGTAAGTCGCGAGGCCATACCTCAGTGGAAAAACGGAAGTGTGTGCAGAAATAGTATTGGATGAATGGGGGTGACGTGACATTAGCCTTGACCGAAGTCTTCATCAATGAGAGTGAACGGATGGGGGTAACCCTGACAATGAGGGAACCGACTAGGAAGTCTGGGGATTAACTCAGTGTGTAGTTGTGAATGAGCTGAGCATGGGAAGTTTATTTGATCCTTATAGCTGGCTGTGACAAAAACACATCGTGTGACTTTAATTAATGTTTTCTTTCAGCTTAGTTAGATTGTACTGAGAGAAAATAGATTTAGACAGTGGCACAAGATCACTACTAGTCTCTGATTTCCGCCTTTATTAATTGCAGGATCCATTGATCTATCAATCCATCGATCTACTGATCCATCAATCTATCCAGTTGATGGTTGATACAACATTTTGTATATCTCTCAGCCTGTTGGCGTTTTGTACAACCATCACTACGTCAGTTTTGCTTGGTTGTTCCTTGTGAGGAATTTTATTGTTTATTTTTTAATATAAATATTTTGCTAATTTTTCACACATCTTGCTTCATTTCTTATCATCTCCATTTAGTGTAAAATTCTTTATTGTAGTCACTGTACCTGTCTTTTGCCTTTGTCCAGTTAATTGTGAGCAGTACTCGTCTGGGGGTTTGCACGAGCTACGTAAGTGTTGACCTCAATTGTTGTGTTGTCCTAATTATTAAATAATTTATGGGCGACCAATATGTTGTGAGCAGTCGTCCAGGTACGAACATTATTTTGAGTAGGCAAAATTCATAAAAGAGACATGTTAATGTAATACACCGTCTAAAGAAGGGGGAGATAAATGTGTGCAGAAAAAAGTTTTCATGTTATGACCTTGAAGGAGTCTAGAAAATACACACTCCTATACAGTAATTAAGAAATGTTTTTATTGAAGTACCTTTTGATATGCTTTTATGATATGTTGTGCTTTTAAATGGTCTTCCTTGAAATGTGCATGCATAGTGTAAGAATGCATTGATTCCGATTTCCATGTGAGTAATAAAGTATATTTTATCTGTGGTCGATATGAATTGGGATAGGGGTCTTTCTTTTGTTATATTTGTTTGATTAATGCATGTATTTCTGATGCGTGTGTTGGTGTATTTAGAGATATTCCATGTTTGCTGACGTATTTTGCTCTCCGGTCTGTTGTTTCGTTCCATGTTTGTGTGACTGGGGATCCATAGTAGTGTTGCACTAACTGTAAAGTAGACAACACAATTGAACACTTTCTGTTACAATGTAACAATTATAAGGAAGAAAGAAAAATCATCAGTGAAGCAACAAACATAATACATCTGCCATTCAGAATAAAATCACTACTATTAAACATCATCAAAATCACATACGCCAAACACTAATCACGTATCTCATCCAAACAAACACAAGTAATAATAATAACATAGTTTTCACACAGAAAATCACAGACAGACAGACAGAAAACATTTCACAATAAATGTTCTTGAGAAGAATAAAAGTTGAGATATTTATTCCGTGTGACTATACTATTTACAGAATGTGATAAAACATTGTAAAGTGTGATAAATTTATTGATTCATTTAAACGTTTGACGACCTGATATTTGTACATATGTCATCATATTTCTGTCGTAAATAATGGCTTTAAATTTATTGTCCAAAAGTCATTGTAGATGTCAGTTCAATAAGATTTCTTTCATGATACGCGAACATTTCTAAAATTAAAATTATTGTTTGTTGGTTATTTCATTCTTCTCTCAATCTCAGATTACCAATTTTAAGTGGAATAATCATAAATTGTACTTCGATCAATTGTTTCAAATTCCAGTAGAATACGTTTTTGCTCACGTCGTTCACTGGCACTCACCCTGCGTTCATGAATGATGTTCATTGTGTACAGAAATGGGTTCAACATAGAGTTCAGAGGCAGTACAAAGATCACTATAGGAATATTAACTGTGCTGGGAATAGGCCATCCACTTGATGCAAGAAGTCCAAGCAGACCAATCGGAAACCAGCAGAAAAAATCAAACAAAACGACTGAAATCAATCTACGAGCAATTATCGTGTCCTTTGACCTTTTTGTCGTTTGGCTACTCAATATACTGTTCATGCGTATTGACCAATAGATGAAGAGCTGGCCAACGCCGACCAGCAGGACGAGTACAAAGTTCAACACCACCAGGATTCCAAATGAGTAGCCTTGACCTTTAAAGTTTTTTCTCGTGATAGGTAATGGTATGCAAATAGCAGTTTGACTGAAAAAATATCCATCTGATATAAAAGGGGTCAGTGGCAAAGCGGATAACACCAAGCCTGCCAACCAAGCCATTGTGCAAGCAATCTGTGCAGATTGTTTCCGGAAATGAATTCGACTTAACGGAAAACGAAGAACGAGAAATCTGTCGAGGGTGATAAGGCAGACGATGAAACTCGACACCTCGTTGGACAAGAGCGATATGACGCCAGCCAGTTTGCAAGTTGTACTCTTACGCCAGGTTAAGTCTTCCCAGAGGTACTTCCCTCGAAATGTCCAGTCCGCTACGCCAATCATCGCCAGATACACGCCCATGAGGAAATCCGACACGCATAAATTTGTAACAAACACCCCATAGCCATATTGACTATCTGTTTTATTTATAAATACTCGGTATATAAAACTACTCAAGTTTCCTGCCAACGTCAAGAGACAAAGCGAAGCGAGAAAAACACGGTAAACATCGGAGACCAATAGGTCTTCACAGGAAGAAATCTCATCGGATGGCGCATGACAGTTTTTCAGAAGGAAGCCTTCTGGAAGTGTGGCATCACAACATAATTTAAAATTATCAGCCAAAACTGTTTCCAGCTCCTTAAGGCCATTAAAAATGTTTCTGGGGAAAACATCAAAAGGGTTGCCACGGGCGTCCAACTGACGAAGTCTTTTCATTGATTGAAATCCCTCCATTGCAATTTTCTCAATGCCGCTGTCAAGCATTGTCAGTGTGTGAAGGTTTGGAAAGATGTTAAATACACTTGTGTCTAGTTCCTGCATGTACACACGAGACATATTTAAATTCTGAACAGTTGGAAAAAATGTTGAATGAATGTTTTGTCTTGGGAAAATATATTTTAGTGGATTGTCTGCTAATGACAAGTCCCGAAGACTTTTAAATGCTTGCAAATTAGAAGACGTTATACTGATTAGTTTGTTACTGCTGAGATCAAGAATTCGCAAATTACTCATTACAGAATGATCGAGATTTTTTATTCCACAATTCCGCAAATTCAGATATATTAAGAAATAATTGTTTTTAAAGTTTGCTAGTGTCATGCCTGTGTTGGCCACGTCCGCATAACGAAGGTCCGGAAATTCATGAGCTGGGAATGGTTGAGTGCAGACAAAGGCCAGGCCATGACAAGTGCAGTTTTCCGGACAGGTAAAGTTGCACAACAGTTCATCGTCTCGTTGAGGACACTGCAGTATACCGTCACACACGTGACTTAAGTGCACGCACACTCTGGAAGCACGACAGCGGTAGAAGCCAGGACACATGTAGCTGTCACAACCTACCTCATCCTCGTGACCTGGACAGTCGAAAACGCCGTTACAAATCAGAAACACTGGCATACAGTAACCAGTTTCAGGACAGGAGAAGTGCGTTTTTGAGCAATTTAAACTTTTAGTCATATACATTTCTGTATAATGGTTCACATTTACGGTTGCAGGCGGTGGAATGGTTATAAAAGCCGCTCTCAAAAATGGTGTTTTGCTATGTATATTTACACTGTGTGGGCAGTCCTTTTCATCTGCACCATTCACACACTGCTCTCGGCCATCACAGCGTTCGTAACTTGTGAAACACTGGTTAGATGACACAATGTAAAGAACAAGTGTTATAACGACTTGTGGAAAATAACGTTCGTGTTGTTGCGATCTAGTCGTCTGAGTAGCTTATTACGTCATCATCATACAAGTACCATTCAAACAGTTTACAAATGTGTCAGACACTTGTAACGATAAAAACTGGATTCCAGGCCCAAAATGATAACTGAACTAATAAAACAAATTCTCTTCAATCAGAATTATATAATAGAATGTTTATCTCAATATACTGTTTTCTTATGAATGCCTAATTTTGGATGAAACATAAAGAGATACACATTTATCACATAGATTATAACATTGTATGTTTGATTTTAAAGTGGAACACAAAAATAAAGTTCATAATTGCAAACTATGTACCAATAATGCATATTTGCAACTTTATTGAAAACATTTTATGCAAGAAATAAGAATCAGCCTCGTGTCCTTGAGGTAGTCATTTCAGTTCCTAAAAGTGTTGAAAGGTTTAAAGTTTTATGATTACAATTTTTTCTACCAACACGTTAAAAGAATACAATATATTTCGTACATATTTGAAAATATCAGGAATGCAAGCATACAAATGTACATATTTGAAAATATCTAGTAGATAGACGTAAGTGAAAGTCAATGACCATTCCACTATATTCTGAATATTATCTACTTATAACCAGGACTGGGTATCAGCGTAGCCCAATTATTCATTACAAATTTACTCTTTCATAATCACACTCCTCTAGTTTGAATTTTTTTAAAATGCAGAATAAACGTCTTTCTGCAAGTGTTCCAAGAATCTTGCTCTAGGACGTTAAACCTGGTTTTTGTTTCATCATCTTTCCCAAAGTAATCGAGAAATGTGTTTCAGGAATAGTGAAATGTGCTTAACTCCGATAACTGTGAAATTTGTTTTAGAAACTGTCATAACTCTCAAATCTGTTTTAGGAATTGTGATAATTGTGAAATGTGTTTTAGGAACTGTGAATTGTGTTATAGTAACTATGAAGTATATTTTATAATTATAAAATGTGGTTTAGTAAGAGGGAACTGTATTTCAGTAACTGTCAAATGTATTTTAATAACTGAGAAATGTAATTTAGTAACTGAAAATGTATGTTAGTGTATTGGCCGTTTTCAGATAGGTTGGGAAAGTGAGAATGGTAAATGAATCAAACTTTTAATAAATGCAAAGAAACTAAATGCCTTCCCATGGTCGTATTTCTGTCGCCACCCCATTAACACTTATGATTCCATTAATACATCTGATTTCTAATCCCCCGTATTAATACTTCTAATTCCTATAGCACCCGCTAACATTTATGGTACTCAAAGCCCCCATCCTAGAAACTATAACATCAAATGCCATAAAATTCGTTCAAAATACACTGAACCAATAAAATGCCTACAGTCATGCAACGACATTTAACATTCAGTTTATTTCTACGACAAATAATCATTAATTCTAATCAAATTCAAATATTACTTTCCTAAATGTAAACTTAACCTCAAACATATTACAGTTTTGAGAACACATCTCACGTTCAATTAACAAGACGATTGCCAAATCAATGATACATCATACATCGAACATCGAACAACCAAACTAGCCAGAGAAATAAACCCAAATACCAACTACAATACCAAATACCAAATACTGCTAACTGTCTTTAACCAATTATAACAATTTAAAAATTGTCACTCTACTGGCATAACATGAAATCTACTAGCATAACATGGTATCTACTAGCATATCACTGAATACATGCAAAATAAAACCACAGAAATATCAAACCACTGACTACTCCTGTAAAACTGGAAAGAACTAGCATTACATTTCTATTTTAAACATTTTGAAAAAAAATGATGGAAAAAGCACTACATTCTAAACATTTTGTGATGTGTTCTTTTAAAAGACGTTATAAAAAGGATTAAAACCCTAACGTGGCCAAACGCATGTTCACTCACACTTTAGCGGTGTCAGGTGTTACAGGCATTTATCAGTTTAAATAATATTTTGAACTTTACAATCACAAAACGCCACAACGAAACCCCCAAACCCCCAAACCCGACCTGACAAAGGACGAAGTTTGAAAAAAGATGCAAATACTCGTAAACGTAGCGATGAAATAAAACCTTTACAAGGAAGAGTAAATGCGGCCTGAAATACTCGTAAACGTAGCGATGAAATAAAACCTTTACATGGAAGAGTAAATGCGGCCTGAAATACTCGTAAACTTAGCTAGGAAATAAAACCTTTAGGCCTACATGGAAGAGTAAATGCGGCCTGAAATACTCGTAAACTTAGCGAGAAAATAAAAGGTTTAGAAAGAAGAGTAATGGCGGCCTGAAATAATTATGAAATTAAATCACAATGATGTTACACGTCTTAAGTATTCAATGATTGTCCTGTGTTCACTTTGTCCGGTGGATAAGAGTTTGGTTATATTTATCTTATGAACATGCTGAGCTGCAACCATTATAGGCGGTGATGTGATTCTCGCGTCCCCGGCCAGACAGGCGTGTGTCACAGGCAGTGAGCTTTTCCGTCTAATTGCGTGCATCGAAAAGATGTAGCTGGCCTTGACCTGTCCTCTTAGCGCTCGTGAGGCACAAGATGGGTTGTCAAAATAGATAAAGTTGGATGCCGATGGCATAGACGTGGTAGATAGAGTAATAGAGTGCCGACTATACAACAAATAGTCATGGTAGATAGAGTAATAGAGTGCCGACTATACAACAAATAGACGTGGTAGATAGAGTAATAGAGTGCCGACTATACAACAAATAGACGTGGTAGATAGAGTAACAGAGTGCCGAATCTACAACACATAAAATGGCATTCCCTAAGTGTCTAGTGAACTTTGGTGTGACGCTTGGCACACCAGACACACATTACTCATACGTAGGGAAAGACAGATGATAAGTGAATAAAGACGAAAGTAGAAAAGGACGAAATAAAATAATAAATATATAGAAATAAACGAACGTAAATGCATACAAGCAAAATCAGAATCATAACTACTTATAAATGATTTAAATTATAAGTTCTACCTGACTGACCTTTCTCGGTTAAAAAAAAAACAAAAAACAAACACCTTTGTAATCAGTGGTGCTTTACTTGCCCGTCTGCCTGGGCTCTGACAGTTTGGGGCCGTTCTTGGCGCGAACTAAGACAGTCACGTGGTCAGCCAAGCTAAATATCAGGCAAATTATTACAACTGAACCTCCTAGACCTAGACCAACAGAGCTAAACAAGATCGCCAGAGCCTCCACGCAAGAGAGGAGGAGATAACGGTTTTCTAAAGTCGTGTTCCGCTGTCGCGAGTTTGACAGGAGATTCTAGTCCTGAAGGTTAAATGGATGAATGAAAGTTAGGCTGCCGAGTCTCGTATCGTCACACATTTTGAAAAATCAGGCAATGTTAAAAAGGACCAGCACTACATCCCTTTTAAAAACATTTTGTAACAAAATGATGCAAATTTCTCACTTCAATCATATATCTTGCATTAGCTGAAGCAATGAATAAACATAAAATATCAGAGTTAAACTATAGTGAATATGAACATGACATCTTCCCCCAGAAGCCGCATTAGACTTTTCATCTTCATGATGTTCTCAGTCTTGGTCTGCTTCTGGGGGATCCCCACAGCCTCGCGCTGCGTCTGAGGTGGAGGGCAGGAATGCTGGCGAAAGTGGGTGACACAGGTAACACCAGTTTTGCGCACACCCTCAACCACCCTCCGTCGGTAGGTACAAAACGAAAAATAATGGTTGATTTGAATTTCGTTTTATACTGTGGAAATTTTCATGTACAAAGACATGATATCAACTTTCAAGGGTAACACCCGTATGATATTACGTCATCCAGTTCTGTGACGTCAACCTTCCCATGACGTAAATTGAATACATACATCACATTGCTACTCTAATGTCTTATCATCAATGCATCTATGTTACTTCAATTATCAACTTCCCTGTCCAACTTTCTTTGCAATTATACTGATTTATTGTGCAAATTTATTGATACCTAGCAGATGAAAAACATTTCATTTTATTGATACGCACTTTTTACCATTTGATTTATGATGGGGAAGGAGATAAATGATTCTAACACGGATCAGATTTCACCCATGCATGCACTAGACACTGATGTTTCAGGGTATTCTAGTGGAAATCGGCTACTGGAACACTAGAAAAACCTCAGAGGAATTGGACGAAAGAGAAAAATATAAATGTAATGACCTCTTATTATGAAAATCAACAAACTGTAAGAGGATATAGAAAAGAAATTATGAATGAACTCTGACAAAAACAATATCCATGTGATATTAGTGATATTTTCAGTGAACAACGGCTCCTGGACCAGAAACAATCAATCATGCAAAATAATTTCTTACTATCGTAGAATTGAAAATATTGAACATTAACAAACTAATTTAACATATCTAGATGGTGACAACATTGAGAAAATAAATTATGAACTAACTGACGAACAGCAAAGAATTTTATTTAAAAAAATAAAAGATTTCATGGACAACAATAAATCACACATAGGAAGACCACAAAATAACAAAGCTTTATCAACAGCAATTCACAATGCAAATAAAGTAGTAAGGTACATCTCCACAAAAGATATTACAGAAAGCAACAGCCTATTATATGTACAGCTAAATTAATTGAAAATTATATAATACCAGCCAAAGTACAGACAAAGAAACCATCAGTACCATCATTGAAGAGAATGATAAAAAATAAAATTGAGTGTACTAGAAAATAAATAAACCAAATGACAGCAGCAGTTATAACAATGGAAAACTGAAACAGACATCAGTAATCAATTACCCTCTAAATATTAGAAATATTAAGACCGCAATAGAAGATGCCAAACAAAGGCTACAGGGACTCAGTCACCATCTTAAAAGATACACTGCAAGAGGTCAACAATTCCAACAGAACAAAATATTAAAAACTGACCCTGGAAGATTATATCAAGAATTCAAAGGAAATCCCAGAACAACAGATTCGAAACATTAAGGACACCAGGATATTATGGGAGAACATTTGGAATAACTCTCGTGCACATAATGTCTAAGCAAAGTAGATTGAAGAACTGGAAAAATACCAAAATGGCACGCCACAACAAAGCAGTACCAGTCATTGAGGAAGATGTTAAGATAAAGTTAAGAAAGATGGCAAACTTGAAAGCACCCGGTTTAGAACAAATACAAATATTCTGGTTAAAACACCTTTCCTCTTTACATGTTAGAATTGCTGACCAAAAACAATTTTTCTGGTTAAAACACCTTCCCTCTTTACATGCTAGAATTGCTGACCAAATACAATTTTTCTGGTTAAAACACCTTCCCTCTTTACATGTTAGAATTGCTGACCAACTGCAAAAACTACTAAATATACCAGACATCATACCAACCAGGATAATAAAAGGGAAAACAAGCCTCATTATGAAAGATTCAGGAGAAAGGTACAGCACCAATCAACTATCGACCAATACAACTACAGGAAATTGTTATCAGGAATTATATCGGATAAAATCATAGCCAATCTAAACAAATTAGAAAATGTGCTAGACTAGGCAGCAGTGGAACAAAAGATCAATTGAGAGTTGATAAAGCTATAGTTACTGATAGCAAGAAACAAAGAACAAATCTTGCCATGATATGGATTGACTACTGAAAGGCCTCTGATTCAGTTCCACATTCATGGATATTTCAAACAATTTTACATTTTCTTCTCTCCGCATTTTTCTTTCGATACGTACCAAAGTTGTACAATAATTAAGATGTAAAGAACGCAAGTTATATGTATATATTTCTTAAAATACATGTTTATTTCGATGCGTACCAAAGTTAGTTATACAATAATTAAAATATAAAGAACACAGATTATATATTTACATTTCTTAAAATACAATGTTCAAAGAAGTAAGAAAACAATAATAGCTTAATTTTCGTTGCTATCGTTACCTGTAAGTTACCACAGTCGTGTTTCATTTGTTCCCAGCATTGAGGAAAAATGCAGAAATCTTCATCACTTTCATCGCTGCAGTCAGAGCGAAAGTCACAGATGAATGTGTACTGCACTGTCTCTCTGTTGTTTGAACAAGAAAAAGATGGCGGAAGTGACGCGACAACAGTTGTGCACCCAGCATGCTCTGTTCACCAACAAGCACTCTTGACGTCACACGCTAGAAATGTCTGCTGTACGTGACCGGCTGGACACTGAACGTATTTCTGTTTTGGCGCTTGATATGTATTTAAAGTTCTATTGCTTTCCTGAATGATAAAATCAATTAAAGTACTAACAGTAAGTATATTTTCCGAATGCATTAATCTCTCACAAAGAAGGTTCACATTTTCGTTTACAGTAACTCTAAAAGAATTGATTTTGCCTTTAGTAGATGACATAAACGACGCTTCCTTCGGCAACATATTTATCAATTGGTAGGAAACAGTATAAGCCACACTTTCGTCAGCCCACTCAGTCATCCATCGATACCTGACAGAAAAATAGCAACAATAGAATAACATTCAAGAATGTGTGTGGAATTAGAAAGTCCTTGAATCTTTTGTCATTGTTTATTTATTCACATCCTCAATCATCAATCAGTCAAATGGTGCATGTTCATTTATCATATTTCGCATTCTCAAAGTGTTGTTTATTTATTTCAAACAAATTTTGTATTATTACTTAACATTTCGTGTTTCGCTTACACATTCAAGCAATTTAAGTATCTCATATCGGGGCATTTGAAGGTGCCAATTTATAACTGTTGCAATATATATAGGCATTATAAGAATCTATTTTTAACTGTATACTCTAGAGTCGAATTGTAGGGGTTAGTCTATTTAGAGTATTACTCTGTACAATGTAAATGATCTATGGATTTCTGCATGGTCCTTTTTTAGAGAAAGGTATTATTTCTATCGCATGCATACTAGTTTACCTAGTATATCACTATGCTGTAGTATATGTATTTCACTTCTATCATGTATAGCAGTTTACCTAGTATATCACTATACCTTAGTATATGTATTTCACTTCTATCATGTATAGCATTATGCGCTGGCGAATGTACATATTACATAATACATAATACATATTATGCACACCAAAGTAATTATTGTTAGCTACACTCAACGACTGTTATTATTTAACTAATTATGATTTTGACTGCCTTCTGTGTCTCATAGTTTCACATGTTGTCTGTGCTTGATGTGTATGTCTTCTAATTTCACATTTTTGTGTCTGCCTGACTTGTGTGTCTCCTAGTTTCACTTGTTGTCTGTGCTTGATGTGTATGTCTTCTAATATCACATTTTTGTGTCTGCCTGACTTGTGTGTCTCCTAGTTTCACATTTTGTCTGTGCTTGATGTGTATGTCTTCTAATTTCACATTTTTGTGTCTGCCTGACTTGTGTGTCTCCTAGTTTCACTTGTTGTCTGTGCTTGATGTGTATGTCTTCTAATATAACATTTTTGTGTCTGCCTGACTTGTGTGTCTCCTAGTTTCACATTTTGTCTGTGCTTGATGTGTATGTCTTCTAATTTCACATTTTTGTGTCTGCCTGACTTGTGTGTCTCCTAGTTTCACTTGTTGTCTGTGCTTGATGTGTATGTCTTCTAATTTCACATTTTTGGATCTGCCTGACTTGTGTGTCTTCTAGTTTCACATTTTGTCTGTTCTTGACTTGTGTGTCGTTTAGTTTGACATTTTGTGTGTTCTTGACTTGTATGTCTTCTAGTTTCACATTTTGTCTGTTCTTGACTTGTATGTCTTCTAGTTTCACATTTTGTCTGTTTTGACTTGACTTCTAATTTCAGATTGCGTCTGTGCTTGGCATCGTTTTCATCTAAGATTTATTTTTTGATTGACTACTTTGAAGTCAGATTCGCTATGTGCTTGGCTTGATATAAACTTTCTTTTATTAGTACTTTAAGTTTTTATAAATCCTCTTTCGTTTTTGTCCTGGCTTCTTATAAACACAACTTTTGATGGTGCTTTAAAAAATTAAATTAAATAATTCGTTATAGTGTGAAGGCAGCGTTACTTGTCTTCATAGATTCACAGAAGCAGATTTGGTGTGAATCATGAGTGAAGTTACCTTTTCGCGAAAAGTTGAAATGTTAAAATACTGTAAAATCATTAATATATATATACATCTTAAGTGCAGTACGAGAATTGACGGGTCAGAGTGTACTTAAGGTTTGAATAAACAAAGTCGACCATAAATTTGTAACATATATATATATTGCTAAATGTTACCGCGACCCGACCAAGGACACTGCTTATGATGATATTCTGGAAGTAAACAAGCCACGTAAAGAATATGATAGAGCTTGCTGATGTAATTTAAACTGAATTTAGGTGTGTGATAATTTTATTATCCAATATTTAAGATTTACAAGAACGAGGCCAGACAATGGGCTGAGATCAACGTTTACCTAATGAAAAAGAAATCTGTTTTCTAATCACTTTGAATTTGGAGTGGCACAATTCCTGTCGTGAAAGGCAGCCATTAGCTTAATGGTGAGTTAAATGACAGATTGAGAGAGAATGGAAGAAATATTTGATGCATTTTGTTATTCATATGTTAGACTCGCGTTTTACATAGAGATGTATTATGTGAGTGGAAAATTATTTCTACAAATTGTGAACTATAATGCTTGTATGTAGTATGTTAAATTTGACATTGTTGAAAATGAACCCATTCATAAAAAAAAGTTATGTTGTATTTATTATGCTGCATGTGTGTATCGGGCTAATAAATATTGTTGCAGGAAACTGTAAGTTGAGACTGGAATGTAAGAACAATTAAATTATCATGAAATCTTAGTATTTGTTCCCTGATTATATTTTACAGGGAATGGGCAGCCTGTTTGTTTTCTACTAGATCTTTGGTTTATTGATTTAGAAACTGCTATGACCATGGTAGATTAGTGAAGTTCCACCCCCCCCACCCCACCCGGTGTAAGTGTAAGGATACACTGCACTCTGTTGATGTATGGTTGCAAAGTATGCTCGACTACATCATGGAATTTTGGGTACAAAGACCTTACTGGAAATCGCTACATTGTTGTTCTGCTTGAGGGAACTAATATGACGAAGGAGCACCAGATTAATCTCGAGTGAACAGCAGTTCACAAAATAATCTACAGTGTACTAGAAGAACACATGAAGACTGACAATTGTATTGTGAACAATAAGTTTGTGACTTTGTTATGAAAGCACAAAAAACGTTTGCAGCAAACATCTAAAAATGTTATGTATAAACTATTATTGCTATAATCTCTATATATCCCTTTCTGTTCTGGATGATTAATGATAACAATAACCATAACCAAAACTAGGGTGGCATTGTGAAACAAGCCGATACTAAATGCTTTTTTTCAATTTATGCTTTTGTACAAAGAAATAAGCCAAGCAGAACGTCATTTTACTAAAGAAAGTGTAAACTGGTTTGATTAGTAATTAATGTATTCTTTTGTATTAGTATTGGAAAAACTTTGGGTCAAATAAACTATACGAATCTTCGAATGTGTTATAATGTAGTAACTTAAAATGTCACAAATAAACTATACGAATTTTCGAATGTGTTATAATGTAGATACTTAAAATGTCACAAATAAACTATACAAATCTTTGAATCTGTTATAATGTAGTCACGTAATATGTCACAAATAAACTATACGAATCTTTGAATCTGTTATAATGTAGTCACGTAATATGTCACAAATAAACTATACGAATCTTTGAATCTGTTATAATGTAGTCACTTAAAATGTCACAAGTAAAGTCGATGAATTTCTTTTTATTATTTATATTTTTGAATGTTTTAGGGAAATTTCTGTCTGCTGAGATATGAGTTATTCATAATCTACATATTACGTCAGAATAATCTCGTTATTATGGGAGACTAATATAACATTTATGTGTCAGACTAATATCTCATTGTTAACGTCAGAATTAAAATCAAACTATCACATAGGACTACATCAGACTAATATCAGTTTGTTATATCAGACAAATATATTATTGTTATTTCAGACTAAGCATAACATTGATACGTCAGACTAGTATCACACTGTTTCGTCAGACTAATATCAAACCATTGATTCAGACCAGTATATCAGTCTACATGAAATTGTTTTGTCGTATTTTGTTTGATTGTTTTATTTAATTTAATGTTTTATTTTGTGTAAATGTCTCTTTTAAATTCTTGGCTGTCTTTACTATTCTGTATATTTTGTTTTTCTGCGATGCGCCATTTTTCGTGTTCTCGATTTGATAAACAAACTAACGTTTGTTGTGTTAATAAACAAATATATTATTCAAAGCTTATAACTCAAGAAACGGTGTATATATATGTGTGTGTGTGTGTGTGTGTGTGTGTGTGTGTGTATATATGTGTGTGTGTGTGTGTGTGTGTGTGTGTGTGTGTGTGTGTGTGTGTGTGTGTGTGTGTGTGTGTGTGTGTGTAGGCGCACGAGATCGCGTGTGTATGCATTTGCATGCTTTCAGTGAGCAGTGTTAAAGGGCGATGACAAAATCATCAAGCAGTGGTAAGGCCACAGAATCATGACAAAGATATGTAAGTAGGAAAACGAATCTCTTTAATAGCTACAGATCTCAGCGCACATATTATTATTTAGGTATTTTATAACTGACTTTGAAGACACACACACACACACACACACACACACACACACACACACACACACACACACACACACACACACACACACACACACACACATTATATACTTCATTTAGAGAGAAATTCTAATATCCATGTAAGAGCAAAACATAAAATAGCATTACATTGTTCCTTTCCCTGACGCAATAGCTCTGATTCCCATATAGATCCCATAACCTTGAAAACGCCTAGGTAAGTGTGTGGATAATACTTTAAAGACTTCTGTATATTTTTTCCAGGTGCTAAGCGACGGCAGTCGATTCCCTCTCTGATGGCAAATGTTTTCAGCGGTTTCCCACGACATCTTTTGATTGGTCGGAATGAACATGAAACAGCTTCCCCTGGCCTCGAAATAACCAGGCTCACACGTGCCGGTCAGCAGAGGACAGTTTTGTTCATCCTCGCCATTTATGCATTCCTCAATCAGGTTACAAGACAGGTGTTGTTTAACAGCATCCCAGATCAGCAAAGAACAGTTCCACCTTCCCTCAGGAGTCTGCTCTGGCAGTGCTGACGTGGTGTGAAACATAAACATCAACATAACCTGTTATTCGATTTGATCATGTTTGTGCTAATGCACACAAACTACTTTAGATTTAACATTATTGGACAGGTATTATTTAGTCTATCTCTAGTAAAGAAGATTTCATTTTATCATTATCGCCTCGGAACTCTTAATGTATTGTTATAAATAATATACTCCCACAACACCAACAAGTCACTCCCTTGGTGGATTATAAGGGTGTCATAAAACTTTACTCTTTCAACAATAATAAGATAGGTGTTTTACTGTCGCAAAATGTTTCTGCAGGTGGAAACTTATTACTAAAGAAGTAATAAAAATCCGATTTATTTATTTTTAGAAAGACCCCATTAACATGCTATACTCCAACAAATGTTTCTAATACGTGTACAAGAGTGTTAGTACATTTCACAATAAAATTATTAAATCAACAATCAAATATACAAATATTATTATATTCAAAAGAGCGTTGACCTTGACATCATTTCACAACAATGTTTGATAAAACATTTGACACTTATTCTGCTTATTATAGCATAGATATCAGCACTACATATATATAAATATAAGCATAGATGTCAGCACTACATATATATATATATATATATATATATATATATATATATATATATATATATATATATATATATATATATGAGCAAACTATCGCCTTTATGACCGAACATGAGTCAAAATTAAAGTGATTGGAATATAGAACTTTATAATAGGAAAGGTTTTCTCTCTCCATAATGGATGAAATTATTATGAACACGTGAGAGACTAAGAGTCAGAAAAACTGTTCATCCGATTGGAACTGGCTTGGATTACATCAGCAAGGAAAACAACTCTGTTGTTAAAAAATATCATTATAAGCTGTGCCCGGGATAGGATTACGTTAACATTAGGAAGAAATATGTAATTAAATAGAGGACGGGGAAACAAGAGGAACTAGTTTGCTCTGTCAGAATGATGATTTATTGTAAGTAATGATTTGATAAGTTCAGAAGATTAGTAATTTATATTGGGATTGATGGATTGACGTTAGATAACTTAAATCAGTTTGAATATTGGTGAGATGGCGATTTAAACACATTACATTGATTGTTACAAATATAATATAATATAATATAATATAATATAATATAATATAATATAATATAATATAATATAATATAATATAATATAATATAATATAATATAATATAATATAATATAATATAATATAATATAATATAATGTAATATAATGTAATATAATGTAATATAATAAAATTAAATATAATTGAATAGAATAGTGTAGATTTACCATTTTTGTTGCCAATATCACTTAGTCGCCATCTTTGCTCTGTCTCCATCTCCCATGCTTTGGAAATCAGGATTCCTACGTGTGGCGTC
Organism: Sinotaia quadrata; assembly: GCA_028829895.1. Classification (NCBI taxonomy): domain Eukaryota; kingdom Metazoa; phylum Mollusca; class Gastropoda; order Architaenioglossa; family Viviparidae; genus Sinotaia; species Sinotaia quadrata. The sequence continues at coordinate 105,897,201 of CM054180.1, forward strand.
ATGAAAAAACACAAAATTGCCCTCAGAAACATTTGTAGTTTCCTTTGCATTGAAAATTACTTCTCTGTCCATTTATTTCAATAAATTATTCATACAAGTTCGTTTTTGCAATGGAAATTACTTCACAGTTCCTGTAGTTTAGTAAAGTGCACTCTGTAACTTTTGTAGGTTGCATTGCAGTAGAAATTTCTTTATTTACTTAATTTAAACATAGTGCAACTTCTGAATAAACATTGAACAAATGTTAAATCGGTTTATACTAATTACTCATAAATACTTGAACTTAACTATGTACAGGAATAACATCTCTAATTAAATCATACAGTATGCTGATAGCAATTCTAAGTTAAATTGTTTTTAAAATTAATTTTTATTTTAGTTCGTGGTAGGGATAAGAACTAATATCGGCTCCTATAGAATAATATGCAATACAACGGCTCCTATAGATTAATATGCAATAACAACGGCTCCTATAGAATAATATGCAATAAAACGGCTCCTATAGAATAATATGCAATAAAACGGCTCCTATAGAATAATATGCAATAACAACGGCTCCTATAGATTAATATGCAATAACAACGGTTCCTATAGATTAATATGCCATTACAAAGGTTCCTATAGATTAATATGCCATTAGAAAGGTTCCTATACTCTAATAAGAAATAATGACGTATCCTATAGACATAAGTTAGACATAAAAAATAATGACGACCCATATAACTTTCTACTAAACAATGGCGTCTCCAATTAACTAATAAGAAATAATGGCGTCTCCTATAACATAAGAAATAATGACGTCTCCTATAGACATAAGAAACAATGACGACCCCTATAGCCTTATTCGAAATAATGACGTCTCCTATAGATTAATAAGAAATAATGACGACACACACTTATTCGAAATAATGACGTCTCCAATTAACTAATGAGAAATAATGGTGTCTCCAATAGACTAATACACATTGATGATTCTCTATACTCAGTGTTCAATCATAAGAATACATATCATTCTCTATGACTCCTCAAATTGCAGAAGATGACAATGAAAGCACTTTGTATAATTTAAAACCATGCTAATAGGTTTACTTGAAATTAAAATGTAGTACAAACTCTATGATTATACTCATCGTTCTTGAAATGTTTCTTCGGTGAAACAAATGAAAAATTATTAATCAACTACACCTACAACAAATATACCTTTCAGTCTGATCTTCACTATAAATTCTACAAGCGAAAGTGACATATGGTAGAGAATATTGGTAAATATACACCGACCTAAGACACACACACACACAGACAGACAGACACGCACGCACACACACACACACACACACAGACAGACAGACACGAACTTACATACGCGTACACACATGTTTATATATACATGAACATATACATACATATTTATTTATACATTGTAAACACTCATATTCACACGCACACACATGTTTATATATACATACATATTTATTTATACATTGTAAACACTCATATTCACACGCACACACATGTTTATATATACATAAACATATACATACATATTTATTTATACATTGTAAACACTCATATTCACACGCACACACATATATACTATTTTCACTAAATATCTAGTAATTATAAGTAAATGATTAAAAATAAGTCTGTAATATTTGTAACCAAAACAATAATTGTGCTCTTATATTTTAAATTAGTCTCCAGTTAATTTAAATGATGAATTAAGAAGAGAAACACAAATGATATTTATTCTGTGAAATTAAATATTTAAGTAAAAGAGATAAAATACAAACGTGCATGTTGAGAGCCTGGAAATAAAAATTTACTTTTATTTTTTTTCTTGTCCATCATAATGTTAACTATGCCCACCTCCGGTAAATCAAACACTCGCTAAAATAAACTGTCTGAGGCACAAAAAGCCATTTAATTTTTAAACATTGACAATGAATGAATTTGTTTACAGAAATTGAATGATACATGCATACACTTCTACTCCGATATAACGCAATCAGATTAAAGCGAATTCGGTTTTGCGTGTACTTAATAAGTATACAAGCTTGACTGTGATTTTTTAGCGGTTTTTAAACCATCCCACTGATCTTCATTGCATTTAAAAAAAAAAGACTTGTTGCAATGTCTTATGTAAAGTTATGATAGTGACTGTATAAATCCTTTGATAATACAATAAAAAAAAGACTTGTTGCAATGTCTTATGTAAAGTTATGATAGTGACTGTATAAATCCTTTGATAATACAATAAAAAAAACCACGGAAAGTTTAAAGTCGTTCTGCGGACAACAAAAACTTGTGTGAGGTGCATATCTTAATTTTCAAAATCCATTTTGATAGAAACGACCTTTGAGTTAATAACCATGGCTAATTTATTTTGAAGATCACCTCATCCTGGACTCAAGTGGGCAGCATTATATCAAGGGAGATGTGTGTATTCTAATTGCATTTACCCACTGAATTATTTGAATTCAATTTGCAATGTTCTACTGCGTTACAACAAAATAATTTCAAAATAAATATAAATAATTCTAAACAATTTGTGGAAGTTCCATAACGACACAATTAAGATACGTGAAATTATCTAATCATTAAAAGTAAGATGAAACCGAACCAAGTGAACGACAATGCGGAATGAAAACTGAGACAAATTACAGCAAACCTCACAGTCGAAAAAGTGTTTTATAATTTAAAAAAATCAATGTAAACTATGAAATAATTTCACAGTGCTCGTATTTTGCGATTTAAGACGCACAGATATACAACTATACGCACTGAAATATCAATGAATGCACACACACACACACACACACACACACACACACACACACACACACACACACACACACCTGTACAACCGAGTACACAGAGATCGCGTGATTACTGTAAAAGTAATCAAGCCACAGTGTCTCCACGCTGAGAGAAGAATATTATGTTTGCGAGGTGTTTGAAATAACGGATTTATTTTTATATTTCTCGTCTTTCATGGAGATTAAATTCCTTTTAACAGAACAGCAATATTATAAACATTGGATAAAATTGTCGCTAGGTTTCGAAATTGTCAGTTTCAGAATTTAATGTCTTGAAAGGAATTCCTTGATTTAAAAAACAAAATCTTTCTCTTAGCTGTATCTGAACCAGGCAGATTTCACTCATGTGAGTTGTTTTATTTCTTTTGAAAATATGAAATACAATTTCAATTCTTTTGTATAACACCTTTCCAACTGTTATATATAGGACGATTACCTGTACAGTACTTATCAAGTCCAAAGTGATGAAGTTGTTCACTTCTGTGGTGTCTGACAAGCAGAATGTGTGTAGTAGCAAATTTCTAATGGTGTGCGGTAGGAAAGAATACCCTTCACCATTTTCATGTGTAGTTATTTTATTTTTCCTGGTGCAAATTAACCCATCAATGAAGAAAGTTAGCGTTAATTATGACTGCATCAGAAAGAATATTTGAAAATACTTTTCCAAGCAAACAAACATCAACTACATGATGACATGTGAAGTTAAGGTATAGGACATAAATGTAATAAGTTAATAAATTAAATAAAACTGTTTGAGTAGATAAGTAATTTAGTTAAATAAGTTTATTTTGCAGGTAAACTCAGTACGCATTGTAAGTTACAAGATAAAAGATGACTGGTATTAAACGACATCGTGAGTTAGCAATAAGTAAGTTAACTGAGTGAGTAATACCTCAATACGTGATTTACCTCTAATACCCACACGAAAAAGTATAAATTAATCGATTATAAATAAATACTGGTTATTTTCTATCATTCCATGCGTGGAAAAGACATGGCTCTGCTGATCACACTGGTCTTGTTCACCGCGTCACGCTTGACTTTCTATAGTAATACTGATGTATCAATGGACAGAAGTGACGTCGAACCGATCACCGGAGTGACACGTGTGGTAAATATCTTTATATCACAAAAATGATACTTGAGGTGATTCTAGAAATAACAGTCACACTTGCAAACACACAAGTCGTCATCTTTAAAAGATATATTCAAACACACAAACACAACACCACTAGATGAGTCTTTATCTGCTGGTGAAGAGGACACAATATATGAATCCTAAGCTAAGATTTATAATTTTTAAATATATTCATGAATGAGGAATGTGCAATATGTGAGTTGTATAAACACGAAACCACAAAGAAAAGAAATCAGCATAAAAAATGCTATCCTCACTAAACAAGGCGATTGGCTCCAACACTGGAACCTCTTTCTGTCAAACAATAAGCTTAATTTTTGTAACCTTCAATTCAGTTACGACACGCGGATTTACAACTTAAAAAAAAACCAAAACCCTTAACATTGCATTAACGTGCGGGATCGATTTCAGCTGCAGTAATGCCAGAAAGAATGTCTTAGAGTTCTCAAAGTGAGACCGTACTCTGGCAGAATTGTGACGTAAACAAACAGAGAATGAGGGTAATCGGCATCCATTTACCTGTTGATTCTTTGGTAAACCATGTTGGGACTTTTGTTCTATCCCGGAGTCGCTCACATTACTCAAATATTGATTTCAATTTTTTCATAAGAAGGCACTCTTCTGTATTGCCATTCCACTAAGGTCAGACAATCACGCCTTTAGGTTTAGAAAATAAGTTTCGATGTATGGTATTTCTTGCTAAAACGTCTGTCTTTTTGTTGTGGAAGAAAGAAGGCATTACTAAACCAGTTTAATCCACTGAGAGACGAGAGGTGTCTCCTGGGAGAATTGTTAATAAACGTAAATTAAGATTTATTTTTCACTTGTAATTAGTTTATGGATGACTACTACTACTAATCATCATAAGTAGTTACAAAGCAGTGCAGTGTCACAGAAAATAAAACGACATACCCATCATCTGTTTTCCATGCAAAGATCTATTAAGGAATCGGGAAGACGTAGGAAAGATAGTTGTTCATGAGATATGTTTCAGTTAGTTAGTTTCAGGAAAATAAGTAAGGCATAATTTTAAATGCATTCATGGTATATTTTGGACAGATTTTATGGTTTATGAAATGACAATTATTATATAAGAGCAAACTTATATATGCCTTCCAATTCAAATTCCATTTCTTAATCAAATCTTTTTAATCCTTGCCCTAGATTTCTGACGTGAGTAGACTACCATACGTTACGGAGCAAAAAGTCAAGCAATATTCTTTGCTGAAATGCCCGGTTTACATCAACATCACCATTTCAAGGGAAGACGCTGACTTGTGTGATTCAAGTCTCGAGAAATTACAGATTTGCGCTGAAGAAGGAATTATAAATTTTAGTTACAAACCGAAGAGCATTTCACAAGAAAAAGAAAGAAGTAAAAGCAAAATCTGTTTGACTGTTGTAGTCGAGGTGATTTTACCGACCTACATGATAATGAATGTCCACCGGAATTGGAATTCCAGTCCTCACATATTTTTCTATGATAGTCCAGACGACCCATCATTTGCGACACAACTCCAGAGTCGCTTTTTCGTGACTAGTGCTACCAATCGCGCGATAATTGAATTTAAGCCATTTACGCAGAACGATTGTTTTATTTCCGTACATTTCTCTGGAGTGCTTAAAGTATTGCAGCCTAAATTAGAGATCACCTATATATCGCCCAAACACGGTAAGATAATTGTGTAAAGGATTTGTCTCTATTTCTACCTATCTTCCGTCGTTCATTTTTTTTTCTCTGGCTCTTCTCTCCTCTCTCTTCATTTCTTTCTCTCATTCCACCTTACCTCTCTCTTTCTCTTTTCCTCTCCCTTTCTTTCTCTTTTTCATGATCTGATACTCTCCCCCTATTATATTAGTAGAACTACTTTAGAAATAAATTTAATGTGCTGAACCATTTTGATTTATTTGCCAAATGTAACGTTGATACATTCAAGTCTCAACTTACAGTTTCCTGCAACAGTATTTATGTTGTAAAATGGGGAATTTCCCCATATATATTTATATAAATTTTCATTGTTGCATTTAAATTGAACGTTATTGTAATTTGAATGACATGTGTGTGTGTGTGTGTATTGTGTCATGTTGACTTAGAAGTGAGGTCCTGAACAAATGAGTGTGCATGGTGGTAGATTTACTGACCGGTGTTTGATGTTTGCGGCAGATAGGTAAGTTGCGTGATCACTTGTAATGAAATTGAAAATGTGTTTGACAACAGTTACGAGTTAGGTGTGGTTTGGGTGTTTAATTACATTTTTAATTCAAAAGTGTATCTGTTAATTTACACATTGTGAATTAAATGAGAAAATATGTATACACAAACACATACACGCGCGCGCACACACACACACCTACATATATATGATTATGTGTTTGTATGCATGACTGTGTGTTTGCAAGTGTGACTGATCCGTTTTTGACATTTCGAGACTTTTGTACAGATATTAAATTAAAATGAGATGATATAATGTTGCAATAGTGGGTGTGGCCAGCTATAAAATGTGCTGAATGTAATCAGAGTATGTGACTCCTCTATTTTCTAATTGATTATACAAAGGAGTTTTTCTTTATTTTGTCTCCTGCTAGTAGTGGTTTGTTTTCTGTGTAGGAGAATTCATTTAATATTAATGAATAATAAAATAAATCGGTATAGCTTAGGAATTAAAATTAATTTAGAATTCAGAACAATTACCATTAAAATCAGAGACGACCACTCTGAAGGAATGTGTTTACTAAAAGTTTCCTATCTCAATGAAAATGTCTTTAATGGAGTACAAAATAAAGTAATATATGTATATATAAGTCAACAAGAAGTTAAAATGAGATTAAAACAATAAATTAATAATGTCATAACTTAATATTAACTCACTGACTTGACTCGTCTGTAGATAGATAGATAGATAGATAGATAGATAGATAGATAGACAGATAGATAGACTTGATGATATCGTTTTAAATATTGTGTTAACAATATTTCTCATAGACATATTCATCCGTACAGTCAGTTTCATTTTGCAGTGGTGAAATGGTACAGTGGTTAACAATGGCCTGAATACTGATTTCATACAACTTTAACTTTATGACGTAATAAAATCTCTACGTGTTTATAGGTAAAGAAAGAGATCTAACTATGTGAACCTATTATTAAAACTCTAATTTCAGTGCTTGATACCTGGTTTTATTTCGCATAAAATACAAACAAATAATGCTAAACTGCCCTTCAATGTATAGTTACTTTCTATTATCTTCGAGTCAGAAATTGTTATTAAAAATGACACTTAGTACAAATGACGTATGCGATATATGCTTCCATTTCATTGTTATAAGACTTTGGAACTAAGATACGTTAGTATTCTAAATGTATAAAACATTACTATTTTTCTTTTATTTCACGTGATATTTTGTATTAATTAATTGTATGTGTATTGTAATTTCCAGGCTTCATAGAGCTCTCAGGGGGAAAACGGAAATCAACATTCAACGACGATATTAACAGATGGTTGAGAGTAGAAATACCTCCAAACAACTCGGTTATAATAAGTGTTTCCAGAATTATACAGATTGACGTGTCTCCTGATTATTACAGCCTAGTCATCTCTAACTCTCATTTCAAAGGTCGTGACGACATATGGAAGTCGTGGCTTGATTCTTATAATCCTATTGTTATACGACAAGAGAGAGCATTCTTCGTGCATTTTAAAAGTTCAAAGGAAATAATACACATTGGTTTCAGACTCAACTTCTCTTTTCACGAGTCGACGCTTCCAGAAGAAATGCCTGACGGCAAGTGGAACTGTTCCAGACTCAGTCAAACTGTCATAAATCATCACTTTTCTTGTGACATGTCTCCCCAGTGCCTAAATGGTGAAGACGAACTGTCCTGTCCTTACACGAGTGATAAGTGTGGCGTAGGATACATAACTGTTGAAGACAGCTGTTTTCTATATGAAGTGACAAGAACAAAGTTAAGTAGAGATGAAGGATTGGTCCTGTGTTCGAAGTACAACTCAAGTTTGGCCATACTAAGCACGTGGACAAAATGGAAATACTTCTCAGGATTACTAACATCAGGAATGATTGGAAGCAATATACCACTAGGGGTATTCTCTTTTAAGCAAGGATTGCCAATAATGTAATCAAAATTGATATTCTTTGGTAGGGGTATTTTTCTGGATTGTTTATTTCATTAAAAAGGGCGCATAGAATTATAATCATTTCAAGAAACACGATTTATGCTGAAATAAAAAAACAACATGTTTTACAAATATGTGTGAGTTCAGTTATGTAACTGGTCATATCCGCTGTACAAAGTAGCAATTTAAATTAATAAAAGGTAATATTAGAACATAACTTCTTAGTTTTGGTAAATGTCCTTTTCTCATCTATTTCACTGTGCATTTTTTTTAGTGAGAGATTAAATTGCGTTTACATAATCTATCGTTTATAATCACTCGTGTTAATTTTCTTAACTCACTCATCTTAGTGTAATCTCTCATGCTTTCTTTAGAATGTTAAACGAAACCCAGACAAACAGAATACAACAAATGGAAATATTATACTATTTGTTATTGAAATAACCCAAAACAATCATGTCAAAAGCCTGAGTTTGCAAATGAACTAAAAACCAGTTCAAGGATATAGGCCCGTAACCTTGGACGTCACAGACTACGTGACACATTGTCTGTAGAACTGTAGGAAAAACAAAAAGGAGTCTGTGGTCAATTGAACTGATCTTTAGTACGTGGGTCGTTCTGCTTTGGTGTTGCTTCAAGGCGCAGTACTCGTCAAAGTCAACATCCAGGTGTGACACATCGCCATCTTAGTTAATGGATTAATGATTATTATTATTAATCATTCATAAGTAATTACAAGTGATGGCATTCTTAATTTATGTTATTAGTAATACTCTAGAACACCACTTATCTCCCTTATCTCCCTCACACGGTGGATATACAGGCGGTGTAAACATGTTCTCTCTTCCACATTAAAGTCAAACATTCATTGTTACACAATATTTTTGTAGGTGGAAAACATCTTACCAAAGGAGAAGATAAATCCATCTTTTATCATTACTTAGTGACACCCCGTCAATGTACTGTCTCTCCAACATGGTTATCCAAATGTGTAGGAAGGTCAATAAATTTATTAATCAACAATCGATATACATACCAAAATAAAATGAAAAGATTATTTAACATCTATAGTTCCATGAAACATGTTTGGATAGTTTCATTTTATATAGTCTTACATCCTAAGATATAATTCAACTGATATATTCAAATATAAATCATAGTGTGATTTCGTATCAGAGAACAGAAATGGAGTTATACAGGTAAGAGCGATAATTATGATAGTCTGAACATAAACTTCTCAAGTTGATGCTGCAATAGTCTTTCATCCGCTTCATAACAAAGTCTCCATTTTATAGTTCGCAATAAAATTGTCAGTTCTTCACACGTTTCTCTTGCATCCTGTAAAACACTGAGGATCAACTACTCTCTTGAGACTAATGTAAGAATCCCATCTACATATTAATGCCCTCGAGCAGAACAATAATGTAGCATGTGTTCAGTAACTCGTTTTCAAATAGTAATCAAAAAGCATCCAAGTTCAACTCTGCATGTTTTAGGTTCAGCGTTCAGGTTCAGCGTTCAGCGTTCAGGTTCAGGTTCAGCGTTCTGTCACTCGCTAACGAGCTTCTCCTCTTCCTTCAAAGTAAACTGTCCTGGACAAGGTTCAAATTCCACAAAAGGGTTTCTAACCCAGTCGTACTGTCCTGGACAAGGTTCAAATTCCACAAAAGGGTTTCTAACCCAGTCGTATTGTCCTGGACAAGGTTCAAATTCCACAAAAAGGGTTTCTAACCCAGTCGTACTGTCCTGGACAAGGTTCAAATTCCACAAAAGGGTTTCTAACCCAGTCGTATTGTCCTGGACAAGGTTCAAATTCCACAAAAGGGTTTCTAACCCAGTCGTACTGTCCTGGACAAGGTTCAAATTCCACAAAAGGGTTTCTAACCCAGTCGTACTGTCCTGGACAAGGTTCAAATTCCACAAAAGGGTTTCTAACCCAGTCGTACTGTCCTGGGCACGGTTCAAATTCCACAAACGGGTTTCTAACTCAATTGTACTGTCCTGGGCACGGTTCAAATTCCACAAAAGGGTTTCTAACCCAGTCGTACTGGTCAACAGATATCGATGGAAAATATTTACTGAGACTATTCAACAGAGCACCCAAATGGGTCACATTCAGTATAATACATTCTTGGTATTTTATTGAACAACACTTGAAAACATTTCCAAATTTTCAGCAGATGCATGCTTCTTCCAAATTACCAAATTCTTCAGAAATGCGTGTATTCTGGGAGTTGAAGTCAAGACGTTTTCATGTCTTCCTTGCATTCTACTCTTCAAAATGTTCAATTCATGAAATATATCGGCCAGATAAGCTAGTTTGGAACACCAACACTTGCTGCTCAGTACTTCTTCAAAATCTTTCAAGTTTCTACGAGAACAGAACATCAGCATCTCCTCTCTCAGCTCGTAAAAACGATATAAAGCTTTTCCACGAGACAGCCTTGTACGTCCTTGTGTTGGATGAGTGTCACGTGTTCTGCTTCCATGCTTTCACAAAGTTTGGCGAAACTGGCGACCATTTCAAAGGTTACATCTTTGTATAATTAACGATATTCATCACCATGTCCAACACAAACTTTAACTCGACTACAACTGTTTTAGCAACGAGTGCTTGTCAGTGGATGAAACAGCGCATGACAATGATAGCTGGAGTAAAAGAAATAGGGAGAGGCAGATTTACTCCGCCACAAAAATAAATGCGAGAAGATGTATAAATATACTTGATCCCATTTTACTATAAAAGCAACACAATGTTATTAATAAAATTTAAGAAATTTATAACTATTACTTGTTCCATTTTACTAATAATAGCAACACAAAGTTATTCATATAAATGTAAGAAATTTATAACTATACTTGTTCCATTTTACTATAATACCATCATAACGTTACTAATATAAAGCTTACATGTCACAGAGTATATAATAACGTGTGCTGATTTTTCCAGTGTTAACAAGTTTTCTGTCTTGAAAAAAAAAAAAATCTGCTAATATTATCATCACAGTAGCATAAATTATTTCTTAAATCTCAAAAATATTTTGATTATTGCAAATTATGTCTCGTATATCTCATTTCACACAAAAATAATAATAAGACAATTGTTTTCCACAAAACCAGTTTTAAGTTCATAATTAATTTGTGTCTTTGGATGATAAAAGTATATTTGGAACACAAATCGAAACTCTTGAGACACAAAGTGATGTGAGCTGATGTTTACTAATTTCCAATCCATTCCCTGATTGAGTTACGTTAAATTTTTCTCTTGAGAGTTCACAAATTTCTAAACCATTCCCTGATGGAGTTACGCTATATTTCTCTCTTGAGAGTTCATAAATTTCTAAACCATTCCCTGATTGAGTTACGTTATATTTCTCTCATGAGAGTTCACAAATTTCAAGATAACAACCTTTAATAGTTAACAATGGACATTTATGTATTAATTAATATTAGGTTGTATCTTTAAAAATAAATCTAGTCCTATTCGTATCATACGACTAAAACCACGTTTGAAGTGAATATGTGTGTGTGTATGTGTGTGTATGTGTGTGTGTGTATGTATGTGTGTGTATGTGTGTGTATGTGTGTGTGTATGTGTGTGTATATGTGTGTATGTGTGTGTATGTGTGTGTGTATGTGTGTATGTGTGTGTATGAGTGTGTATGTATGTATGTGTATGTGTTTATGTGTGTGTATGTGTGTGTATGTGTGTGTATGTGTGTGTGTGTGTGTGTGTGTGTGTGTGTGTGTGTGTGTGTGTGTGTGTGTGTGTGTACATATGTATGTATGTATGCATGTATGTATTTGATGGATGAATGGTTTACTCTTTCGTTTTAAAAATATTACCTTGTAACCAACTAAATCATTCGTTTGCTGATATTTAGAAACTATAAATTAAAATAAATTAAAATTTATTACCTTGTAACCAACTAAATCATTCGTTTGCTGATATTTATAAACTATAAATTAAAATAAATATTAAAATTTATTACCTTGTAATCATCTAAATCATTCATGTGCTGGCATTTAGCAACAATATTTTAAAATAAATATAAAAAATAAAAATGAAACTGCATGTTAAGTACTTGCTCTAATAGAAGAGGATCTTTTACCGACCGAACTATTTCTGTATCAACAAGAAACGGGAATAAATTTCTCTTGGTGAAGAATTTTCGAGCACTGTCAGCATAATGTTCAGGACTGTCAACCGATTAAATATGTATTAAAATGTATTTATTTTCTGGTAGTGTAAAAAATATAACTATACATCTAATGCGCGTCTCAATTGATCTTCTGGCAGAATAGTGTAGGATATCAAACTAAATGTCCAATGAGTATTTAAATTGATTTTCTGGCAGAATAGTGTAGGATATCAAACTAAATGTCCAATGAGTATTTAAATTGATTTTCTGGCAGAATAATGTAGGATATCAAACTAAATGTCCAATGAGTATTTAAATTGATTTTCTGGCGCAATTGTTTAAGTAAACAAAATATTCTTTTAATTCCAAGACCTAGATATCGCGATCTCCAAGTGCCGTAAAACAAGGCAATCAAGATGTAAGGCGCCATAAATTTACATTTCCCAATATCATATAGCTATAAATAACAAGGCAATCAAGATGAAAAGCGACATAAATGTACATTTCCCAATATAATATAGCTATAAATAACAAGGCAATCAAGATGAAAAGCGACATAAATGTACATTTCCCAATATAATATAGCTATAAATAACAAGGCAATCAAGATGAAAAGCGACATAAATGTACATTTCCCAATATAATATAGCTATAAATAACAAGGCAATCAAGATGAAAAGCGACATAAATGTACATTTCCCAATATAATATAGCTATAAATAACAAGGCAATCAAGATGAAAAGCGACATAAATGTACATTTCCCAATATAATATAGCTATAAATAACAAGGCAATCAAGATGAAAAGCGACATAAATGTACATTTCCCAATATAATATAGCTATAAATAACAAGGCAATCAAGATGAAAAGCGACATAAATGTACATTTCCCAATATAATATAGCTATAAATAACAAGGCAATCAAGATGAAAAGCGACATAAATGTACATTTCCCAATATAATATAGCTATAAATAACAAGGCAATCAAGATGAAAAGCGACATAAATGTACATTTCCCAATATAATATAGCTATAAATAACAAGGCAATCAAGATGAAAAGCGACATAAATGTACATTTCCCAATATAATATAGCTATAAATAACAAGGCAATCAAGATGAAAAGCGACATAAATGTACATTTCCCAATATAATATAGCTATAAATAACAAGGCAATCAAGATGAAAAGCGACATAAATGTACATTTCCCAATATAATATAGCTATAAATAACAAGGCAATCAAGATGAAAAGCGACATAAATGTACATTTCCCAATATAATATAGCTATAAATAACAAGGCAATCAAGATGAAAAGCGACATAAATGTACATTTCCCAATATAATATAGCTATGAGTAACAAGTCTTGCGTTCCCAATTGTATTTATTTAAATGATTATATATTTTGTCTCTGGAATTGATTATTGTTGCTTTTTTGTTTGTGAAAGGTATGCTGTTTCATGGCAATGGGCGGATAACTCTATTGCATATTTACTGAACATCACATATCCGCATTTTACCACACCATCATATGGAAAGATGAATATTAATAGCCAAATGACTGTTACAATAAGAACCTTTCATGACAATTTCAAATTCTTTTCTAACTTTCTCTGCGAGAAACGGAAAGAGTTTAATTTTCATCAAAGCACTAATTATAGCTTTACATTTGATAGCTCTTCTCCACCAGTCATTACATTGGCCAAACCAATATTGCAATCAAATAAAACATTACCTGAATGCCCAGCAGGTCACGTGACTCAGAAGTTCTTTTTATGTGACGAGAAATGCCTCTGCTTTGGTGAAAGAAATAATATATGTAATGCTCCATTGACGTCACTTCCGCCATCTTTCTCGTGTGAAAGTTCAGGAGACAGTGTGCCATTTACATTGGTCTGTGATCATCGGCCAGACTGCAGCGACTCGAGTGATGAAAACTTTTGTGTCTTCAAGAAATGTAACCAGACGACACAAGTAAGATGCGGTGGCCGTCAGGTAAACATTTGTCGTTTTCAGCTTGTCTCCCCTTTCTCAGGTTATTGCAACATGACATAAACCAGGGGTCATCCTTTATGAGTGCTGTGCAAAAGTAAAATTGTGACATATTTCAGTATGTCAATCTCATAAAAATAAAGGCATACACCTAATTTTGTAAGAACCATAGAAAAGGCAAAGTAAAATTATGGCATAATTCAGCATGTCAGACTCAAAAAACAAATATAAGCGTACACCAAATTTTGTAAGAACCATGCAAAAGTCAAAGAAAACATATTTTAGAGTAGAATAAATCTAACAAACTAGGACACGTGTATCAACCATTTACACAACGCATCACTGCACTGTGCGTACAGGTACCCTTACAATTTCACATACCTTTTAATTGTTAGCGTGATGTAGAATTTAGTCTAGCTGTGCACCAGCCGTATCATCTCTTTCACTTCTTGCAGTGAGGGAAGCTAATGTTATTCTAATTAAGACGTTGTTAGGTTTGGCAAGTGGCAAGCAGAGGGAAGCTAATGCTAATCTAATTAGGAAGTTGTTAGGCCTGGCAAATGGTGTGCAGAGGGGGGATCATATATACAAAGAAGGGTGGAGGGGAGTCATATACAGACAGTATTTACCATTGTCATGGTCGAAGGGAGAGGAGTAAAAAAAATAATTTTTTTGGTGATGTTTGGTGTGGGATCGAGACAAAAGATGTCATTTTTTCCACTTTCAAAGTTTCCCCTGTATGATAGGTGTGACTTTTTTCATGGAGATAGGCTTGATATTAATTCTCCACCATCCTGGGCCACCCATAGCCTAAGACAAAACCCCCAAACACACCTTCTGGCTGGCGACACATAGTAGAAAAATATTTGGTAGATAAGGTACAGTAGAAGAGCGAGAATTCTAGAAGATAGTTCGAACCTCATGATTTACAGCCATGATAGTAGTTAAATACAAGTGACCGACTACAACACATGACATATAAGTGAGTCACTCTAACCGAGTGGTCTAAGTATCAACAATAAATGCATTCAACAAGAAAGAACACAAGACAGCATGGTTACATGTAGCAAATAGATCAACAATTACCATTAGAGTTTAGAAATGTGTATAGCTTAATTCATGCCCATGTAGTGCTAAATTTCGTTTGTGTCTTATGACACTGTAGCAGTTATTTGGTTCATTCGTGTGAATGAACTATAAATGAGTTTTTAAGAGAACTTTGAATGTTTCTGAGTGAACTCTAAAACTATTTTGATTAAAGTTCGAGTGAATTCGATTTTATCTTGACTGAAGAAGTATGGTTGAGGATCTTATAATTTACATAATCTTATTATCTCCTGATGAGTCATATAGGGTCACAATGAATATCATAGAAGACTTATAAGTGGTCCATTAAACCAGTCCTTGGCAATTAGGTCATTCTTCTCTGGTGTTGCAATGCAGTGCAATACTCATAAAGTCAACATCTAAGATAAAGTTTTTTTTCCATTCTGGCATTGTTTCATGGCTCAATGCCCGTCAATCAACGTCGCAGATAAGATCTCAGATAAAGTCTGAAGTTCTGATTTGCCAATAAAATACATATGGGCTATGAAATCATCCTCATGTATTCTCTGGCGGAACACTCTTACTCAAACGGCCATCTACTTTTAAATATCATAAGCGAAATATGACAAAGTATATATGGTTAATGTCAAGAGATAAACATGAATATAATATTAGTTAGGCAAGCAAACCCACATATTTTCAGCAGTAATATATACAACAAATTATTTTCTGCTACATTAATAACTAGTGATAATAGTTAATACTATTGATATAATTTATTAATGCTGGGAGCCAAAATACATGTTGCCTCATCGGTCATATTCAATGATTACAGGTGAGTTTCTATTACATCTTTCATGTATCTGAGCTGTGATTTGATTGGTTAATTTAGTGAGTTGTCTGGAAAATTCAGGTATGTTTCCAGCCCACGGATAAGGGTAAGCCTTTCGAGAAGGAAGGTTTAAGTGTAGTCTATTTTTAGAAGAGGTGGGGGGTGGGCTACAAAAACCATTATGTGACACCCTGAATATGAATAAAAAATTGGAGTTAGAAGTGTTCACAATCATGCAGTTTGCAACAAGTCACTGTCCTTAATTGAACAATGGCTTCACATGTCCCTTCTAGGCTGATTACACAACTGTTCCAGAATCTTTGATAAGCTCACGAAGAACACCTTAGAGAATCCCCGTGAATTTCACATGCACTACAAAGCACTGCAGGGGAATGTCTAAAATGTATGTGTGTAGTACTCAGCACTGCAGGGGAATGTCTCAAATGTCCATGTGCAGTACTCAGCACTGCAGGGAAATGTCTCAAATGTCCATGTGCAGTACTCAGCACTGCAGGGGAATGTCTCAAATGTCCATGTGCAGTACTCAGCACTGCAGAGGAATGTCTCAAATGTCCATATGCAGTACTCAGCACAGCAGGAGAATGTCTCAAATGTCCATGCATAGTACTCAGCACAGCATGAGGAACATTGAAATAATATTCATGAATTTTCGAGACTAATTGGTAATGGCAGAAAATAAAATGATTGAATTTTATTACCACTAAATTAATTCTAATGAGTGATAAACTTCATGAATTTTCAAGACCAATCGGTAATGGCAAAAAATAAAATGATTGGATTTTATTACCACTAAATTAAATCTAATGAGTGATAAGGACAGGAAATTACTTTGATTTTAACGAAACTCGAATCTGGCCATAAACATGATCGTTAGCTTATGAAAGGAGAGTGCCTTTTTTCCTTGATGTTTTGGTCCACTAAAGACTACAGTGGCTACTGTTCTCTACGGATCACGTTGATGTGAGAATCCAGTGTTGTCATTGAACGTATCAGTAAATATATTGCTGTAAGTTAATTCCTGTGAATTTCGTTCAAGAGCCAATATGGCGAAAAAAATTAGAGGCTTGAGTTTGGTCTTGAGAATTCACAAAGTTTCATGAACATTCCTCAAAGTGTGCTGAGTAGCACACACAAAGATTATAGAACACACCACGTGATGTGCTTTTGATAGTATATGCAAAGTTCAGGATGATTCTCTATAGTGTATCTTTTTAGTGTATTCTGGAACGGTTCTGTATTCTTTCTCGAAGGTTTGTGTTGGACCATCACCTAAATAAGAAAGACAGTGACATGATGCAAGTCACGTGATTATGAACATGTGCCAGTTGCAGCAGCATCTTTGAATATGTTATGTACATTGACTATAATTCTTTGAAACTCACCTCTCATTTCTATAATGAATTGTCTAACTTCATTTTATGTATAAGTTATTTTGTCTGCTGATGTTGTTGGTACCCTGGACAATGGACGACACAAAATACACAACAACTTGAGGTCAATCGCTCCAATGACTTGTTTCAGCCCCCAGAGGATTAGTCATCACATATAAAGACAGACAGGATGGACAAACAAATAAACAAATAGACAGACAGACAGATGGACAAGAAGACAGTCGCGATGACTACGATTAAATGAATTTTTAACGAAATGAAGATGATAAGAATTGACACAAGAGAGATGAAAATTAATAAAATATTTATTTAAAGAAAAATTAAACAAATAAAGGAAATAAACAGAATGAATGAATCAATTACAAAATACATGTAGCACAATGTTTGTAATATCTATCAGAGAAAAGATAGCCTCCCCTAACTATCTTAGCCTGATCAAGTTCATTTAGTTTTCCTCTCATTTCTCCAAGGATTTGCACTAAGTTCTCAACATCAAAGTTCCCAATATTTCCTACACAGTTATAGACTGTTCTCACACTCCAGGTCAATGTACTACTTTTACTTAACTTAGTCACAAAGGTGGAGTTTAACTGTCACTGTCAGAATGTTCTATAACCCCTTATACTTACACACTCTGCTTCCCGCCATTACTTTTGTCGTTCATAGCAGTTTACAATCAGTTGATCAGATGATTCAAATAACACAAGGAGCGAAAGGCTGCTTTACTCTGAAAAATATAATCAGGGAGCAAAGCTATGTTTCCAGTTTATAGCTTTATAACTCCATTTTATCTTACATTCCAGTCATAAATTAAAGTTTCCTGTAATATTATTTGTTAGCTCGATATGTGCACACAGCATAATAAATACAGCATATCAAAACAATGTCAAGTGTTAGCACACTACATACGAGCAGCTTAGTTCAAACATTTGCATAAATAATAATCTTCTCACATAATACATCTCTACGTAAAACTACGTGTAACGCATCAATAGTAAAAACATTTCTAAGTCCATTCTCTCTCAACCATTCAGTTTAACTCACCATCAAGCTAATGGCTATTTTTCAAGACAACCGCTTCTTTGTTTCTTCAAATTAAAAGTGATTAGACATTAGATTTCTCTATAGCAAGTAAACGTTTGGATCTCAGACAATTGACTGCCTTCAAATCCGTAAAATCATAACCATTGGAAAATAAAACTACTCACCCAGTTGGAATTAAATTGAATTACATAAGGAAATATCTAGCATATTCTCAACTCGGGTTGTTTACTTCCATCTCTGACAATTACAAGAATACCATCATAAGATGTGCCCAAGGTTTGGTCACACTGACAAATATATATATAAAGTATTAAAATAGGAAAAGGCAAATATACTCTCCACCAATATAAAAGTTAAAAATAAATGTCAGTAAGTAGATAAAAACATTTACAACAAAAGAAAAGAAAATTATGACAAATTATATTTGTCAATTGTTTCAAAATTTCAATTGTGTTAGATACTAGACTCATTACTTGTTCTTGTGTTTATTGTTTTATTTTGTTCTTTCTGTAAGTGTGTCTATATCAATCAACTCTGTGATGGCGTGGAGCAGTGTGTAGATGGTTCAGACGAAGATCTCTGTAACTATAAACCTCTTGATTTATATCATTTTCAAACCTTCATAAGTCTACCACCACCTGCCGTCATACACCTGGACGGTAAAGGACGTTATAAGATGCAGACTTATATGGGAGAAAAGCCAAACAGTCACAACTCAGTCATTAGATGTCCGGAAACTCACTTTCTCTGTCCAGATACTGGATACTGTCTGCCTGTTTTTGTCCGTTGTAATAAGGTGTACGATTGTCCAAGTCATGAGGACGAAGCAGAATGTTACAGCTACACGTGTCCTGGTTACTACCGTTGTCGGGCGTCCAGTGTGTGTCTGCACACCAGTCACGTGTGTGACGGAATTTTCCAGTGCCCAAGACACGATGACGAACTTCTGTGTGACCTTAAATGTCCAGACACCTGCATGTGTCACGGACTGGCTTTCTTGTGTTCCAGGCCATTCCCAGCTCGTGATTTTCCAGAACTTCGTTATGTGAATGCTGGATATTCTCTCATGACGCCAGGTGACTTCAGTAACAACACGTTCCTAGTATATCTGAGTCTAGAACATTGTGGACTGAAGGACATGGACATCATAGTATTAGACAACTTACAAACCCTGGATCTCAGCAATAATAAATTTACATTCATAACTCCGAAACACCTGCTGGGCTTTCAAAATCTGAATACATTATCATTAGCCGGGAATCCATTAAAAACATATTTTGGTTTTGGCAATCCTATTGCATTTAATTTTCCGAAAATACGCAACCTTGACTTGTCTAGAGTTTATATGCCAAAACTAAACGTAAGTTCCTTTATTCTGTTTCCTAATTTGGAGACTTTGATCTTGAAGTCCAGTGGCATTGAAAGTGTAGAACGGGAGAGTTTGAAACTTCTGAACAGGTTACGAAAAATAGACATTCGTGGTTGCCCAATCAAAGAATATCCACGTGACCTGTTTCAAAACTTGACCAAACTGCAGACCATTTTCACTGATGACTATAAACTCTGCTGTCCTGCTATGCTGCCTCCAGGTGTAATGATTACCGACTGCCAAGCTCCAACTGACGAAATATCTTCTTGTGGAACACTTTTGCCCTCCTTAATCTACAGATGTTTTCTTGTAATCTTTGCAATTTTATCTTTACTAGGAAATATGAGTTCACTTGTCTACCGAGTAGTCAGTCTTGCAACAAATATCCGTGCTTACAACACATTTGTTACTCATTTGTGCGTGTCTGACTTTCTGATGGGTGTGTACCTTGTTCTGATTGGCGCGGCAGACTGGACGTATGGGGACAACTATCTCTGGGAAGATATGGCTTGGAAAAACAGCGCCATGTGTAAACTGGCGGGATTCCTGGCTCTGGTATCCAAAGAAATGTCTACATTTCTTACTTGTCTCCTTATGATCGACCAAGTTTGTCTGTTTTACTTTCCTCACGCTCACAAACATTTCCAGAACCGCTCGGCACACTTTGTATGTGCACTAACTTGGAGTGTAAATATAGCGTTAGCCTCTGTACCCTTTCTACCTATGACGTCACACTGGAACTTGTACAGTCAGATGGACATATGCACTCCTCTGCCGATAACTAGACAGACATTTGAAGGCAAGTTTTATTCATTTGGTATTATGATAATCTTGAACTGTGTCTTAATCTTGGCAGACATTTTTGGATTACTCTTTATATTCAGTGCTATCTGCATACAAGGCTTGTCATCTACAGAGATGACAACTGTGCGACAAGATGTCATCATTGCACAACGTGTCAGCGTTATTGTTTTGTTTAACGCCATGTGCTGCTTTCCAATTGTGATTCTAGGATTTCTCGCGTTAACTGGAAAGTATGTCACTAGAGACATTACTATTGCTATGGCAACCATAGTTTTACCACTCAGCCCAGCCTTGACTACTGTTCTCTACTGCCTAACTGTTCTCCGTGAGCGTGAGATACGAACAAGAGATGAAAAGAGACGGAAACGAATTATGTTGCAATTGTTTAAAATTAATCATGAAAATTTACCTTCACAAAGTAGTTTGAATAATTTGAAATTTTGATCCTGATTAATATAACGCAAGCAGTGAATTCTGTTTCTACAACAATTTTAAGCCTTGCAAATGATTTATTTTCTGTAAATATCTCTTCATTACTAATAAACAATGACGTAGGTTTATATGAATAAACATACGTACTTCATCAGTCAAGTAGGATTTATTCGACATCAGTTAAATTCCCTAGACATAATTTTGGACATTAAATAATCTGCAAAAATCATATGTAATAGTACATAATATACGAATTTATAGCGTGAAAGAAGCAATTGTAACGAAACAGGCTTTCAGTGCATTATTTGGCAATTGTAAGTTTTGTGTGAAAGAAAAAATATGTAACGAAACAGGCTATTATTAAGCAATTACTCTGTCATATTACTGTGTGTTTGCTTTTTAATAATCTTCCTGGAAGTTAAATGATGTAGATTTTACAATGTGTATACCATAACAGTTCTCATCTTGTTTATATGTTTTAATTAATATATTTTGAATTAATATATTATATTAATTATAAATATGTTAATTATAAATATATTAATTAAAAATATATTATTTTTTAAATATATTTTAATTAATTTATATTTATTAATATCTTTTTAAATTAATATATTTTTAATTAATATCTTTTTAAATTAATGTTTTTAATTAATATATTTTAAAATAATATATTTTTAATTAATATTAATATATTAATAAATTAATATATTTTTGAACTGGTGGTCGAAATAAAAAGTTTTACTCATAAGCGCTCATCAGCAGTCAGAACAAGCTACACGTGCCTTTTATTATGACAGCTCTCATTGGATAAAATGATTATTAACTGACGTGGGTTTGGGGGTTTTGTTGTAATCACTCATTGGATAACAATTATAATTAACTCACGTGGGATTTTTGTTGTTGTTGTTGTAATAACTCAGCATTCAGTGAAGAACACGTATTATTAACTCATGTTTTGTAATAATAGGTCATCACTCAATGGTGATTATTATTATTATTATTATTATTGTCTCTTTCCACGACTTCTGTTTGACTGTCGGCTGAGATCCTAGGTCTCGGAATCTTACCAAGATTCTGGGAGATCCAAAGTTTTACGGAGGATGTGGGCACTTCCGAGGAGCGCTGCTTTGAGTAGTGGAGCGATTCTGTGGTTTCCAGGGAGTTTATTCAGGTAGCCTTCCAATTCTGATGTTATGTTCCCCAAGGCTCCTATCACTATTGGTATCACTTCTGCTTTTACATTCCACAGTCTCTGGATTTCTAATCTGAGGTCTTGGTATTTTTCTATTTTTTCTCTTTCTTTTGTTTTTATGTTTCTATCACTTGGAACAGCGACATCAATAATTGTTACTGTTCTGTTGGTCTTATTGAGAACTACAATGTCTGGTCGTCTTGCAGGAATCACCCGGTCTGTTCTTATCTCGAAGTCCCACAGTATTTTGACTTCTTCTGTTTCGATGACTGCTTCTGGTTGATGCATCCATGTTCTTTCTGGGGTTTTTATGCCATAGTTCTCACACAGATTTCTATGTATGTGTTTTGCCACTTCATTGTGTCGTTTGGTGTATTCTGTTCCAGCCAGAACCTGACATCCAGATAGTATGTGTTCTGTTGTCTCATCCATGGATTTGCAAAGTCTACATTTGGAATCATTTGAAATTTTCATGATTTTCGTTTTGTGTGCTTTGGTGTTGAGTGCTTGATCTTGTGCAGCTGTTATGAGTGCTTCTGTTTCTGCTTTCAATCCTGCCTCTTTCAACCATTTGTACGTTGATTGCTTTGTTGATATTTCGTCTGCTTGTCGTACATATTGGCCATGTAGAGGTTTCTGTCTCCAGGTATGTGCTAGTTCTTGCTTCGTTGTTTTCTTCCATGTTTCTTTGTCTGTTTCTGGTGGTTGGAATAGTCCACTCCTTTTTACTAATTCTATCAGTGGATCATCTTTATTGTTATTCCAGATGTAGTCCACAAGGCCAATGACTTCTCCTTCAATGACATGTTTAATTTTCTTGAGGTCTTGGTATTTTTCTATTTTTTCTCTTTCTTTTGTTTTTATGTTTCTATCACTTGGAACAGCGACATCAATAATTGTTACTGTTCTGTTGGTCTTATTGAGAACTACAATGTCTGGTCGTCTTGCAGGAATCACCCGGTCTGTTCTTATCTCGAAGTCCCACAGTATTTTGACTTCTTCTGTTTCGATGACTGAATTATTATTATTATTATTATTATTATTATTATTATTATTATTATTATTATTATTATTATTATTATTCACTCACACAATAAGAATGTAACCGCGATTGCACAGTGTGATTGCAGTTTTTCTTATCTGTACCTAGAACCAGATTTGGAGTACACTATTAGTAGAGTTATCTTTTCACGCTCTTGCAGACAAAAAACGAAAGTATTATAGTATTATAAATTCATTGTTACAGGCATTTCTAATGGCATTACCAGCAAATATGCATCACAGTGTACTTAATGACTCTATGTGCTAATACCAAACCTCGCTCATATTCGTGTTTAACTTAAAGGTACAGTAGAGAATCTTTTGATTGGAAATTAAAAAAAAATGCTTTGTCATTTAAAAGTGCTTTTCAAATTATTGGGGTAAACCCTTGCATGAACTAAATTGTAAAATTCTTTGAACCTGTGACAGCATTTAATAAGCCACAGGTAAAGTTAAAGAGTTTTTGTCTGTTTTTGCTACGTATTTTGAATGCTTTAGAGACGTGTTGCATGCTTAGTTGTGTTGATTATTTGTCAATTCTTATATCCGACAACATTACTCTATATGCCATACTCATATCAAACTGTCACATAAGACTAGTGTCACTCAAGTCACGACTATTGAACAAACGAAAGTTAGCTAGGAACTTGAAAGTTGAACTTGAGGCTCCACCTGAGACTCACAGCTCATTGTCGAACTCACACTCACAGAGGGAGATAACCATAACAACCAAAAAGAAGAAATCAGAAGAGGAAGGATGCCTGCTGACTGCAACATACAATCAAGGAGCAAGCCTAAGTTTCTTATCCCATTCTATCTGACACTCCATTCTCAAAACGTACAATCTCCTTCAACAGTAATTATTATCCCCATGCACATGTGGTACAATAAATACAATGCACAAATAATGTCACATATTAATAATACACCACATGGGGCGCAGCTTAATTCAAACATTTGTATTAAAAATAAATCAACTTACATAGCACATCTTTACATAACACAAGTATAACATACCAAGAGAAAAAAATATTGAAATGTTTCCAAGTCCACACACTCTCTCTCTTTCTCAATCGGTCAGTTTAAACTCACTCCTCAAGCTAAAGACTGCCTTCACAACCGGAATTATCTGAATTCAAATTCAAAAGTGAATAGACAGCAAAATTCCCCACTGCAAGTACTCTCCGTAAACTCAGTCCATTGGCTAGGCTCGTTCTCACAAACCATAATCATTGGATAATAATAAACTCCTCACTCAATTTCCAACAGGTCAGTAATTCTAAAATATTCTTCCCTTAGGTGTTTGCTTCAAACTAAAAAACTTTAAAACTAACACCTAAGGAATGGCGAAGGTCAGGTCACTCTGACAATTTTGCAACTTATATAACAATTAAAATTAAGGGGTGGCAAATTTACTTTGTCACACTATCTATCTATCTATCTATCTATCTATCTATCTATCTATCTATCTATCTATCTATCTATCTATCTATCTATCTATCTATCTATCTATCTATCTATCTATCTATCTATCTATCTATCTATCTCTCTCTCTCTCTCTCTCTCTCTCTCTCTCTCTCTCTCTCTCTCTATCTATCTAATGCCTGTTGGCTATATACAATCGTAGTAGCAAACTGAAAGTAAACTTATGAGATCGATAATTGAGAGTGATAACAACTTCCGACCTGGGTCGATTTTGCTGCTTGGCGCGAGGTGTACCACTGTTGGAAGAGTTGAGGAGGGTGAAAGAGAGTGGAGAGTGTTAGACAGAAAAGTTGTAAAGTGGTAGAGTTGATGAGAGTCCGGGATGGTGAAAGAGACGCCTTGTGACCTGGTCTGCTTTCCCTTTGTCTGCAATTATACTGAGTATCGCCCAATGCTGCCAGGGGAGAATCTATTTTCCTCCCCTACATGAGACGCTGGAAATCGTCGTTTAGCTTGTTCATCCGTCTGCCCATATCCAGCAACAGAGGAGCGTTTGATCATCTTACATAAAATTTGTTCATTTTAACCTAAGACATCAGTGGTCGTTCAACTGAAGAACTTTGTGTAAAAACGTGGATACAAATAATTACAATGATGACACCGAGTTTGACAGTTAATACAATATCAAAAATAGTAATAGCTAACTAGCAATTACTATAGTTATACATTTCACTGTTTAATTGAATTTTTATCGAAACGCTTCAAGTGTACTTTGTAAATTATTTAATTTCCATTTAGTTAGCAGCAAATGAGTTTTTCTTTGTTTCGGAACTTGCCAATCCATGTTGTAAATATTGTATACAATCGGGCCTCGTGTTAGATTATAAATTTAAATTAATATTAAACTTTTCCTAGCAATGAGGTGATGTTTGTGAACGTACATTTATGTCCCTCGTGTTTTGCCTGTGAACAGAAAGTGACATGAATGTGGGCTGAGAGAACGAGTTAATACTCTAATAATGAAAGGGGAAATAATCAAAGAAAGGTTAAATTATCCAGTCAAGCTGTTAAAATGTGTAGTCTGTCGTATAATGAAGAATTTTCCCATATATTTTATATAAAGTTTCATTGTTGCATTTAAATTGAACGATATTATAATTTGAATGACGTGTGCGTATCGCGTCATGTTTGCTTAGGCGTGAGGTCCTGAACGAACGAACAAAGTCACCCCAGGGTACAGCGGCGACATAGTCAAAGAGCGCACAAATAGCAACATCTCCGTCATATGCGGGTACCAGTGTTTAAAGGAAGGAATGTAGGTCATGCCAGGTCAACAGTCAGTGAATATCACAGACACAACTCTGTTCTGCTGAAAAAAATTACATTTTGCATTCACCGAGTAAAAAATATTAAAAAATGGCTATTTTATTCAATTCCCCCTCCCCACCCCATTGATGAACTGAAATAAATGGTCCTTATCTCATTTTAGTGATCCCACTAATATAGGGTAAACCGAAATGAAAAAGATTTAGTCTTCGGCATTCCATAAGAGTTTATACTTCAATAAAATTTCATGAAAAGCCATGTAACTCTCTATCGCCTTATTCGTTTGACAAAAAAAAAACAAAACAGAATATATTTACAAAATTACAACCCATGCAGCACTTCCGTTGTACATATATGGAGAGAGAAGACAGTGCGTCACAAACTGTAAGACAATCTGTCAAAAATCGATTAAAAGTAATAATAATAACATAATTTCACACAGAAAGAGACATACAGATATGAGTGGTGGAGAAATAGAGAGAGACAGAAAGATATGAGTGGTAGATGGAGAAATAGAGACATACAGATATGAGTGGTGGAGAAATAGAGAGAGACAGACAGATATGAGTGGTAGATGGAGAAATAGAGACATACAGATATGAGTGGTGGAGAAATAGAGAGAGACAGACAGATATGAGTGTTAGATGGAGAAATAGAGACATGCAGATATGAGTGGTGGAGAAATAGAGAGAGACAGACAGATATGAGTGGTAGATGGAGAAATAGAGACATACAGATATGAGTGGTGGAGAAATAGAGAGAGACAGACAGATATGAGTGGTAGATAGAGAAATAGAGAGAGACAGACAAATATGAATGGGATATGTTGAAATAGAGACAGACAAACAGATACGAGTGGAAGAAATAGAGACATACAAACATATATGAGTGGGAGAGGGAGAAATAGAGAGAGACAGACAAACAGATATGAGTGGGGGAAATAGAGACAGACAGACAGATATGAGTGGGAGAGGAAGAATAGAGACAGACTGACATAAAACTTTTTCACTAGAAATATTCATGACAAGAATAAAAGTTCCAGCTTCAAGACATTTATTCATTTCACTATACTATTTGCTGAGTGTGATACAACATTGTAAAGTGTGATAACTTTATTTATTCATTTAAACGTTAAACGTCTTGATATTTGTACAGATATCATCATATTGCTGTCGAAATAATGTCTAAGATTTATTGTAGTCAAGTATTTGTAGATTTCAATTCATTAACGATTCTTTCATGATTTGTGACGTTTTGCTAATATTAAAATTGTTCTTTATTCGTTTTCTTATTCTTCTCTCAATCTCATATTCTCTAGTATTCTCTATTTTAAGTAGAATAATCATAAATTGTACTTCGATCCTGTCTTTTAAATTCCAGTAGAACACGTGTTTGCTCAAGACGTTCACTGGCACGCACCCAGCGTTCATGAATGATGTTCATTGTGTACAGAAATGGGTTCAACATAGAGTTTAGAGGCAGTACAAAGATCACTATAGGAATATTAACTGTGCTTGGAATGGGCCATCCAAGTGATGCAAAAGTCCTTTTTACATGACCTGGATTAAGCATTGCTTCAACAGTTTTCACCTTCTTTTGCAAAATGTCACAATGTCCATGTCAACACGTGTCTTCCACCACATGCATGGAGATCACTGATGCTCTCCTCACCGTGTCAATACCTTCAAGCAGAACATGATTACTACAGTAATTCTGGTAACTTCAATGTACTAGACTTTTCCCGATGTATCCAACAAATACATCAAATTTCCAACAAATACATTAAAAGATCCAACAAATATATCAAAGTGTATAGCGTACTCCTTACACCTACTCCGTAATAGTAGTTCCCAAACCTTCCCATTTTTCAAGTTTCTCATGGTAGTAAACATGTGAAAACGTAACTGGAAAATTGAGAGTTGAAATTCCAAACTTGAAACTTTGAACTCAAACTCTAAAGTCAAAATGACACTCGTTCACTGCAAAATATAATTAAGGAGCAAACCTAAGTTTCCTATTCATCACAATATGACTCCATTCTATATTAAATCCCATTTTCAACTTACAATTTCCTGCCACAATAATTATTAGTCCCATACACACGTAGCGAAATAAATACAGCATGTGAAATAATGTCAGGTGTTAGCACACTACATGTGTCCAGCTTAAGTCATCATTTGTAGAAATAAATGTCATATCACATAGTACATCTCTGCATAAGCACAAGTATAACATATCAATAGTAAAAATGCATGAAATGTTTCTAAGTCCATTCTCTCTCAGTCTAACTCACCATTAAACTATAGACTGCCTTTCAAAGACAGACTTTCTTCTTGCAACTTCATTCAAATTATCAGAGAGTAGAATTTACTCTACCAAGTGAATTCTTTAATTTCAGCGCATTGGCTGGTCTCGTTCTCGTAAATGAGGATAATTGGATAATAGAAAACTACTCACTCAATTTGCATTATATCAGCGATCTTGACCATTCTTGCCTCGAGCTGTTTACTTCAACTCAGACACTTTTAAAATGAACACCATTAGGAGTGCTCAAGGTCGGGTTACTCTGACAATTTAGAGTAGACTAGAGACATGTTAGTATTGAACGTTGACTAGAGAGAGGTTACTATTTAAAGTTGACTAGAGAGAGGTTACTATTTAAAGTTGACTAGAGAGAGGTTACTATTTAAAGTTGACTAGAGAGAGGTTACTATTTAAAGTTGACTAGAGAGAGGTTACTATTTAAAGTTGACTAGAGAGAGGTTACTATTTAAAGTTGACTAGAGAGAGGTTACTATTTAAAGTTGACTAGAGAGAGGTTACTATTTAAAGTTGACTAGAGAGAGGTTACTATTTAAAGTTGACTAGAGAGAGGTTACTATTTAAAGTTGACTAGAGAGAGGTTACTATTTAAAGTTGTCTAGAGACCGATCAGTATTTAACATAGATGATAGATAGGTTAGTATTTAACATTGATTAGAGATGGGTTAGTATTTGGTGTTGTTTAGAATGAGAATAGCCCTTTATTTTACAACTGATTATTTATGAGAACTGTGGAAGGCATATATGTTTTATTATATTAAATTTATTATATTTCAGTAATATTTGTTAGCGTATTTATGGTTATCTGTTGGGTAGTGTAGATTACCATATCGTAAATCCTAGTATAATTATAACTGTATTTGTCTTGTAGTGTTGAAATGTCGCGGTTATTGCTGTATGGGTGAGGGGATTTTGCATCATAAGGCAGAGTGCGATGAAAACTTTAAAATAAATTATTCATGTCATAAACATAAGTATTTTGTTTTAGATGGAGAGATAGGTAGGTGAATGGGAAGATGGATGGAGAGGTGGACACACAGTTTGAGAGGTACCTGAACATGAGCATACAAAGATATGAGATAGAGATATAGTATTTTTTTCAAATACACAGGTCTTGTGAACACGATGAAATATTTTTTTTATTAAGTTAGGTAAAGGATGGTGTACATTAATTTACATATTTAGTAAATATATCAACAGTATCTTGACAGTCCTTGTCACTGGTCAGATAAATAATTATGTACACAAATTTTCATATTTAGTAAACATATCAACAGTATCTTGACAGCCCTTGTCAGTGGACAGGTATTGACGGATCAGATCAAAATGACAAAATGAGTGTAAACTCTTTGCGTCGTGATACTGTGCATTTTTATTGAGTGATAATTTTGTATAGTCCTTCTCACAGTAATGTTTGCAAGTGTAGTAGTTCTGCAGTCCAAGGGAAACAATTCCTCCTTAGTACGAGAAATCTACCTTAGTCTCCCTTGACTAACTAGATATTGCTAAAATGTAAGTTGACAAAAAGCTAATGTAAAACAACTTTTTTTTTTCATAATGTAGATTATAGAAATAGAATCAGAATGTCATACTGTTAACCGATCAGTTATTCTATTATACAGAAATAAATGGCTGTGAAGACGACTTTAAATTAGCAACATATAATTTTGCTGTTGAAAATATATAGTGCGTTTCTACAGATGTTCCTGATAATAAATTCAATTATATACACACACACACACACACACACACACACACACACACACACACACACACACACACACACACACACACACACACACACGCACACTATTGGCCAGTTTTATTTTTATGCTCAACTGCTTTGTATTCCTACATTTAGTAGAAATTTAAAAAAATACTTTATCATTAATTTATACCAAGCGTTGTGTATCAGTGTGTTTCTTATGTATGTGTATGCAAGTGTGAATGATGGAGTGAAAGAGAAAATGTATTTCTATGTTACTGTATTCACAGTTAGAACTGTTGTTTTTAGTCCTCTCATTATTCTATCCAACACAAACAAATAATTTCTTTTTTGTGTGTGCTTTCAAATGAAGTATAGCAAGGAATATTATTTGAATATTTTCTTTACACACTTGAGAAACCGCCAGCGCCAGTGAATTCAAACCTCCGCAGACTGCAAGAGAAGGTAAAATTGGATTGTAAAAGTATTTGAAAAAAGAAGATTGAAGAGAGATGTGAATGAGTGGTCTGGTATTATTTGTCATTTTGTTTTCTTACAAAAAGCGTAGTTATGGATGTAGGTTTGTAAACCTCATTCACCTGTGTCAGTCAAGGGCAGAAAACCTCGCCCATCCTCCCAACAATAAATATTAAAAATAATGAAATGAATAAAATCTAGAAAAATTTCGCCCATCCTCCCAACAATAATTATTAAAAATAATGAAATTAATAAAATCTAGAAACAAAAGAAGTATGAGTAAGCCTGGAGCAAGGAGGCATGCCTGACGTAATTATTCACCTATAGAGTTAATGTTGATGTTATTTTGACAAGTTGTAATACAGGTCACGCCTGAATATATATTTTTACAATAATCCAACCTTGCCGTAGGTCGCGAGGCCTTTAGAACGACGACCACGACTACGTCAGTTTTGGTTGGTTTTTCTATGTGAGGAAGCCAAGAAGTCTACCCAGACTAAATCTATCACGTGGTCCATGGTCGAAACGTCATAAATACTACTGCGTCAGTGACAGCGCTAAGATACTCGACCAGTTGTTTCAGTACACTAAAGATCACATTATAAGGAGTGTGATTAATTAAGTACACTAAAGATCACATTATCAGGAGTGTGATTAATTAAGTACACTAAAGATCACATTATCAGGAGTGTGATTAATTAAGTACACTAAAGAGCACATTATCAGGAGTGTGATTAATTAAGTACACTAAAGATCACATTATCAGGAGTGTGATTAATTAAGTACACTAAAGAGCACATTATCAGGAGTGTGATTAATTAAGTACACTATAGATCATATTACTGGGAGTGTGATTAATTAAGTACACTGAAGATCACATTACCAGTTGTGAACAATTAAGTACACTAAAGATCACATTACTAGTTGTGATTAATTAAGTACACTAAAGATCACATTACTAGTTGTGATTAATTAAGTACACTAAAGGTCACATTACTAGTTGTGATTAATTAAGTACATTAAAGTTCATATTACCAAGAGTGTGATTAATTAAGTCCACTAAAGATCATATTACTGGGAGTGTGATTAATTAAGTACACTGAAGATCACATTACCAGAGATTGGAAACTGTTGATGTTGTAGACGTCAAATAGATTGAGAAAGGAAAAAGAACTGAGAGAGAGGTAAACTATTAACTGGGTAGACTTTCTTTAGAGAGAAACAAAGGACTTTAAGGGAGATTAAAGTTTTCGCTGAATAGAGTGTTAAACACTTTGGAATTAGAATTGTGGGAATTTGCAATTTGATTGTTATTTCTTTCTTTTAATTTTTATGTTTGAATATAAATATTTTGTTAATTTGTCACCCATCTTGAGTCATTTCTTATCATCTTCACGTAGTGCAAAATTCATCATTGTAGTCATTGTACCTGTCTTTTGTCGTTGTCCAATTAATTACGAGCGATACTTCGCTCTAGGAAGGTCTACGAGCTACAGGAAGTGTTGACCTCAATTGTTGCGTTGTTCTAATTATTCATTAAATTATGAGTGACCAGCAATCTGACAGAATGTTTTTAAAGCGAAATTTAAATTATGCGTATATTTGTATACATACATCACACGAAACTGTCTATCTTCTATCTATCTATCTATCTATCTATCTATCTATCTATCTATCTATCTATCTATCTATCTATCTATCTATCTATCTATCTATCTATCTATCTATCTATCTATCTATCTATCTATCTATCTATCTATCTATCTATCTATCTATCCCGTAGACTTGTCGACCGTTGGGGCACCACTGATGACCTGACAACCAGTTTCCTCCATTCCATTCTGTTCTCTGCTAATCTTACTGTATTGCTCAGTTTCACTCCTGTCCACTCTGATGTTATCCTCCCTTCTTTTCCTCTGTCTTCCTCTCCTTCGCCCTCCTTGAACAGTACCTTGCTTGATTGTCTTGGCAAGCCCTGTTGATCGTAAGACATGCCCATACCATTTTATTTAACGGTTTTTCACAATGGCCAATAGCTCTTCATAGGGCCCAATGGCCTGCCTAATTCTGTTACCCTTTCCTCATTGCTAGATTTACTGCTAATAATTAAACAAACAAGAAAATCGGTCGTGCGACCAAGTTCGATTACTCTAAGAGGAGCAATGGAAAGGAATTAAATAGCGGTTTTCAATTTTGCATTTACTGAATAAAATAAAATATCAAAATTTAAAAAAAAGGTAATTTCCCCATCCCGTTAAGGAACTGAATATGATTGGGATCCGTTCTATTTTTAGCCATCACACTAGTTTAGAGTAAACCGAAATTAAAAAGATTCAGTCTTCGGCAATCCAAAAAAGTTTATATTTCAATAAAATTTCACGAAAAGACATGTAACTCTCTATCGCCTTATTCGTTTGAAAAAAACAACAGACTATTATTATTTACAAAATTACAATCCATAAGCATTTTGATTGTATATATATGGAGAGAGAAGACAATGCGTCACAAACTGTATAACAATCTGTCAAAAATCGATTAAAAATAATAATAATAGCATATAGTTTTCACACACAGAAAGAGACAGACAGAGAGAAAGACAGAAACCTTTTCACTAGAAATGTTCATGACAAGAACAAAACTTCCAGGTTTTGATATATTTATTTCGTTTTACTATACTATTTCCTGAGTGAGAAACAACATTTTAAAGTATGGTAACTTTATTTATTCATTTTAACGTTTACGACCTGACAATTGTACAGATGTCGTCGTCATACTGTTGTCGTAAATAATGACATTAAGATTTCAAGTAATTGCAGATTTCATTTCAGTTCAATAAAATTCCTTTCATGATTCACGAGATTTTGCTAAAATTAAAATTATTGTTTATTGGCTTTTTTATTCTTCTCTCAATCTCAGATTATCTATTTTAAGTGGAATAATCATAAATTGTACTTTGATCAATTGTTTTAAATTCCAGTAGAATACGTCTTTGCTCAAGTCGTTCATTGGCACGCACCAAGCGTTCATAAAGTATGTTCATTGTGTACAGAAATGGGTTCAGCATAGAGTTCAGAGGCAGTACAAAGATCACTATAGGAATATTAACTATGCTGGGAATGGGCCATCCACTTGATGCAAGAAGTCCCAGCAGACCAATCGGAAACCAGCAGAAAAAATCAAACATAACGACTGAAATCAATCTACGAGCAATAATCGTGTCCTTTGACCTTTTTGTCGTTTGGTTACACAGTATACTGTTCATGCGTATTGACCAATAGATGAAGAGCTGGCCCACGCCGACCAGCAGGACGAGGACAAAGTTCAACACCACCAGGATGCCAAATGAGTAGCCTTGACCTTTAAAGTTTTTTCTCGTGATAGGTAATGGTATGCAAATAGCAGTTTGACTGAAAAAATATCCATCTGATATAAAAGGGGTCAGTGGCAAAGAGGCTAACAGCATGCCTGCCAACCAGGCTGTGGTGCAAGCAATCTGTGCAGATTGTTTCCGGAAATGAATTCGACTTAACGGAAAACGAAGAACGAGAAATCTGTCGAGGGTGATAAGACAAACGATAAAACTCGACACCTCGTTGGACAAGAGCGATATGACGCCAGCCACTTTGCAAGTGATACTCTTTCGCCAGGTTAAGTCTTCCCAAAGGTAATTCCCTCGAAATGTCCAGTCCGCTACGCCAATCATCGCCAGATACACGCCCATGAGAAAATCCGACATGCACAAATGTGTAACAAACACCCCATAGCCATATTGACTATCTGTTTTATTTATAAATACTCGGTATATAAAACTACTCAAGTTTCCTGCCAACGTCAAGAGACAAAGCGAAGCGAGAAAAACCCGGTAAACATCGGAGACCAATAGGTCTTCACAGGAAGAAATCTCATCTGATGGCGCATGACAGTTTTTCAGAAGGAAGCCTGCCGGAAGTGTGGCATCGCAGCATAATTTAAAATTATCAGCTAAAACTGTTTGTAGCTCCTCAAGGTCGTTAAAAATGTTTCTGGGGAAAATATCAACCGGGTTACCACGGGCGTCCAACTGACGAAGTCTTTTCAGTGATTGAAATCCTTCCATTGCAATTTTCTCAATGCCGCTGTCAAGTATTGTCAGTGTGTGAAGGTTTGGAAAGATGCTAAATACACTTGTGTCTAGTTCCTGCATGTACACACGAGACATATTTAAATTCTGAACAGTTGGAAAAAATGTTGAATGAAAGTTTTGTCTTGGGAAAATATATTTTAGTGGGTTGTCTGCTAATGACAAGTCCCGAAGACGTTTAAATCCTTGCAAATGAGAAGACGTTATACTGATTAATTTGTTACTGCTGAGATCAAGAATTCGCAAATTATTCAGTATAGAATGATCGAGATCTTTTAATCCACAATTCTGCAAATTCAGATATATTAAGAAATAATTGTTTTTAAAGTTTGCTAATGTCATGCCTGTGTTGGCCACGTCTGCATAACGAAGGTCCGGAAATTCATGAGCTGGGAATGGCTGAGTGCAGACAAAGGCCAGGCCATGACAAGTGCAGTTTTCAGGACAGGTAACGTTACACAACAGTTCATCGTCGCGTTGAGGACACTGTAGTATTCCGTCACACACGTGACTTAAGTGCACGCACACTCTGGAAGCACGACAGCGGTAGAAGCCAGGACACGTGGAGCTGTCACAACCTACCTCATCCTCATGACCTGGACAGTCGAAAACGCCGTTACAAATCAGAAACACTGGCATACAGTAACCAGTTTCAGGACAGAGAAAGTGCGTTTCTGGGCAGTTTACACTTGTAGTCATATACATTTCTGTATAATGGTTTACATTTAGAGTTGCAGGTGGTGGCATGCTTTCAAATAACACTCTGAAATAAATTGTTTTGCTTTCTAAATTTATACTGTGTGGGCAGTCCTTTTCATCTGCACCATTCACACACTGCTCTCGGCCATCACAGCGTTCGTGACTTGTGAAACACTGGTTAGATGACACAATATAAAGAACAAGAAGGATTTGTGCAAAGTGCATTCGTGTTGTTGCAATACTAATCTGTAGTCGTCTATGTCATTTACTGCATAATTATCATACAAGTACCATTCAAGCAATTTGCACATCAGACTCCTGTAATAATAATAATAATAATAATAATAATAATAATAATAATAATAATATTAATGGATGTCAGGTTCTGGCTGGAACAGAATACACCAAACAACACAATGAAGTGACAAAACACATACATAGAAATCTGTGTGAGAACTATGGCATACAAACTCCAGAAAGAGCATGGATGCACCAACCAGAAGCAGTCACCGAAACATAGGAAGTCAAAATACTGTGGGACTTCGAAATAAGAACAGATCGGGTGATTCCTGCACGAAGACCAGACATCGTAGTTCTCAATAAGTCCAACAGAACAGTGACAATCATTGATGTCGCTGTTCCAAGCGATAGAAACATAAAAACAAAAGAAAGAGAAAAAATAGAAAAATACCAAGACCTCAGATTAGAAATCCAGAGACTGTGGAATGTAAAAGCAGAAGTGATACCTATAGTGATAGGAGCCTTGGGGAACATAACATCTGAATTGGAAGGCTACCTGAATAAACTCCCTGGAAACCACAGAATCGCTCCACTACTCAAAGCAGCACTCCTCGGAAGTGCCCTCATCCTTCGTAAAACCTTGGATCTCCCAGAATCTTGGTAAGATTCCGAGACCTTGGATCACAACCGACAGTCAAACAGAAGTCGTGGAAGAGAGGAAATATTTACAGTGCCCTTATATCCGCCAAAGATAGAGAGACGAATGGTGTCTGCTGGAGGATCATTAATAAAATAAATTAAGTCTCATCACTTGTAATTAGTTTTGGATGGTTAATTAATTATTAATAATAATATCCTTTAACTAAGTGGCATTGGTGTAACAGAAGGATGTCTGAATAAACTACCTGGAAGCAGCGCTTCTAAAAGTGCCCACAACCTCTGTAAAACCTTGGACTACCCAGAATCGTGGTAAGGTTAGGTTCTAAGATCTTGATACACAAACGTCAGTCAAGAGAATAAATGAAAAAAGGCTGAACAACAACAACAACAACAATAATAATAATAACAATAAGACGAAGAAGAGGAAGAAGGAGAAGAAAAATCATGATGATGATGATGATGATGATCATAGTTGTGGTGTTGGTAATGACGATGATTGCAATGATAAATGTGGAGGTGGTGGTGGTGATGATGATGTTGATGATAAAATACTACTTCTACAACAACAACAACTACCACTACTACAATATTATTTACTGGGCACATGCATGAAGTAGTTAATTGAGAATATCTGAAGTGGCCTCAGGTCAAACTGATTTCTCTTTGTGTTAATTGTGGAATTCCTGTACCTGTTTAAACTCTCATATGCATACATAATTAAAAGGTGTCTTATGGTTATAAATAAATTATTGTGACAGTATTTAAATTAATTATGATTACTTCTCATGCAGGTTTATTAATATTAGTAGTAGTACCACATATCTATGTGTAGTCATGTGCACATGACTATTTATTAAGTAAATAATTTGTCTTCTCAAAGTAGTATACTTATCATGAAGCAGACCTCTGTTCTTCCATTTCGGAACATTTCCTCTCTCTGCATTTTTATATCGATATATACCAAAGGTAGTTGTACAATAATTAAAACGTAAAGAACGCAAATTATCTGTATACCAAAGTTAGTTGTACAATAATTAAAATGTAAACAAAGCAAGTTATTTATAATTCTTAAAATACATTTTTCTTTCGATGTGTAATAAAGTTAGTTGTACAATACTAAAAATGTAAAGAACTAAAGTTATATATTTACATTTATTAAAAAATACATTTTCATTGAAGTAAGAAAACTATAATACTTAATTTTCGTTACTATGGTTACCTGTAAGTTACCACAGTCGTGTTTCATTTGTTCCCAGCATTGAGGAAAACTGCAGAAATCTTCATCACTTTCATCGCTGCAATCAGAGCGAAAGTCACAGATGAATGTGTACTGTACTGTCTCTCTGTTGTTTGAACAAGAAAAAGATGGCGGAAGTGACATGACAACAGTTGTGCACCTAGCATTCTCAGTCCCCCAACAAGCACTTTTAACGTCACACGCTAGAAACGTCTGCTGTACATGACCGGCTGGACACTGAACGTATTTGTGTTTTGGCTCTTGGTATGTATTTAAAGTTCTATTGCTCTCCTGAATGACAAAGTCAATCAAAGTACTGACATTAACGGTCAGTGTATTTTCTGAATGCATTATTCTCTCACAAAGAAGGTTCATGTTTACTTCTTCAATAACTCTCATAGCAAACACTTCGCCTTTAGTAGATGACACAAACAACGCTTCCTTCGGGAACATATCTTGCAGTTCGTAGGTAACACTATAAGCCACAGTTTCGTCAGCCCACTCAGTCATCCATCGATACCTGACAGAAAAAAAACAACAACAATAGAATAACATTCAAGAAGGTGTGTGGAATTAGAAAGTCCTTGAGACTTTTCTCATTATTTATATATTCACATCCTCATTCATCAATCAGTCACGGGGGACATGTTCAGTTATCACATTGTTAAGTGCTGTTTAATTCAAACAGTTTTTCTGTTATTACTTAACACTTCGTGTTTCACTTACACATTCAAGCAATATGCGGACAAGTATTTAAGTGTCTCATAGCGGAGTGTATAAATGTCATATCATATACTGGCATTTTAAGGATCTATTTATAACTGCATACTCTACAATCGAATTATAGGAGTTAGTCTAATTACGAGTATTATTCTGTACAATGTATACAATCAAAGAATTATAGGAGTTAGTCTAATTACGAGTATTATTCTGTACAATGTATACAATCAAAGAATTATAGGAGTTAGTCTAATTACGAGTATTATTTTGTACAATGTATACAATCAAAGAATTATAGGAGTTAGTCTAATTACGAGTATTATTTTGTACAATGTATACAATCAAAGAATTATAGGAGTTAGTCTAATTACGAGTATTATTCTGTACAATGTATACAATCAAAGAATTTCTCATGGACCCGATTTTAGAGAAAAGTAAAATGTCCTGTATTATTTCTATTATATGTAAATACATAATTCTTTTACCTAATTTGTATATAATAAATATATACCACTATAGTATATGTATACTTCTATACTATAATATATTATTCCACTTCTATCATGCATACCATTATGCGCTAGTGAATGTATATTTTATAAATATTATGTATTCCAAAGTAATTATATTGTAAGCCACACTCCACGAGTGCTATTATTTAACTAAAGATGATTTTGTCTGTGCTTGACTTGTATATCTTCTCATTTTACATTTTGTCTGTGCTTGACTTGTGTGACTTCTAATTTCACATTTTGTCCGTGCTTGGCATATTTCTCATCTAAGATTTATTGTTTGTGGTTGACTACTTTGAAGTCTGCATTTCCCGGTGCTTGGCTTGATATAAACTTTCTTTATTAGTACTTTTAATTTTTATAAATCCTCTTTCGTTTTTATTCCGGCGTCTTATAAATACAAAATTGATGGTGCTTTTCTTTTCTTTTTAAATTAATTTATTGTTCGGTAAACTGTTTAGACTATAATTTAATGTAATTGTCATATTTTGCATCTTATCTTGTGTTTTATTTATTTATAAATCTATTAAAGAGATGTTTAATTTTCCAATTGGTTTTAGAAACATTACTTGCAAAATTGCGAAAATTTCCCATTTTATTTTAACAGAATTATTATCAACGTTTTCAAACATTCACCTGCACCTGCGAGCGACAACAATGATAATAATTTCGTAAATTCACCTGGTAAATATAAGTAGACTTCACAATGATTTTTCCCCTTTGTTGGCCTATTGAAAGCGAAAGTAAGATTACGTCCCTTTATGTCCGAGGATTAAACAATCACGGTACAAATTAATCCTAAGTTACACACATACATCAATAATTGTAGTCCATCGGCATAGTATGAAGCACTTTTCTATTTTGAATAATTTGGTTTTTTTTTGTGATATACCATTTTTCATCTTATCGATTAATATACAAATACCGTTATCTGTGTTAATAAACAAATATATTTATTCGAAGCTTATCTGCCAAGAAACGATGATATATGTGTGTGTGTGCACGCACGTCTGTGTTTCCGCATTTGCATGCTTTCAGTGAGCAGTGTTAGTGGAAAAACA
The DNA here is from genome assembly GCA_028829895.1 of Sinotaia quadrata. Taxonomy (NCBI): domain Eukaryota; kingdom Metazoa; phylum Mollusca; class Gastropoda; order Architaenioglossa; family Viviparidae; genus Sinotaia; species Sinotaia quadrata. The sequence continues at coordinate 105,937,105 of CM054180.1, forward strand.
TTTTTGAATACATATGTAGGGTTTCCTACCTGCTGAATATCAGTGTGCACATGCCACAGCCACTGATACTTACGAGTTTTTCTTTCTGACTTAATGCTACTTTATTTGTGTTTTTAACTTCAGTTTCATGTTATTATTTCATTTGTGTTTTTAACTTCAGTTTAATGTTATTATTTTATTTGTGAATTTAACTTCAGTTTTATGTTATTTTATTTGTGTTTTTAACTTCAGTTTCATGTTGCTACTTTCCTAATTTGATGCATGTTGTGCATTATACGACCGTGTAGTCTCATGGTTGTGTGTCTTTCTTGTAACCGGAAGATGGACCACGTTCATGATCACGAGGACATGCGCATTAGGGTGGACAATTGCAAATAGGTGTGTGAGACGGTATACTTTGGCACAAAAGTAATCACATCTGGTACATTGTAAGTACTCGCCTGCATGTTTTATATATATATTAAAATATCCGTGTAACAACAAAATATAAAATAGCATTACATTGCTCCGTTCCTTGACAAAATAGCTCTGATTCCCAAATAGATTACATTATCTTGAAAACGCGTAGGCAAATGTGTGGACAATACTTTAAAGACTTCTGTATATTTTTTCCATGTGCTAAGCGACGGCAGTCGGTTTCCTCGCTCATGGCAAATGTCTTCAGCGGTTTCCCACGACATCGTTTGATTGGTCGGAATGAACAGGAAACAGCTTCCTCCGGCCTCAAAATAACCAGGCTCACACGTGCCGGTCAGCAGAGAACAGTTTTGTTCATCCTCGCCATTTATGCATTCCTGAATCAGGTTACAAGACAGGTCTTGTTTAACATCATCCCAGATCGGCAAAGAACAGTTCCACCTTCCCTCTGGAGTCTGTTCTGGCAGTGCTGACGTAATGTGAAACGAAAACATCAACATAACCTGTGATTCGATTTGATCATGTATGTGCTAATGCACATACACACTACTTTAAGATTTAACAATATTGGTAAGGTAATATAATGTCTATCACTAGTACAGAAATTAATGCACACAAACTACTTTAAGATTGAACAATATTGGTAAGGTAATATATTGTCTATCAAGAGTAAAGACATTTTCATTTGTATCATTATCGCCTTTCTACAGCGTGTAAGTGATGTATGATTGTTATGAATACTATAAGAACAGCGTGGTGGTTGTCCATATCTACTATCTATTGTATGTCCTTTCAAAACAGAGCACCTTGTCCAATAATAAAATGAAATCGTGAAAGTGAAATAAATTAATAAATACAAAATCTATAATACGGTAAATAAATGTCATTTTCACTTGCCTTCATGTTTGTGATACATAAAGGATTTCCTTGTATGACGTCAATGCCACACTCGTTATTAGTTATGATAATTATTATTATTTTAAATCAATCATACCTAATTACAAGAGATGAGAATCTTACTTTATTTCATTAATAATTCACGAGAAGACACCACACATCTCTCTCACTTGGCGGATATGTGGGCGCTGTAAACGTTTTCACCCAAACATTTACCATCACACAATATTTACATAGGTAGAAACTTTCCAAAGGAGAAGATAAACCGTCTTTTAATCTATATTTAGTGAACCATCAGTACTCCACTTCTCTCCAACATATGGTCATCAATATGTGTAAGAAGATAAATAAATTTAACAATAAAATTATGAAATCAACAATCAAATATACATCATATAAATATAATTGAAAGAATGTTGACATCAACATCACTTGCAAACAATGTTTAATTAACACTAGAAAATCATTTAGTTTATCCTAGCGTAGGCGTCAGCAGTCAATTAACATGATTATAAAATCAAATTCATGGATTGGAGTTTCAGAGAAATAATTAAAGTCAATGTACATAACCATTTCAAAGATGGCAGCTGTCACTAGTATGTGTTCACAATCACGTGGTTTGCAACAAGTTACTGTTTTTCTTATTTAGACAACGGCCCCAGAGTCCTTTATGCACTTTCGAAGCACACCCTGGAGAATCATCCCCCAGAATTTCACATGCTATCAAGCACATCAGGAGGAATGTTATGAAATCATCATGTGCATTACTCAGCACACCATAGAAATGTTCAAGTAGCTTTTGTGAATTCTCAAACTAAACTCAAGCCTAAAATTTTTATGTATTGGCTCTTGAACGGAATTCACAGGAATCATCTTACAGTAACACGTTTACAGATAATTAATTCATTGATAACATTGGATACACACATCAACCTGATTCAGTATAGCAAAGAAAGGCATGCCCTTATCTGCAAAGGTCAAATTATGGGCAAAGCTAAATTTCAGGCATATTTCATTTCTAAATTCCTTTCTCCTTTACACACATTCTTGTCTTCTAAATCCTGCAAAAAATATTCATTCGCCCGATACACGCGCAACATAAGAAATATAGCATCTATCAAAATTCACAAGTATAATGTGCAACATAATCAAATTAGTGAACTTAGAAATAATAATGGATTCAATTACATTCTGCAATTCAAATCATAAAACTACAGCAAACATGTAAGAAATATTTTTAAGTCCATTCCTTTTTATCAGTCAGTTAACATACCATAAGCTAACGATCTCCTTTATGATATGACTGTTCAAATTCAAATTGATTATTATAGAGTACTTCTTCAACAAAGAAACTTTGGGTCCATCCACACTGAACGAATTTGTTATGATCAAGTGTGAGAATATTAGTCAGAAAAACGACTCATCCATATAGTCTATCCTCTACCTGAGTTGTTTACTTCCAACTTTGACACTTACAAAACTGCCATCATACCAAGGTCGTGCTACTTTGACAATTTAACAATTTATATAACAAATAAATTTAGAAAAAGGACAGGCAAATTTACTCCACCATATACCCAATTCATTTTTAGATGTTAACCATCCTCTTAACATCAGATCTGTTAGGAGTAAATTTCAAACAGTACTGGTGAACCTTCCACCATGTTATGAAACAAAGGACTATTCACAAGACGAAATTCACTGTTGGGTTTTAAGACCTATGCATAAATATTCATAAGGTAAAACAAATTCTGTATGCCTTAAGATTGAGAAATCAAAATAATAGAATTTTACATGCTTCAATAATCATAATGTTATGTTATGTCATGTTATGTTATCTTGTGTTACTTTAAGTTGTGTGATGTTATCTTATGTCTGTCATTCAATGGCATATCATATCATATCATATCATATCATATCATATCATATCATATCATATCATATCATATCATATCATATCATATCATATCATATCATATCATATCATATCATATCATATCATATCATATCATATCATATCATATCATATCATATCATATCATACCATATCATGTAATGACATATGATATATCATATCACTTCATATCATATCATATCATATCATATCAATATCGATCGTATCATATCATACAATACTTTACCTTACGGTACCGTACCGTACCATACCATATCATATCATATCATATCACACCACACCACACCACACCACACCACACCACACCACACCACACCACACCACATCACATCACAATACATTAAATTACATTATATTGCATTATATTATATTACGTTATGTTATATTATATTATGTAATATTATATTATATTATAATATATTATATTATATTATATTATATTATATTATATTATATTATATTATATTATATTATATTATATTATGTTATATTATGTTATATTATATTATATTATATTATATTATATTATATTATATTATATTATATTATATTATATTATATTATATTATATTATATTATATTATATTATATTATATTATATTATATTATATTATATTATATTATATTATATTATATTATATTATATTATATTATATTATATTATATTATATTATTTTTATATTTACCGTTTTTGTTTCCAATGTCAGTAAGTCCCCATCTTTTCTCTCTCTCCATCAGCCATGCTTTAGAAACCTGGACGCCTACGTGTGACGTCACGCAAACATAGAAAATTGCCCTTAAGAACATTTATTGTTCCCTTTGCATTAAAAAATTACTTCTCTTTTCTTTTATTTCAATATTATATTGAGACGAGTTCCTTTTTTCAATCGAAAGTCTTCACTCTTCCTATTATGCAGTAAAATGCTCTCTGTCTCTTTTTAGTCTGCGTTGTAATAGAAATTATTTTATTTAGTTAATTTAAACATCGTGAATCTTCTGAATAGACATTGAATAATGGTAAATAAGTAAATAGTAATTACTGATAAGTACTTGAACTTGACTGTGTACGGGAATATCTTCTCTAATGAAGTCATTCAGTACGCTGAGAAAAGTCTAAATTCTTTTGTTTTTAAAAAAAGAACTTTTACTTTAGTTTGTAGTAGGGATAAGAAATATTGTCTTCTCCTGTAGATTAGTATGAAACAACAACGTCATATTGACAAATAAGAAATAATGTCTTCTCCTGTAGATTAATATGAAACAACAACGTCATATTGAGAAATAAGAAATAATATCTTCTCCTGTAGATTAATATGAAACAACAACGTCATATTGAGAAATAAGAAATAATGTCTTCTCCTGTAGATTAATATGAAACAACAACGTCATATTGACAAATAAGAAATAATGACATATCCTGCTGACTTTAAACTATTGACCTCTACTATTGACTAATAAGAAATAATTACCTCTGCTACTCTCTAGGAAATGATGACGTCTCCTATACACTAATAAGAAATAATGACGTCTCCTGTCTAAAGACTAATGATGTATCCTATACACATACAAGAAATATTGACATCCGCTACTGATTAAGAACTAATGACGTCTCTAATAATGACATCTCAAATGCATTAATAAGATCTAATACGTCTTTGTTTAATAATAAGATCTAATGAAGTTCGTATACATAAATAAGAACTAATGACGTCTCTTGTAGAATATTAAGAAATAATGACGTCTCCTATAGAACAATAAGAAATGACCTCTCCAAGAGTCAAATACGAACCAATGACCTCTCTCATATAGTCCTAGATGATCAAATGACGTCTCCAATAGATGAATAAGAAATAAAGACGTCTCTGATATATTAATAAGAACTAATATCATCTTCTATAGCATAATATGAAATAATGATGCTTCTTATAGACAAATAAGAAATAATGACGTCTCCATTAGACTAATAAGAAAAATGACGTCTCCGATAAACTAATAAACTCAGATGATTCTCTGAACTAAATAATCAATCAAAAGAATACATATGATTCTCGATGTCTCCTCAAAATGCAGAAGATGGCAATGAAAGCATTTTGTATAATTTAAAGCCATGCTAATAGAATTACTTGAAATTAAAATGTTGTACAAATACAATGAATATATTCATCGGTCTTGAAATGTTTCATCGGTGAAACAAATGAAAAAATATTAAAAACTACAACTACAACATACAACCTTTCATACTAATCTGGAATTTGAATTCTACAAGAGAAAGCGAAGTATAATAGAAAATTTCGCTTAATATATTATGACATAAGACAGTTGTCATATTTTATTAACAATTGTCCAATTCAGTTTTATGAAAGCATCAGCCAATCAAATACTTACATTTGCTGTTAATGACTCAAATGCAGATCTCACACACACACACACACACACACACACACACACACACACACACACACACACACACACACACACACACACACACACACACACACACACACACACACATATATATATATATATATATACACATATGCATACATATTTATACATATAAACACCCACATGCACACCACTCACACTCACAATCATGCACACATAATATACATACATGCAGTCGCACTTAGACACGCGAACGCACGCACACACATATATATGTTTTTACACTAAATATAAAGTAATCATAAATAAATGATTAAAAATAAGTTTGTAATATTTTTAAGCATAGAAATACTTCTGCACTTATATTTTAAATTAGATTTAATGAAATTTAAATGTTGAAAAACACAAACTATGCTTATTCTGTGAAATTAAATATTTTGCTTAACGTAAAAGAGATGAAATACAAACGATATTTTATTTTATTCTGTGAAAATAAATATTTAATTTAACGTAAAAGAGATAAAACACAAACGATATTTATTCTGTGAAATTAAATATTTATCTTAACGTAAAAGAGATAAAACACAAACGATATTTATTCTGTGAAATTAAATATTTAGCTTAACGAAAAAGAGATGAAATACAAACTTGCATGTTGAAAGACTAGCATTAAACATTTTATAACATTTATTTTTATTTTTTCAAGTCGATCAAAATGTTACCTAATCCTATATCCGGCTAATCAAATAATAGCTACAAAAAGCTATATGAGGCACAAAAGCCATTTAATTTTTAACATTGACAATGAATTAATTTATTTACCGAAATTAAAAGATACATGTATACACTTCTACTCCGATATAACGCAATCCGAAGAAAGCGAATTCAGTTTTACGTATACGTGATAAGTATACAAGCTTGCCAGGGGTCGAAAGTAGAAACACAAAGCCGAACGCATTTAAAGAGGTTTTAAACCATCCCACTGATCCTCATTGCATTTTAGTAAAGTCTTGTTGCAATGTCTTATGTAAAGTAAGTTTGAGAGTTCGAATTCTTTGATATATGCAATGTAAAACATGGAAAATGTGAATTCGTTCTGCGGACAACACAAGGACGTGTGAGGTGAATAGCTTAAATTTTCTAAGTTCGTTTAGACGGAAGCTGCCATTGAGCTATATATTATCATTAAACCATGGCTAATTTATCTTAAAGGTCAGCTCAGACTGGACTTAAGTGGGAAGCATTATATCAGGGCAGATGTGTGTATTCCAACGACATTTACCCACTGTGAATTATTTGAATTCAATTTGCAATGTTTCACTGTGTTAAACAAAATCATTTCAAAATAAATATAAATAATTTGTGGCAGTTCCATAACGACACAATTAAGATACGTGAAATTATCTAAACATTTAAAAGTAAGATGAAACCAAACCAAGTGAATGACTGCGGAATGAAAACTGAGACATATTACATCAAGCCTCTCAGTCGAAAAAGTGTTTTATATTCAAAATCAATGCAAGCTATCAAATAATTTCAGAGTGTTCGTAATTTGCAGATTTAAGACGCACAGATACACAATCATACGCACAGAAATATCAATACACATACTCATACACGCACAAAGACACACGCACTCATACGTTCACACACACACACACACATACACCATACACCATACACACACATAACAATATACACACATAACAATATACACATACACACACATACACCATACACACACATACGTACGACCGACTACACAAAGATCACATTATTACTGCAAATGTAATCAAGCCACAGTGGTTTCACGCTGAGTGAAGAATATCATGTTTGCGAGATGTTTGAAACAACGGATTTATTTTTATATTTCTCGTCTTTCGTGGAGATTAAATTCCTTTTAAAAGAAAAGCAATATTATAAACATTGGATAAAATTGTCGCTAGGTGTCGAAATTGTCAATTTCAGAATTTAATTTCTTGAAAGGAAATATTCTAAGATTTAAAAACAGAAACTTTTTCTTAAGCTGAATCTGAACCATACAGATTTCACTCATATGAGTTGTTTGTTTCTTTTGCAAACAGGAAATACTATTTTATTTGTTTTGTGTAACACCTTTCCAACTGTTATATATAGTACGATTACCTGTACAGAACTTATCAAGTCCAAAGTGATGAAGTTGTTCACATATATGGTGTCTGACAAGCAGAATGTGGGTAGTAGCAAATTTCTAATGGTGTGCGGTAGGAAAGATTACCCTTCACTATTTTCATGTGTAGTTATTTTATTTTTCCTAGTGCAAAATTAACCCATCAATGATAAGAGTAGGCATTAATTATGATTGCATCAGAAAGAATATTTGAAAATACTTTTCCGAAGAAACAAACGTCAACTACATGATGTCATGTGAAGTTAAGGTATAGGACGTAAATGTATTAAGTTCATAAATTAAATAAAGTTGTTTGAATAAGAAAGTAATTTAATGAAATAAGTTGATTTTGCAGGTAAGCTCCGTACGTATGGTTAAACGATGACTGCTGTTAAACGACATCGTGAGTTAGCAATAAGTAAGTTAACTGAATAAGTAATACCTCAATACCTGCTTTACCTCCAATACATACACTAAAAAGTAAATTAATCAAGTATAAATACTGGCTATTTCTGCCATTCCAATTGTGAAAAGTGCGTGTGTGTGTGCGGAAAACAAGAATAGAGATATGGCTCTGCTGTTCACATTGGTTGTGTTCACGGCGTCACACTTGACGTCCTGTAGTGACGTTGATGTATCAATGGACAGAAGAGACGTCGAACCGATCACTAGAGTGACAAGTGTGGTAAATATATTTATTTCATAATTGACACTTCAGAGTGATTCTAGGAGTAACAGTCGCACTTGCAAACACACAGGTGGTCACCTTCAAAAGACATTAAAACACACAAACAACATCACAAAGTCGAGTCTTCATCAGCTGGTGAAAAGGACACAATATATGAATGATATTATAAGCTTTATAATTTTTAAGTATATTCATGAATAAGGAATATATGTATGAATTGTATAAACGCAAAACCCCAAAGAAAAGAAATAAACAAAGCAAACATACAACTAAGAACAAAACAAATCTCATTTTATCAGACCGTCTTATCCGGCCGGACTTTGAAATGCTCTCCTCACTAAGCAAAGCGATAGGCTTCAACACTGGAATCTCTTCCTGTCAATCAATAAATTGAATAATTTTTGTAACCTTTCAATTCAGTTACGATACGCGGATTTATAACGTTAAATACAAAACCCTTAAGATTGAATTAACAATGATGGATCAATTTCTGCAGTAATGTCAGAAAGAATTTCTTAGAATTATCGAAGTGAGTTTGTGCTCTGGCAGAATTGTGAAGTAAAACGCAGAAAATGTGGGTAATCGGCATCCATTTACCTGTTAATGTCTTTGATAAACCTTGTTCACTGTTGCGATTTTTGTTCTATATTGATTTCAATTTCTTGATAAGAACGCACTCTTCAGTACAGACAAGGTGTCAACATTGCCATTCCACTAAGGGCAGACAATCACGCATCGGAAAATAAGTTTTGATACGTGGTATTTCTTGTTAGTTTTTGCACGGCGTTCAAGGAAATGATACACTTTGTTAGATGTAGTTTACTGTTACCGGTTATTCGAAAAGAGTCGTTCTATGATGCAATATTATGAGAGACTGCCTTTTTGAAATCTTCTCGAGATCTGATGTTACACTATGTGTGCATCCCATAATATTCTATGAGGTTATTGCTTGTACTCAGACACTCCATACATGAATTCCTATGACAGGGGATAAACGGATCCTACATATTTCTGACTTTGGGGAGTGAAACAATTGTATAAGGAGTGGGAGGAACGGAAGGGAGGGGTACTTAATGCGGTGGCTGATGATGTACGATTAATGTTTCTGACTGATTAATTCTTCTTGCAAAGCTACCTATTGATACTGAGTGTTTCCACTATCATGAGAGTTATAAAACTACTACTTGTGTGACGCCAACGCCATTTGGTTAATGGTTCATGCTGCAGAACATTGATTTGCTGATATTCTTTCAAGGCTACCTGGGATCATTTCGTCATAACAGCTCAACAAAGCAGAAAAACAATGGTAGCAATTTCCAGTAACTTCTTTGAACCGGAAATTGCTCGATGTAGTCAGCATACCGTGCCACCATACATCAATGGAGTGTACAGTATTCTTTACACTTATGCACTGCAGTAGATACTTTGTGTATCTACCACGGTCATAATCAGTAAACCCAGAGATTCTGATAATACAAAGAAAGGCTGTTTTTTGTCTCTCAATCAGTCAGTTAACTCAGATTAAGCTATCGGCCACCTTCCATGACCGGACTTCTTGCATCACCAAATTCAAGTGATTAGACAATAGAATTCTCTACTGCATGCAAATGTTTGATCTAAGCCGAATGGCTGGTCTCGTTCTCGTAAACCATTAGATAATAAAACTAATCATCCAGTTGGAACTGGTTTTCATTGCACCAGCAATGTGTAGCACATTCTCAACTCGAGTATTTTTATAAAGTTATATTTGCATGTGGTGTGTCTTGGGCAAATGCACCTGGTGGAGCCCATCCCTCTCCAGGCTGTTGAGCACAGCCGAAACTCCACACATTACTAGTGGCTAGCCTTGGTCCTGGACACATGGCCGTTGAGTCCTCCTTGGGACTCCTCTGCCCTAGGCAATGTCCTCAGTGAGGAAGTTCATATGCCCACTCAGGTACGGTGTCCGCACCCTAGCCTTTATTATTCAAAACCTAACCTGCAAGGCAGCAAGGGGCTCATGGAGGGTGTGGTCATCTAAATTCCATGCAGATGTGAACATCTGCCCACTGCACATAATAGATTGATAATAGGTTGTACTTAACCTGATTAGGCACATACTCAAAAGTCCTTCATGCATTTGTTTTGGCAATAAAGCCGGAAGATTATTGTTCAGGTATTACCATAAATTCCACGTGATTCCCTCCCCACACTGCAGAATACTGATTTGCTGTTATTCTCTCGGGGCTACCCTAGCACAGCTTTGTTGTACCAGCTCCCTCAAGCAGAACAATAATTGTAGCAATTTTCATTAACTTCCTTGATCCAGAAATTGCGGGATGTAGTCAGCATAACTTGCCATTATACATCAATGGAGTGTAGTGTATGCTCGGAAAGGCTGCTTTTTCTCTGTAAAATATAACCAGGGAACAACACTAATTTTCCAATTTATTCCTTTTAAACTCTATTCCTTCTTACATTCAATTCTCAACTTACAGTTTCCTACAACAGTATTTATTAGTCTGATACACACATACACACACACACACACACACACACACACGCACGCACGCACGCACGCACGCACGCACGCACGCACACACATACACATATCTTAATAAATAAAACACAAGTATAACATATCAGTAGCAAGAACGTATGAAATATTTCTAAGTCCTTTCTCTCTCAATTAGTCAGTTAACTCAACAATAAGCTAACGCCCGCACTTCATGACTGGACATCTGCAATTTCTCAACTAGAGTGTTTACTCCAACTCTGACACTTACAAAAATACAATAACAACGAGTGCCCAAGTTCGGGTCATTTCGACAACTTAACAATTTATATCACAATTAAGTTTAAAAATAGGGAAAGGCAAATTTACTCCACCACAATTTGATATAGAATGATTCCAGTATCATTTATGCTGTAAAACAACCGAATCACGTAAAGTGTCTCCATTATCATGAGTGCTGTTAAACTCTGAATAATACTGATTGATATGTAGTGTTAATATCACAAGTCCTGTAAAACCTATGAATGATATCTAGTTTTTCCAGAATCATGAGTACTATAAAACTACTGATAGCTATCGAATGTTTCCATCGTACTAAGTGTTGTAAAAGTAATGATGGATATCGAGTGCTTATAGTTTCAGGAGTGTCGCAAAATTATTGACATATATGTATTTCCTGATATCTAGTGCTTACAATGTCATGAGGGTTTCCAGTAAAGTGAGTGTTGTAAAACTACTAATTCATGACTAGTTTTTCCAGTTACGCACATGCTGTAAATCTTCTGACTGATAGTGATTGATGTCAAGAGTTGACTTTATCATGAGTGCTGTAAAATTACAGTTTCATTTCGAGTGTTTCCAGTATCATGAGTACTGTTTAACTATTGATTAATTTCGAGTGTTTCCATTATCATGAGTACTGTTTAACTATTGATTAATTTCGAGTGTTTCCATTATCATGAGTACTGTTTAACTATTGATTAATTTCGAGTGTTTCTATCATCATGAGTATAGTTTAACTATTGATTGATTTCGAGTGTTTCCAGTACAACGAATGCTGTAAAACTACTGACTGACATCTACTGTTTGACATCGAGTAATTCCACTATCATGTGTTCTAAACTTACTAATAGATATCGAATGTTTCCAGTAACATGGGCGCTGTAAAACTACTGATAAATATCAAGTGTTTACAGCATCATAAACTGTAAAACTATTGACTGATATCGAGTACTTACAGTATAATGAGTATTGTAAAACTTTGATTGATTTCAAATGTATACATATCACGAGCGTTACATAGATAACTGTCACGATAAGAAATCGAAAATATAAGTGTATTAATAAATAAAACTTCATACGCAACATCTGCGTTATTTGCAAAGATCTATAATTATAATAATTTCTCTGCAAAGATCTATAATTATATAATAATTCCTCTGCAAAAATCTATAATTTATAGATCTTTGCAGAGGAATTATTATAATTATAGATTATATAGAATTATATAATAATTCCTCTGCAAAGATCTATAATTATATAATAATTCCTCTGCAAAGATCCATAATTATATAATAATTGCTCTGCAAAAATCTATAATTATATAATAATTCCTTATAAGGAAGCGAGAAGACGAGGAAACCATCGTTGTTCGTGAGAAATGCCAAATTAATTTCAGGAAAATAAGTAAGGAATGATTTTAAAGACTTTCATTACAGATATTTTGGACGGATTTATGGTTTATTAAATAATAGCAAACATATTTATGCATTCAAATTCAAATTCCTTTTCTTAATCAAATCGTTTTTTTTCTCCTTGTCCTAGATTTCTGACGTGAGTAGACTACCATACGTTACGGAGCAAAAGGACAAGAAATATTCTTTGCTGAAATGCCCGGTTTACATCAACATCACCATTTCAAAGAAAGACACTGACCTGTGTGATTCAAGTCTCGAGAAATTACAGTTTTGTGCTGAGGAAGGAATTATAAATTTTAATTACAAACCCAAGAACATTTCAGAAGAAGAAAGAAGTAAAAGCAAAGACCCTTTGCATCAAAACTGTTTGATTGTAGTCGAGGTGATTTTACCGACCTACATGTTAATGATTGTTCACCGGGATTCGATCCTACAATTTGACATTTTTGTCTATGATAGTCCAGACTACCCATCATTTCTCAAACATCCAGGGATTGATTATTTTATGACAAGTGCTACCAATCACGTGATATTTGAATTTAAACCAGCTTTACTGAAAGCTTCTTTTATCTCCGTACACTTCTCGGGAGTGCTTAAAGTAATGCAGCCTAAATTAGAGATCACCTATATGTCTCCACAACACGGTAAGATTAATTGTGTAAAAGGGATTCTTTTCTCTATATATTCTATCGTTCTCTTCCACCATTTTTTTTTCTCTGGCATTTCTCTCTTCATTTCCTTCTCTCTTTCCACCTTCCCTCGCTCTTTCTTTTTCTTTTCCCCTCCATCTATTTCATGATCCGATACCTCCTCCTAAATATTTGTCGAATAATTTTTAAAGATTAATTTAATGTGATAACCCATTTGGATTTTGTGGCGGAGAAAATTTGCCTATCCTTATTTCTAAACTTAGTTTTTATATCAATTGTTAATTGTCAAAGTGTTCCTACCTTGAGCACTGCTTATGATGATATTTGTAAGTGTCAAAGATGGAGTAAACAACTCAGGTGGAGAATATGCTAGAAATTGCTGATGCAGTCCAAACAAGTTCCAACAAATCATCCAATGGGGATGGGCCGATAGTTACTTTGTTGAAGAGAGTCTATATTCTAAACACTTTGATCTGAACATATATCGTGTCTGGTCATAAAGGCAACACCACAATGGATTCCCAGTCACACAAATATATAAATACATAACCACACTGGGAAAAAAGACATAAAAACAACACCACAATGGATCCCCAGTCACACAAACATAACAGGGAACAAAACAGCAGACAAGGGAGCAAAATACGGTAGCAAACATGGAATGTCTCTAAATACACCAACACACCCATCAGAAATGCATGCACCAACCAAACAAATATACAAAAGAAAGACACCCCACCCCAATTCTTCCCCATTTAACTAACATAACCCACAATAGAGCAATTTATAGACTAAGGTACAACTCAACAAGATTCACACACAATCCAAATCATGAACAAAATCATGCACTAAATGTAAACAAGATAACACAATTGAACACTTTCCGTTACAATGTAACACTTATAAAGAAGAAAGAAAAATCGTCAGAGAAGCAACAAATATACTACACCTGCCATTCACAATGAAATAACTACTGTACCCCAAAAAACATAATCAAAATCACATACACCAAGCACTAATCAAGTATCTCATCCAAACACACTTCACCTTCTATAATAATAATTTAAAACAACAACAAAAAAAAAACAATTGCAACTTATTAGAAAAATCGGATAGTTTCAAATTCATTGGGAAACTGACTTTAGTACTACAACTTTCATAATAATTTTTTTAAAATAAAAATAAAATCACAACTAATTTTAGATAATACGAACCACACAACAGAAACAAAGACACAACTTCAGCAGTTACAACCACAACAACAACCACGCACGCACGCACGCACGCACACACACACACACAATGAAACCAACCCCTAAATAAAGCATCGGAACAAGTCTCCACCTACCCCCCCCCCTCCCTGAATACAAGTAAAGGGAGGAAGGCTCCACGGGAATCATTCAAATACTGAGAACATCTGATTCTAGAAGATGAAAGGTTTTCACGCAATTCCGGCGGGACAAAGAAGTTATCGAAACAACAACAATAATACTATTAAATAATCCATAAAATTTCCAAACTGTACAGTAGATAATTTAATATGGTCTATAATTCAATAAAAGTGCATTTTATATATTGTAGATATACTGTTGAACATTTTATTATTGGAAGTAAACTACTAGAGGCAATATAAATTCAATTTATACTTGAGACATGTATTGTGCTATTTGTAACAATTACTAATTACTAATTACTAATCTGTGCAAATAATACGTAACCTTTTTAGAACTACTAATTAAAATATAAATAAAATTACTGCTTTGTTAATTATAAAGTGACCTTGTCTGTTTTTATCGCTTGTTTTATCAACCTTCATATTATTCGCTACCAATAATTTTAGAAATGCACAGTAAAGTTATATGATTGGATTTTTAGTTTGGCCTTACTCTTCTGGCACAAGATTTAATACCATTTTGGTATGCATATACTAAATATGTGTTTGCATTTTTGGTATTACTTAGTACTGCAAATGTAAAATATAACTAAAATATTGTACACAACTTTAAATAAACACCTTGCTGATTAATTCATTGCGAGCATGCAATTGCATTTTCTTGCACACACATAAACGTTTAAAATTTATACATCTTTGATGGAGTACTAAATAGTATAAAATTTACATATAAAATTCAAAAGAAGTTAAAATTAGTGAGAAAAAAGAAATTAATAATGTCATATCTGAATATTAATTTACTGACTTATTTGACTCGTATCATCAGATTTTGTTTTAGATAGATAGATAAACAAACAGACAGATAGATAGATAGATAGATAGATAGATAGATAGATAGATAGATAGATAGATAGATAGATAGATAGACAAACAGACAGATAGATAGATAGATAGATAGATAGATAGATAGATAGATAGATAGATAGATAGATAGAGAGATAGATAGATAGACAGATAGATAGTCTTTTAGGTACCGTGTTAATAAGCGTAAAATGGAGAACAATTGGCCTGAATACTGATCTCATGCATCAATAATAACTTTAGAACCTAATAAAATCTCTACGGGTTTATAGGTACACACATTACGTAATTTTTCTAAATATGTAACACATTATTATTGTTAGTTTATTTAACGTGACATTTTGTGTTAATTAATTGTATGTTTACTGTAATTTCCAGGTTTCTTAGAGCTCTCAGGGGAGAAAAGGAAATCAACATTCAACGCCGATATTAACAGATGGTTGAGAGTAGAAATACCTCCAAACAACTCGGTTATAATAAGTGTTTTCAGAATTATACAGATTGACGTGCCTTCTGATTATTACAGCCTAGTCATCTCTAACTCTCATTTCAAAGGTCGTGTCGACATATGGAAGTCGTGGCTTGATTCTTATAATCCTATTGTTATACGACAAGGGAGAGCATTCTTCGTGCATTTTCAAAGTACAAAGGGAATACTACACATTGGTTTCAGACTTAACTTCTCT
Source organism: Sinotaia quadrata (assembly GCA_028829895.1). Lineage (NCBI taxonomy): Eukaryota > Metazoa > Mollusca > Gastropoda > Architaenioglossa > Viviparidae > Sinotaia > Sinotaia quadrata. Next base: position 105,953,337 of record CM054180.1, read on the forward strand.
TTTCACGAGTCGACACTTCCAGAAGAAATGCCTGACGGCAAGTGGAACTGTTCCAGACTCAGTCAAACTGTCATAAATCATCACTTTTCTTGTGATATGTCTCCCCAGTGCCTGAATGGTGAAGACGAACTGTTCTGTCCTTACACGAGTGATAAGTGTGGCGTAGGATACATAACTGTTGAAGACAGCTGTTTTCTATACGAAGTGACAAGAACAAGGCTACGTAGAGATGAAGGAGTGGCCCTGTGTTCGAAGTACAACTCAAGTTTGGCCATACTAAGCACGTGGACAAAATGGAAATACTTCTCAGGATTGCTAACATCAGGAATGATTGAAAGAAATATACCTCTAGGGGTTTTCTCTTTTAGACAAGGATTGCCAATAATGTAATCAAAATTGATATTATTGGGTATTGGTATTTTTCTCATTACAAATGGCGCATATATTATACTCATTTGAAGAAATATGATTTAGGCGGAAATAAAAAAACAACAACAACACATTTTACAAATATGTGTGAGTGCAAATGTGTAAAAATTCGAAAAGCTTTCTGTAACTGGTCATCACCGTTTAAGATTCAGTTATAAAAATTATCAATTATAATCAATAAAATGTGATATTAGAACAAACCATCTTATTTGGTGAAATGCCCTTTTCTTCTCTAATGCACTATGCACTTGTCGGTGAGAAATTAAATTGCGCCGAAATAATCCATCCTACTGTGATTACTCGTGTAAATGTGCTTAGCTAACATATTATATCACTCGTGTTAATGTGATTAGATCACCTATTATACTATAATCACTAGTGTTATTGTACCTAGGTCGCTCACCTTAGAATAATCTGTCTTGATCTCATTAGAATGCTAAGCAGAAAATACCCCAGACAAATAGAATACAACGTTTAAAAGAAAATCTACTATTTATCACACACTGATCTGGCATCATGGTGTTCAGTGTAAGTTATACAGGAAGCTAGCTGATATTCACTACACGACCTGATATCAATAAGTGTAAGGTTGGAGTCTTTTTTTTGCTAACCATACAATTGCGCATGTACTGAAAGACCCGGATAGTAGTAGTAACAAATTACCTCACTTTTTCGAAGGAAGGTATTATACACCGAACCTCCATGTTATACAAAGACGTCCTGTATTCATATCTCAGTGAAAAACCATACACAAATATAAAAGTCAAGAAAAAGTAAAATCCATGTGTTTATGAAATCTCTTTCAATTTAAAATATTTTTAATTATATTTTCATTTCACTAAGGTGGGCAAATAGGGTTGGAAGTAAACTTAAATGTAACCAAGATGGGCAAATAAGGAATTACGTACTCTTAAATGGTCACCAAGGTGGGAAAATAGGATTTGATAAACTAATAGTCATCAATGTGGGCAAATGGGGTTTGAAGTAAACTTAAATGGACTAAACTAGTAACCACACCCTAGCGACGTGACTTGTCTCACTGATTATCTACATATGTTAATAATTTTATCGACGATACATTTAACCTGATCTCATGACCCATTTAATTCTACTGTACATAGTTCTTCATACATATTAATCCCTAGAGCGAAACCAAACACAGAAATAACTAAATCATTCGTCTGCTTGTATTTACTAACAATATATTAAAATAAATATTAAATACATATTACCTTGTAATCACTAAATCATTCGTGTGCTTGTATTTATTAACAATATATTAAAATAAATATTAAAAATATAAACAAAACAATGCACGTTGAGTATTTGCTCTAATTGATGAGGATTTGCAGACTGAACTACATATATATCAACATGAAACAGGGATGAATTTCTCTTGGTGAACAATATTAGATCACTGTCTGTATAATGTTCAGAACGTTGAAGTCGATTAAATATGTATTTAAATTGATTTTGTTGTAGAACAGTGTAAAAAGAAGTAAATTTCAGTCCATTGTGCATTTTAATCGATCTTCTGGCTGAATAGTGTGACTAAACTAAATAGACGTCCAATGAGTATTTAAATTGATTTTCTGGCTCAAGCGTTTAAGAAAACAAAATATTTGCTTAATTCCAAGGCCTAGACATAGCAATCACATAAGTGCCATTAGACGTGGCAATCAAGATGAAAAACGACATAAATTTACATTTCCCAATATAATATAGCTATAGGTAACGAGGCAATCAAGTTGAAAAGCGACATAAATGTACATTTCCCAATATAATATAGCTATAGGTAACGAGGCAATCAAGTTGAAAAGCGACATAAATGTACATTTCCCAATATAATATAGCTATAGGTAACGAGGCAATCAAGTTGAAAAGCGACATAAATGTACATTTCCCAATATAATATAGCTATAGGTAACGAGGCAATCAAGATGAAAAGCGACATAAATGTACATTTCCCAATATAATATAGCTGTAGGTAACGAGTAACAACGTTTTGTCTTGCGTTCTAAATTGTATTTATTTAAATGAATGTTTAGAAATTATTATGTATTTTGTCTCTGGAATTGATTATTGTTGATTTTTTTCTTTCTAAAAGGTATGCTGTTTCATGGCAATGGGCGGATAACTCTATTGCATATTTACTGAACATCTCCTATCCATATTTTACCACATCGTCATATGGGAGGATGAATGTTAATACTCAAATGACAGTTTTATTAGAAATCTTTCAAAGCGAATGGGAATTGTTTTCTAATTTTCTCTGCGAGAAACGGAAAGAGTTTAATTTTCATCAAAGCACTAATTATAGTTTTGCATTTGATAGCTTTTCTCCACCAGCCATTACATTGACCAAACCAATATTGCAATCAAATAAAACATTACCTGAATGCCCAGCTGGTCACGTGACTCAGATGTTCTTTATATGTGACGAGAAATGTCTCTGCTTTGGTCAAAGAAATAAAATATGTAATGCTCCATTGACGTCACTTCCGCCATCTTTCTCGTGTGAAAGTTCAGGAGACAGTGTGCCATTTACATTGGTCTGTGATCATCGGCCCGATTGCAGCGACTCGAGCGATGAAAACTTTTGTGTCTTCAAGAAATGTGACCAGACGACACAAGTAAGATGCGGTGGCCGGCAGGTAAACATTTGTCTCCCCTTTCTCTCTCAGGTTATTGCAATATGCAGTACATCAAAGGTCCCTATTTATGAGTTCTGTGCACAAGTAACATTATGACATATTTCAGCATGTCATCCTCATAAGAAAATAGTCGTACACTTAATTATGTAAGAACCTTGGAAAAGACAAAGTAAGCAGATATTTAGGAGTAGAATAAATCAAATAATCTAGGACACTTGTACTAACCATTTGCACAACGCATCAGTGCATTCTTCGTTCAGGTGTCCCCACAATTTTACATAAATGAACATTCCTTGAACTATAAATTAACATATTTACAATTGTGATCTAAACATTAACATTATATTTTATATATCTGATCTATATATTGACAACTTTACAAATGTGATCTAAAATTAACTTAATTTTAAATATTTGATCTACAAATTAAAATATAATTAGCATACTTTGACATGCTTTCATCTATCAATTAACATAATTTGACATGCTTTATCTTTAAATTAACATACCTTTATATATTTGATCGAAGAATTAATATTCCTTTACATATTCGATATAAAAATTAAGTTATTTTTACAAATTTGATCTTTAAATTAACAAACCTTTTCAATATTTGATCTCTATATGATAAGAAACGCTTCCATATTTGACCTATAAATTAACACAATTTTTATACATTTGATCTATGAATAAATAATTTTACACATTTGATCTACAAAATAATGCAAAGTCACATATTTGACCTATAAATTAACACAATTTGACATATTTGATCTATGAATCTTCTCTTTCTCCAAATTTGCTATTTGCACGAAAATTTACTTCTCTTGACAGCCACGCCACACCTGCGGTAGGTTGCTGACCCGTCCATTAAATATTTTGTAGTATAATAAGCTATCTTGAGGTACTAAGCTATTTACTGTAAATATATTTTTTTATTATCGTAGTTTATCTTGCGTACTAAACTTTTTCCTGTAAATGTTGTTTATTATATTACATTACCTTTAGTACTAACTTATTTCCTACTGTGTATTATAGCATGTTACCTGCACTACTTAACTATTTCCTTTAAATATTGTGTATTATAATAGGCTACCTTCAGTAAGAAACTAATTCCTATATATATTGTGTATTATAATAGGCTACATTCAGTAATAAACTAATTCCTGTAAATATTGTATTATAGTAGGTTACCTTAAGTATTAACATATTCCCTATAAATATTTTATATTATAATAGGTTGGCTTGCGTACTAACCCCAGTCCTGTAAATACTGTGTAAATTGTTACCATGACCTACTAAACTATTTTCTCGTAAAGGGAAAAATTCAGTGTACAGACCAAATATTATTTTGTAACTCTTTTATATTATGGAATGCGTGTTTCCCTCACATCATGAAATCTTACACCATTAAAACAAATGTGCATGTGTAAGGATTAAAATCCATGAGGGGAAATATAAACAATTTTTCTGAAATTTTATATTTAATTAATTTATTTATTATTAAATAATCATTATGATTATTGTGGTTGTGTAATTCACTGTTAATAGTTAGCGTGAGGTATAATTTTGTTTAGCCGTGCTGCCAGCCAAATAATCTCTTTCACATCTTGCATACAGTAAGGGAATGTAATGCTAATCCAATTAGGAAGTTGTTAGGCCTGGCAAGTGGTTAACAGAGGGAAGCTAATGCTAATCTAATTACGAAGTTATTAGGCCTGACAGGTGGTGTGCAGAGAGACGAAGGCACCAAATGTACAAAGAAGACAGAGGGGAGTTTAAGCCAGACATTCTTTGACTATATTTGGGCAATTATTTTCCAGAGTGATGTAGGCAAAGATAAGAGCACATATTGCCAGAGATGTCGACATCTCAACATGTATTGACTGTGTGGGAAAGCGGCGCTGGTCTGTCGGGTCTGAGGTTGCCTAATTACGCATTCAACGCAAGCTGTCAAAAGCAGTGCTCTGATTGGTCAGTTTAAATAAGGGTAGAAAACTAATTAGGGCTGCATTCCAAACTGTAAGTAGCGGTCATTGGTCCTTATAATGGATAGGGTGTAGGGGTAGACTATTTTGATATCATAAAGTGGAAGTGTGGCTACATAATACCATTGCAATAAACAATAGGAACATCTCAGCTTAACTCTTTATACGTCTACGGTCGAGTTCCTCTGCCTCGCCTAATTCCAACACATTTGAAGTCTAGCACAAAAGCCTTTATTAGGTGCTTATGTTCAAATGCAAGCACAATTTCAAGTAGGACCGACTCATGAATGAAATTGGAATTCATTAAAAGCTAAATCAAGGAAGTAAGCAGGAAAGTAACATGTTAGGAATGAAGTAGGAAGTAGTTTTGAAGTAGGAAGTAGTGATGCAGTAGGAAGTAGTTTAAAAGTATGAAGTGTGCCAGTCCTGAAACAGAAACCATAACACACACATAACTATCACGAATAATTAACCTGACGTTTCTGTCTCTTCTCCTTTCGTTTTCAACTTGTATTGATCAGAAAAATGAAAATTGTCATCCCTATTTACACACACACACACACACACACACACACACACACACACACACACACACAAACTGTGGATGTTATGATACAATCAAAACTTAATTGAAAACTTTACATCGAAAATATTCAATAAAATCTAAGTATATTCTTCAAAGTCCATTTTCTATCCACACATCAGTCAAATATCTTACCAAGAATACTGGCTCTCGTCTCGCTTCCACTACGGACTTAAAATTGTATGAATGAAAAGTGAGTATTATAGTCTAGAATGGTGTTCTAATAATGATTTTTAAATTTCAAAGATCGTCGGTAAGAGTTATTAAGATAGAGCTAGAGAAATTTTTGAGATGAATTTTTTTTCTAGGGTCTTCAGGTTCAGTACCACAACTCGTACCCTCCATCAAGGTGAAGGTTTCTTATTAGTTGTTCCGAATGAGTTGTTCGGGTCAGGCCACCAGTTTATGAGAGAGAAAGTTACCTTTGCTTGGATGTGTAGACAAGCGACTTATCAATGTAATGTTGCGCATGCGCAGGTGAATAGGATAGACCACCGCAACTACATTGGAGAACTAAGTGCCTAAACGATTGTAAAATTGTTTGCCTCTCTATTACAGCAATGCTTGAACATCGAAATGAGAAGAGTGAGAACATTGAGACATGAGGTGAAATTTTGGTTAGATGACAATTGATCTGTGACTCGAAGTTTGCGTCATGCGTTTATTGTTCAACTTTTTCTAAAATTTTAATTGTTCTACTTTTTCTAAAATTTTAGTTGTTCTACTTTTTCTAAAATTTTAATTGTTAAACACTTCTTTACGCATCATTAAAAGTGTCTTGTTAACTGTCAGTGAAATGTCTCTTTCGTGTTACTATTAGAGCGTCCTCAACCGTAACTGTGGTATAGTGTCTTGTTGACGTCATTATAGCGTAATTGTTGGCATTGTTCTTGTAAGGCAACAGTTATACCGTGTAGAGACATCACGAGTCAAACATGTTAACCACAAAGAATAACAGATTGTCGACTCTAAGTAACGCGAGTCGAACAACTGCACCGCCATCTGTAGGTGAATTAGTGTGTTCATTCGAAGTGTGGGCGTGAATATAGCTCACCCCAGGTATCATTTGACTATACAAGATTAGTATTACTATAAAAGAAAAACACAAAAGTCAGTAAGTAGAAAAAGACATATAAACAAAGAAAAGAAAGTGATAATGAATAAATTATATTTATTCCGTGCACTTTGTAGATTGTTTCAAAATTTCAAATGTATTCACTATGTACTTTACATGTACTTTTATAAACTTTTCCCGCATGCATATTTTATTTCTAATTAACTATATACTAGACTCATTACTTGTTCTTGTGTTTATTGTTTTATTTTGCTCTTTATGTAAGTGTGTATATATCAATCAACTCTGTGATGGCGTGGAGCAGTGTGTAGATGGTTCAGACGAAGATCACTGTAACTACTATCATCGTGAATTAGTAATCATCACAAGTCTACCACCACCTGCCGTGATACATCTGGACGGTAAAGGACGTTATAAGATGCAGCCTTCTGTGGAGGAAAAGCCAAACAGTTACAATGCAGTCATTAGATGTCCGGAAACTCACTTTCTCTGTCCGGATACTGGGTACTGTCTGCCTGTTTTTGTCCGTTGTAACAAGGTGTTCGACTGTCCAGGTTATGAGGACGAAGCAGAATGTGACAGCTACACATGTCCTGGTTACTACCGTTGTCGGGCGTCCAGGGTGTGTGTGCACACCAGTCACGTGTGTGATGGAATTTTCCAGTGCCCAAGACACGATGACGAACTTCTGTGTGACCTTAAATGTCCAGACAACTGCACGTGTCACGGATTGGCTTTCTTGTGTTCCCGGCCATTCCCAGCCCGTGATTTTCCAGAACTTCGTTATGTGAATGCTGGATATTCTCTCATGACGCCAGGTGACTTCAGTAACAACACATTCCTAGTATATCTGAGTCTAGAACATTGTGGACTGAAGACGATGGACATCATAGTTTTAGACAACTTAAAAACGCTAGATCTCAGCAATAATAAATTTACATTTATAACTCCGAAACACCTACGGGGCTTTCAAAATCTGAATACATTATCATTAGCAGGAAATCCATTAGAGACCATCTTTTATTTTGACAATCCTGTTGCATTTAATTTTCCGAAAATACGCAACCTTGACCTGTCTGGAGTTTATATGCCAGAACTAAACGGGAGTTTCTTTATATTGTTTCCTAATTTGGAGACTTTGATCTTGAAGTCGAGTGGTATTGAAAGTGTAGAACGGGAGGGTTTGAAACTTCTGAACAAGTTACGTAAGGTTGACATTCGTGGTTGTCCAATCACAAAATACCCACGTGACCTGTTTCAAGGCCTGACCAAACTGCAGACCATTTTCACTGATGACTATAAACTCTGCTGTCCTACTATGATGCCTGCAGGTGTAATGATTACCGACTGCCAAGCTCCAACTGACGAAATATCTTCTTGTGGAACACTTTTACCCTCCTTTATCTACAGATGTTTTCTTGTAATCTTTGCAATTTTATCTTTACTAGGAAACATGGGTTCACTTGTCTACCGAGTAGTCAGTCTTACAACAAATGTCCGTGCTTACAACACATTTGTTACACATTTGTGCGTGTCTGACTTTCTGATGGGTGTGTACCTTGTTCTGATTGGCTCGGCAGACTGGACGTATGGAGAGAACTATTTCTGGGAAGATGTGGCCTGGAAAAACAGCGCCATGTGTAAACTTGCGGGATTCCTGGCTCTGGTATCCAAAGAAATGTCTACATTTCTTACTTGTCTTCTTATGATCGACCAAGTTTGTCTGTTTTACTTTCCTCACGCTCACAAACATTTCCAGAACCGCTCGGCACACTTTGTATGTGTAGTAACTTGGTGTTTAAGTATAGCGCTAGCGTCTGTACCTTTTCTACCTATGACGTCACACTGGAACTTGTACAGTCAGACAGACATATGCAGTCCTCTGCCGATAACTAGACAGACATTTGAAGGCAAGTTTTATTCATATGGTATTATGATAATCTTAATCTCGGCAGATTTGGTTGGATTAATCTTTATATTCAGTTCTATCTGCATACAAGGCTTGTCATCAACAGAGATGACCACTTTGCGACAAAATGTCATCATTGCACAACGTGTCAGCATTATTGTTTTGTTTAATGCCCTGTGCTGCTTTCCAATCGTGATTCTAGGAATACTCATGTTAACTGGAAAGTATGTTACTAGAGACATTACTATTGCTATGGCAACCGTAGTTTTACCACTTAGCCCAGCCTTGACTACTTTTCTCTACTGCCTAACTGTTCTCCGCGAGCGTAGGATACGAACAAAAGAAGAAAAGAGACGGAAACGAATTACTCTGCAGTTGCTCAAAATTAATCATGGAAATTCCAATTTACAATGTAGTTTGAATAATTTGAAATTTTAATCCTGATTAAAATATCGCAAACAGTGAATTCTGTTAAATAGTTCTTTTCTGCCACTCTTAACCCAAAAATCGATTTATTTCTTTAAATTAACACTTCTGTAGTAATAAATTATGACGTAGGTTTATATGATTACACATACTACGTCATCAATCAAATTGGATTCTTACGTCATCAATCAAATAGGATGCGTACGTCATCAGTCAAACAGGATTCATTAGACATCATTTTAAGTATCCTAGCCCTGGGGAATCCAACATATTTTGGCCAAGATAACATTCATATTTTCAAAACAGTTTGTCGGGCGCCAACAATATTTCAAAGTTATTTTGTATTGGACATTAAATAATCTGTTAAATATCATATGTAATAGTACATAATATATGAATATATAGCATGAAAGAAGTAATTATAACATAACAGGCTTTCATTATTATTATTAGTCAATTACTCTTGAGATTAATGTGCGAATTTGCTCTTTAAAAATTTTCCTGGAAGTTAAATAAGGTAGGTTTTACAATATACATAATGTAACAGTTCAAAACTTATTTATATTTTTAAAGTATAATGCTTTCGAACTGGTAGTCGAAATATATTTATTATTTTTACTTTAACAGAGATAGCCAGACATGGTTAAATAAGATACTCTGTGACGCCAACGTTACTCAGTTAATGGATATGATTATAATTAATTAATTAATTCTCAAAATCTAATTACTAGAGATGATAATCGTAATTTACTTTATTAATGATCCTCCACTCATCTCTCTCACTTGGCGGATATAGGGGCACTGTAAATGTTTCCTCTCTTTCACAACATTAATCATTTACTGTCACACAATATGCTGCAGTGGAAAACGTCTTACTAAAGGAGAAGACAAATCCGTCTTTAATCTATACTTCAGCGAGCCCCCATCCACCCACTATCTTCTTCAACATAAGGTTATCAATATGAGTAAGAAGTTCAATAAATTTATTAAATCAACAATCAAATATATATATATGACAAATACAATGAAAACGTTTCCATGACATCAAAATTTCCACAAAAACATGTAGGAATACTTTCCTTACTATACAGTATATATTCTAAAATACAATGCAACAATAATGTCAATACAAATCTCAGGATAGTTCCTGTCAGAGAACAGAGAAAGAGTTATTAGAGATAATGCAATAAATGTTTTTTTTACATAACCATAGTTAAGTTAGGCCTCAATATTTTTTCCATTGCTTTGCAATATTTTTAGAAGTTTTTGTCAATATGTGTGGCACTTTGAAAACACTGATGCGCTATTACATAACTGACTTGAGTGCCTCTACTCCTGTCAGCTCCTTCAAGCAAGAATAACAATTGTATTGATTTCTGGAAACTTCTCTGTATCAGAAATCATTCAAGTAATCAGCATACTTTGCCTAACACATCAAAGGAGTGTAGTGTATTCCTTTACACTTACACTGCTAACCTAATTTAAAGATAAATACTAATTATTTTGAATTTTATTTCTTCAATTATGACAAAATTTAATCCTAAATTTTGCCGTTAAATCCTTCTTAAACCGTTTTGGACAGCTGACTTTGTTCCAGTCTGGGAAATAGAAGAACAAAGAGCATAAAATTGAACAGCTATGGTCTGCGTAGATAGAGTTTTCAATCAACACTCACGGTAAGAGTGCTCTGATGACATAACCACGCACACATCACAAGAGAGACAGAGATACCTAATGCTCTCACTGTCACCTTCCAAGAGACAAGACTATGCTAGGAATGCTGACCCTTAGAACACAGTCAGCCAACCGTGACTATTCAACACAATACCAAGACAAAGGCAGAAGTCACGCTCGAGGGTAAGAAGGTACTCGAACCCCAATGAGACAAACAAACTGCTTAAATACCACACCGAGCAAAAATAATTTTCAAATTTTCAAAGTCCCATAATAACTTCCTGTTGAGAAAGGGGCAAAATAGGAATGTCTCAAATGATAAATATATTTTGTAACTATTGATTAACAAAATCTACCTATTGCAAATTTCGAGTTGTATTTTTCCTTGCAAATGTTTGTATTTTAAAATGACTTGAAACTGTAATGTTATTCTTGGTATTAAACGCATGTAAAGAAAGTTGAATGAGAACCAAGAATAAAATTACAAACTTAACACTTAGTAAAGCATGAGCTGATGTATGCAAACACTCATACATTTCACAGCTTCAGAAGTCAAAGGTTCCACCAGTCAAAGTTCCATCTATGAATTCTATTTCCAGTCGTACAGTCCATCTACTCTGAGAGATTCAGTTTATCTTCAACTTAGATACCTTGGCTCTGATTACCCTTGGTCTAAGGGCATTGTCACTTGAGTAGTGCCAGGCTGCTGTGAGAATTCCCAGTTGGTCGAGAAGACAATGGAAAGGGAAGGCAAGCAGTAAATTTCACTGAGCCAGAACTATTTGGAAACAAGAGACACAGAACGCCACATTGTTGTTATGAGTGACGCAGACAGATGGTCTGCAATGAGAAGGTGCTTCTGGACCTGAGAATACTATCTAGGAGATGAGTATTGGTACGCGAAATTCATAAGTAACAAGGTGTTGTCTGCCAAGTGGGGTAGCCAACAAAACGGACGTACCAACAGAGTTAATGAGTGATAACAGCTGATTTTTGTGTAAGAATTTCCTTGAATTTGAACTGTAACCCAGGACACTTAGTTAGCAAAGTGAAATACATCAACTGTATATGTGTAAACAAGTTCCTGACAGAAATGATCTATTCGAACATTCCAGCAAAGAGTGAAGTGAAAGACTATTCCAGGTTTGCTAATCTTTAGCCAGCATTGTGCGCCAGCCAACTGCGCCAGGCTGTAGACAGAGGACATCGATCACAAATATATCAGGTGAATGCATATTTATGCTTGTGTCATATGTCTGTAATGTACCTTGATTTATTGTAATTTCTTATTCTGATTCTTTTCTCTATAGTCAAATTTTATAGTGATTATAATGTAGATACATTCTTCTTGATTATTTGAAGTCCTAGTAATTGTTCTAGGCAATGTATTGAAACTATTCATTTTTCTGATTGTATAATCTCCTAGTAATTGTTCTAGAGAATTAACACAAGATTAATGCTCCTAATCTAAAGTTTAGTGTGATAAGCTTTTGAGAGATCTGTGAATCTCTAACATCTCACTTTGAGTGTAATTCAATTGTTATTCTATCTGTAAATTGATTTATTATTGTTTTCTTTTCTTTTAATAAATTGTTATTATTTTAAATATCCACTCTCGTTATTTCTAAAGAGGGGTAAATGTACAGATGACGGTGGGGGCTCTGCCAATGACATAATAACGACGATAAAGACGATCTAAAATCACATTTCTTAGGATAGACCTGTTATCGAATTGGGAGATAGTGTGAGGGCAAAGACAACGACTCTTAGACTGACGAGACAGTTCAGCTAGGGCCAGTTATCCTGGACAAGTAACACTTGGGGAAGAAGGTAATTAATGACGTACCTCAGGGCTGGACTTAGTCACTCCCAGACCGCGAAAGACAAAGACCCTGTCGTGGCTATAGTGTATGATAGCAGGAGCAGATACATTGAATGTGGATAAATAATTATTAAAGTATGATTTTTGTCACGCATTAAGCAATCAGAGACACCATACCCATTCACACATAGCAAAATGTGCAACAGACAGCGCTCATATCAAAATATACATCGGACAGCAATCATAGCAAAATGTGCAATAGACAGCGCTCATAGAAAAATATGCATCGGACAGCAATCATAGCAAAATGTGCAACAGGCAGTGCTCATATCAAAATATGCATCGGACAGCAATCATAGCAAAATGTGCAATACACAGCGCTCATAGAAAAATAAGCATCGGACAGCAATCATAGCAAAATGTGCAATACACAGCGCTCATAGAAAAATATGCATCGGACAGCAATCATATCAAAATGACCAACAGACAGCACTCATAGCAAACTCTGCATCAAACAGCGCTCATAGCAAAATGTGCATACGATTAGCGCTCAGTAAATTTTGCATCAGACAGAGCTCAAAACAGAATGTGCATCAGATAGAGCTCAAAACAGAATGTGCATCAGACAGCGCTCATATCAAAACGTGCATTATCCAGCGCTCAGCAAATTTTGCATCAGACAGCGCTCATAACAAACTGAGCATCAGACACCGTTCATAACAAACTGAGCATCAGACAGCGCTCATAACAAACAGCATCAGACAGCGCTCATAACAAACTGAGCATCAAACAGCGTTCATAGCAAACTGAGCATCAGACAGCGCTCATAACAAACTGTGCATCAGAAAGCGCTCATAGCGAAATGTGCATCAGACAGCGCTCATAGCAAACTGTGCATCAAACAGCGCTCATAGCAAAATGTGAATCAGACAGCGCTAAAGGCATGCAGTGCACCAGAAAGTGCTCAGGCAGTCAGTCACTATCCTCTGATAACAACTGGACACTGACTGTTGTCTCACAACACATAGCTTCTGACTCCGGCTGCTTCTCACTGCCCAGAGACAGGTGACACCTATGAGGCCGATATATAAAGTCTGATAATGGTTTTGGGCTGGATTGTTCGTGCTGTACGGGGTAAAAGTCTAATGCCTAACACCCACACAACACCACCATTTTGATGCATTAGAGTAGGATTTTTAAAATTTCAGCAAGCAAAGGGTACAGGTGTTTCTGACAAAATGTAATATATTAATCAAAGCAAGGTAGCAAAATGAATATAAATTACTATTAGTACAATAAGTATCACGTGTTAATAGCATAAATTTATGACATTAATTTCGGAAAGAACTGTCAGCAATATGAAATATAATCTATAGTTTTTAAAGATGTATACTTAACTACATTTGAACTGTTGCCATTAATCCTTGTTTATTTAGGTACAAGCTACCTTGGTCAATGATAGATAACCCCATTGCGTGCTTTGTAAATACAGTTGGACTTAGTGCTATAAATTCAAGTTTCACAAGTGGACACGTCTTTGTTTTGAGACATGAGCATATGAATATTAACACGGAAGAGAACCCATAGTTAATAAACATAATATTTCACTTGTAAACTTAACACTTAACAAGCTTGACTTCTTTTGTTTTGAAAGGATAAGCGTAGTTGGGTTTGTCTTGTCTCATTTCTATGTTGTACTGTTTTTGTACTGTCCGCCATTTTTAACATCCCACTTTGCATTCCTGCATGCATACACTTCAACAAACGTAACCCTGCATGCAGAATAAAATTAAGCTCAAACCATGCAAACATCGAAGGTGTTTTCTGTGTGTGGATTCTGTAATTCCATCCATACAATTTCCTATATGAAAACTACCCTCACTTTTGCAAGGGAGCAGGGTGGTGGTGACACAAACCAGAAATTCTGACAGACTGGGTGGTAAAGGGAAAACAAGTGTGATTATGAAAGATCCAGGTAGATGCACATAACGAAGCATCTATCAACCAGTCACATGCCTGTCAACTATCTGGAAGTTATTAATGGAATTATAGCTGAAAAATTCATGACTCACCTTGAAACACACTTCTAACCAATGAATAAAGGGATGCTAGACCAGTCAGCATAGGAACAAATGACTGATTGGAAATTGATAAGGCAAGGGTTAATGACAGTAAGAAAAAAAGAACAAATCTTGCAGTGGCATAGGTTGGCTATGACTCAGTTCCACATTCATTGATAAGTGAAACATTAAATTTGTACAAATAGCGTCAATGAAAAACTGGAAAACCGACCTCACATGCAACAACACAGAAATTGCAGACAAAACAATAAACTGTGGAATCTTTCAAGGTAATTCCCTATCACCACTGCTGTGCTGCATTACCCTAAATGCTCTCAGTCAAGTGATCCAGAAACAGGATTAGGATGCAAAATGAAAGCTGTACAGGTCATCAGCCGTTTCTGTACAAGGACTATCTCAAGATCTACAGTAAAAATGAATATGACATCACAACACTGAACAATAATGTCAAGATTTGCAGTGATGATGTTAACTTGACATCTGGCATTGAGAACTGTGGAAGAATTATCATCCAGAAAGGCAAGGTCCAAACAACAGTAGTCCTGCTATTTGACAAAGGAAAAATCAAAGATGTTTCAATGGAAAAGGATATAAATACCAGGGGATAATACAACATGATAAAATAAGCAGAGTGAAGTCCAAAGGTAAGAGAGAGTAAGAAAAACGGGTTAGACAAGTCCTGAAGTCCAAGCATCAGGCACTGGGTATCTGTCTTAGCTTTTTCACACTGATGAAAATGTTCAAGATTTCAGTTCCATAAAGATCACAGTTTAGTTTTCAATTAACACAGACACTGACATAAATTAACATTCAGTCCAGTGTAATTCCAGTTCCACAACACAGATTAGTAACCCAGACTTGGAATACATCAATTCAACATTCAGTCACTTCACTTCCACTGTTTGGTACA
This sequence comes from Sinotaia quadrata, assembly GCA_028829895.1. Lineage (NCBI taxonomy): Eukaryota > Metazoa > Mollusca > Gastropoda > Architaenioglossa > Viviparidae > Sinotaia > Sinotaia quadrata. The sequence continues at coordinate 105,968,888 of CM054180.1, forward strand.
TCCGTTTGTAGGCCTGCCCACTAGACAGTATTCCTAGTCATACGGACATTCCCTTAGCATGCTAATTCAGCATAGCGCTCCTTAGGAAACAGCTTACTGTCACAATTCCCAATTGTGGTCCACATAACCTGCTCTGGCATCCTATCCCTTTAGTGCTGGCTTGTAGTACCTCCGGGACTGTAGACTTTGGACCAACATGACATTGGGTCCAAGATCTCCAAGTTAAAATGAATTTGCGTTGTTCTTGTGTTGTCTTGTCATCTTGTCTTTGAAGACTTTATCGGTTGATGTTGTCCCTTGAAGCTGTGAATGAGGGATTTTTTGCACATTAGCTTTGTGTTACAATATAGCTAAAACCTGTAATTTCACTCTTGGTTCTTATATTAAATTCATTTTCTTTACATTTAATTATTCTAGGAGTTACGATATGGCACACTATGTAGACACCCTGCAAGATGGACACTACAAAATACGCAACAATTGAGGTCAATTACTCTATCAATCATTACAGTTTTCCAAATCATTTAAAAATACAATATTAACAAGAAGAAAAAATTCAATTAGCAATATGTTATAAAAATTAACTATTTACATAAATCGTGTTTTACCATATCAGACAGTTTCTGGTACTACTCCTTTCACCGCAGAGGGACTTATGGCCCCGAGTTTGGAGTACGCCTTTGCCGGCCAGACATGTTTTAGCAACGGACGCACGCAGCAGAAAGGCAACTCCCTCTCCCTCTCCCTCTCCCTCTCCCTCTCCCCAAACTCCCCTCCATCTCCCCATACTCCCCCTCCTTTCCTCCATACCCAAGCGCGAAAGCTGCGGAAGCAGGAAGCTCCTCCCCCTACATTAATAATTATCTCCCTTGACTAACTAGATATTGCTAAAATGTAAGTTGACCAAAAGCCACTGTATAACAACATTTTTTCCATAATGTAGGTTATAGAAATAGAATCAAAATGTCAAGCTGTTAACCAATAAGTTAATCCATGGCTGAAAATAAATAAATGGCGGTGGAGACAATTTTTAAATTTGCAGCATATACTTTTGCTGTTGAAAATAAATTGTGCGTTTTTGCAGATGTTCGTTATAATAAATTCAATTACACACACAAACACACACACACACACACACATACATACATACACACACACACAGACACACAGACACACACACACACACACACACACACACACACACACACACACACACACACACACACACACACACACACACACATATATATATATATAAATTCATGCATAACGACATATAGACACAAGAAACATTTCCATCCTTGCGTAAATAATTCATTTGTCACACTGACATCTATTGGCCATTTTATCATTAATTTATAACAATCGTTGTGTGCGTACGCGTGTGTTTGTTATGAATGTGTACACAAGTGTTATAGAGTGAAAGAAAAAATGTATTTCTATGATACTGTATTTATAGTTAGAACTGTTGTTAAGAGAGTCTAAAGTTTTCTCTGAATAGACTGTTAAACACTTTGGAATTGGAAATGTGGGAATTTGTAATTTGATTGCTATTTCTTTCTTTTATTGTTTATATTTGAATATAAATATTTTGTTAATTTGTCACCCATCTTGCGTCATTTCTAACATCTTCACGTAGTGCAAAATTCATTATTGTAGTCATTGTACCTGTATTGCAGTCATTGTACCTGTATTGTAGTCTTTGTACCTGTCTTGTAGTCATTGTATCTGTCTTGTAGTCATTGTACCTGTATTGTAGTCATTGTACCTGTCTTTTGCCTTTGTCTAATTAATTACGAGTGATCTTCGCTCTGGGAAGGTCTACGAGCTACAGGAAGTGTTGACGTCAATTGTTGCCTTGTCCTAATTATTCATTAATTTGAGTTACCAGCAATCTGACAGAATTATTTTAAAGCGAAATTTAAATGATGTATAAATACATCACACAAAAATGTCTAAATCTATCTATCTATCTATCTATCTATCTATCTATCTATCTATCTATCTATCTATCTATCTATCTATCTATCTATCTATCTACCCCGTAGTCTTGTCGACCGTTGGGGCACCACTGATGAACTGAGAACTAGTTTCCTCCATTCCATTCTGTTCTCTGCTAATCTTACTATATTGCTCAGCATCACTCCTGTCCACTCTCATGTTATTCTCCCCCTCCCGTCTATCCCTCTGTCTTCCTCTCCTTCGCCTTCCTTGAACAGTACCTTGCTTGATTGTGAGACATGCCCATACTATATTATTTAACGGTTTTTCACAATGGCCAATAGTCTTCAAAGGGCCCAATGGCCTGCCTAATTCTGTTACCCTTTCCTCATTGCTAGGTTTACTGCTAATTATTAAACAAACAAGAAAATCTATTGTGCAACCAAGTTCGATTACTCTAAGAGGAGCAATAGAAAGGAAGTAAATAGCGGTTTACAATTTTGAATTTACTGAGCAAAAATAAAATATCAAATTTCAAAAAAAGTAACTTCCCCATCCCGTTAAGGAACTGAATATGAATGGGATCATTTCTATTTTTAGCCATCTCACTAGTTTAGAGTAAACCGAAATTAAAAAGATTCAGTCTTCGGCATTCCAAAAAAGTTTATATTTCACGAAAAGACATGTAACTCTCTATCTCCTTATTCGTTTGAAAAAAAACAGATTATTATTAGTTACAAAATTACAATCCAGAAGCATTTTCATTGTATATATATGGAGAGAGAAGACAGAGCGTCACAAACTGTATGACAATCTGTAAAAAATCAATTAAAAGTAATAATAATAGCAAATAGTTTTCACACACAGAAAGAGACAGACAGAGAGAAAGACAGAAAACTTTTAACTAGAAATGTTCATGACAAGAATAAAACTTCCAGGTTTTGATATATTTATTCCGTTTTACTACAATATTTCCTGAGTGAGAAACAACATTTTAAAGCGTGGTAACTTTATTTATTCATTTTAACGTTTACGACCTGATATGTGTACAGATGACGTCGTCATACTGTTGTCGTAAATAATGACATTAAGATTTATTGTCGACATATCTTTCATGTAATTGCAGATTTCAGTTCGATAAGATTTCTTTCAAGATTCAAGAGTTTTTGCTAAAATTAATATTATTGTTTAGTGGTATTCTCATTTTTCTCTCACTCTCATATTCTCTATTTTAAGTGGAATAATCATAACTTGTACGTATTCTTCTCTCACTCAGATTCTCTTTTTTAAGTGGAATAATCATAAATTGTACTTTGACCCTGTCTTTTAAATTCCAGTAGAATACGATTTTGCTCACGTCGTTCACTGGCACGCACCCAACGTTCATAAAGAATGTTCATTGTGTACAGAAATGGGTTCAGCATAGAGTTGAGAGGCAGTACAAAGATCACTATAGGAATATTAACTATACTGGGAATGGGCCATCCACTTGATGCAAGAAGTCCCAGCAGACCAATCGGAAACCAGCAGAAAAAATCAAACAAAACGACAGAAATCAATCTACGAGCAATAATCGCATCCTTTGATAATTTTGTCGATTGGCTACTCAGTATACTGTTCATGCTAATTGACCAATAGATGAGAAGCTGGCCAACGCCGACCAGAAGGACGAGAACAAAGTTCAACACCACCAGAATGCCAAATGAGTAGCCTTGACCTTTAAATAATTTTCTCATGATAGGTAATGGTATGCAAATAGCAGTTTGACTGAAAAAAAGTCCATCGGATACAAAAGGGGTCAGTGGCAAAGCGGCTAACACCAAGCCTGCCAACCAAGCCATGGTGCATGCGATCTGTGCAGATTGTTTCCGGAAATGAATTCGACTTAACGGAAAACGAAGAACGAGAAATCTGTCGAGGGTGATAAGGCAAACGATGAAAGCCGACACCTCATTGGACAAGAGCGATATGACTCCAGCCACTTTGCAAGTGATACTCTTTCGCCAGGTTAAGTCTTCCCAGAGGTAATTCCCTCGAAATCTCCAGTCGGCTACGCCAATCATCGCCAAATACACGCCCATGAGAAAATCCGAGAGGCACAAATGTGTAACAAACACCCCATAGCCATATTGACTATCTGTTTTATTTATAAATACTCGGTATATAATACTACTCAAGTTTCCTACCAACGTCAAGAGACAAAGCGAAGCGAGAAAAACACGGTAGACATCGGAGACCAATAGGTCTTCACAGGAAGAAATCTCATCGGATGGAGCATGACAGTTTTTCAAAATGAAGCCTGCCGGAAGTGTGGCATCACAGCATAATTTAAAATTATCAGCCAATACTGTTTCTAGATCCTTAAGGCCGTTAAAAATGTTTCTGGGGAAAATATCAACCGGGTTACCAGTGACGTCCAACTGACGAAGTCTTTTCAGTGATTGAAATCCCTCCATTGCAATTTTCTCAATGCCGCTGTCGAGTATTGTCAGTGTGTGAAGGTTTGGAAAGATGCTAAATACACTTGTGTCTAGTTCCTGCATGTACACACGAGACACATTTAAATTCTGAACAGCTGGAAAAGATGTTGAATGAAGGTTTTTGCTTGGGAAAATATATTTTAGTGGGTTTTCTGCTAATGACAAGTCCCGAAGATGTTTAAATCCTTGCAAATGTGAAGACGTTATACTGATTAGTTTGTTACCGCTGAGATCTAGAATTCGCAAATTATTCATTACAGAATGCTCGAGATCTTTTAATCCACAATTGCGCAAACTCAGATATATTAAGAAATAATTGTTTTTAAAGTTTGCTAATGTCATGCCTGTGTTGGCCACGTCTGCATAACGAAGGTCCGGAAATTCATGAGCTGGGAATGGTTGAGTGCAGACAAAGGCCAGGCCATGACAAGTGCAGTATTCCGGACAGGTAAAGTTGCACAACAGTTCATCGTCGCGTTGAGGACACTGCAGTATACCATCACACACATGACTTAAGTGCACACACACTCTGGAAGCGCGACAGTGGTAGAAGCCAGGACACATGTAGCTGTCACAACCTACCTCATCCTCGTGACCTGGACAGTCGAAAACGCCGTTACAAATCAGAAACACTGGCATACAGTAACCAGTTTCAGGACAGAAGAAGTGCGTTTCTGGGCAGTTTACACTTTTAGTCATGTACATTTCTGTGTAATTGTTTACATTTAAAATTGCAGGAGGTGGCACAGTGTCAAATAACACTCTGGAATAAATTATATTCCCTTGTAATTGTTTCCTTAGTATATTTATACTGTGTGGGCAGTCCTTTTCATCTGCACCATTTACACACTGCTCTCGGCCATCACAGTGCTCATTGCTGGAGAAACACTGGTTAGATGACACAATATAAAGAACAAGTGTTATAAGGTTTTGTGCAGTGCATTCGAGTTGTTGTAATACTAATCTCTAGCCATCTATGTCATTTATTGCATCATGATCATACAAGTGTCATTCAAGCAATTTGCAAATGTCAGATTCTTGTAATAATAATAATAATAATAATAATAATAATAATAATAATAATAATAATAATAATAATAAATACAAAATAAAAACAAAAACAAAATACAAGCCCTTAATGCATACGCAATACCTGTAGTAAGCTACACTGGAGGTATCATAGATTGGACAGCAAATGAAATAAATGAATTGGACAGGAAAACAAGAAAACTACTCACAATACATAAAGCCTTACACCCCAAAGCAGACGTAGACAGACTCTATGTATCTCGAAAAATGGGAGGCCGAGGTCTCAAGAAAATTAAAAATGTCATTGAAGGAGAAGTCATTGGCCTTGTGGACTACATCTGGAATAACAATAAAGATGATCCACTGATAGAATTAGTAAAAATGAGTGGACTATTCCAACCACCAGAAACAGACAAAGAAATATGGAAGAAAACAACGAAGCAAGAACTAGCACATACCTGGAGCCAGAAACCTCTCCATGGCCAGTATGTACGACAAGCCGACGAAATATCAACAAAGCAATCAATGTACAAATGGTTGAAAGAGGCAGGATTGAAAGCAGAAACAGAAGCACTCATAACAGCTGCACAAGATCAAGCACTCAACACCAAAGCACACAAAACGAAAATCATGAAAATTTCAAATGATTCCAAATGTAGACTTTGCAAATCTATGGATGAGACAACAGAACACATAATATCTGGATGTCAGGTTCTGGCTGGAACAGAATACACCAAACGACACAATGAAGTGGCAAAACACATACATAGAAATCTGTGTGAGAACTATGGCATAAAAACCCCTGAAAGAGCATGGATGCATCAACCAGAAGCAGTCACCAAAACAGAAGAAGTCAAAATACTATGGGACTTCGAGATAAGAACAGACCGGGTGATTCCTGCAAGACGACCAGACATTGTAGTTCTCAATAAGTCCAACAGAACAGTAACAATCATTGATGTCGCTGTTCCAAGTGATAGAAACATAAAAACAAAAGAAAGAGAAAAAATAGAAAAATACCAAGACCTCAGATTAGAAATCCAGAGACTGTGGAATGTAAAAGCAGAAGTGATACCTATAGTGATAGGAGCCTTGAGGAACATAACTTCTGAATAGGAAGGCTACGTGAAAAAACTCCCTGGAAAACACAGAATTGCTCCACTACTCAAAGCAGCACTTCTCGGAAGTGCCCATATCCTCCCGTAAAACCTTGGATCTCCCAGAATCTTGGTAAGATTCCGAGACCTTGGATCATAACCGACAATCAAACAGAAGTCGTGGAAAGAGGCATAATAATAATAAAACTGGATTACAGACTCAAAAGTGAAACAGGGTCATACTTTGATAACTGATCTGAATTCAAAAATAAAATAAATTCTCTTCCGTCACAATTATCACTCTGTCTATTAGAATGTTTGTCTGATTCATGTAGTGGTGGAGTAAATTTGCCTATCCCTATTTCTAAACTTAATTATTATATTAATTGTTAAATGTCAATGTGAACCGATATTGTTTTAATTGGACATTGATGAGAAGTGCTGCAATTATCATCTCTCCTTTTATTTTTTTGATATGTTAAATATTTGATTGTTGGTTTAATACAGTTACCTTTCCCATTATTGACCATTGTTGGAGAGATAGTGGGTGGATGGGGGCTCGTTAAATATAGATTCAAAGACGGATTTATTTTCTCCTTTGGAAATAATTCTTCCACCTACGAAAATATTGTGATTGTAAATGTTGTGGAAGAGAGAAAGCATTTACAGCGCCTGCATTGCCACAAAGTGTGGGAGACGAGTGGTGTCTGTGAACATGTCATTGAAGGAGATGTCATTGGCCTTGTGGACTACATCTGGAACAATAACAACAAAGAATATCCACTGATAGAAGCAGTAAACATGAGTGGACTATTCCAACCCGCAGAAACAGACAAAGAAACATGGAAGAAAACAACGAAGCAAGAACTTGCACATACCTGGAGCCAGAATCCTGCATGGCCAGTATGTACGACAAGTCAAGGAAATATCAACAAAGCAATCAACATACAAATGGTTGAAAGTGGCAGGACTGAAAGCAGAAACAGAAGCACTCATAACAGCTGCACAAGATCAAGCACTCATCACTAAATCACACAAAATGAAAATCATGAAAATTTCAACTTATTTAAATGTAGAATTTGCGAATCCATAGATGAGACAACAGAGCACATAATATCTGGATGTCAGGTTCTGGCTGGAACTGAATACACCAAACGACGCAATGAAGTGGCAAAACACATACATAGAAATCTGTGTGAGAACTATGGCATAAAAACCCCAGAAAGAGCATGGATGCATCAACCAGAAGCAGTCACCGAAACAGAAGAAGTCAAAATACTATGGGACTTCGAGATAAGAACAGACCGGGTGATTCCTGCAAGACGACCAGACATTGTAGTTCTCAATAAGTCCAACAGAACAGTAACAATTATTGATGTCGCTGTTCCAAGTGATAGAAACATAAAAACAAAAGAAAGAGAAAAAATAGAAAAATACCAAGACCTCAGATTAGAAATACAAAGACTGTGGAATGTAAAAGCAGAAGTGATACCAATAGTGATAGGAGCCTTGGGGAACATAACATCAGAATTGGAAGGCTACCTGAATAAACTCCCTGGAAACCACAGAATCGCTCCACTAATCAAAGCAGCGCTTCTCGGAAGTGCCCACATCCTCCGTAAAACCTTGGATCTCCCAGAATCTTGGTAAGATTCCGAGACCTTGGATCACAGCCGACAGTCAAACAGAAGTCGTGGAAAGAGACTGAATAATAATAATAATAATAATAATAATAATAATAATAATAATAATAATACTATCTGGATTTCACATTCTGGCAGGAACAGAATACACCAAACGACACAATGAAGTGGCAAAACATATACATAGAAATCTGTGTGAGAACTATGGCATAAAAACCCTAGAAAGAGCATGGATGCATCAACCAGAAGCAGTCACCAAAACAGAGGAAGTCAAAATACTCTGGGACTTCGAGATAAGAACAGATCGGGTGATTCCTGCATGAAGACCAGACATTTTAGTTCTCAATGTCCAACAGAACAGTACCAATCATTGATGTCCCTGTTCCAAGTGATAGAAACATAAAAACAAAAGAAAGAGAAAAAATAGAAAAATGCCAAGACTTCATATTAGAAATTCAGAGACTGTGTAATGTAAAAGCAGAAGTGATATCCATGGTGATAGCAGTCTTGGGGAACATAACATCTGAATTGGAAGACTACCTGAATGTCACGGGAAACAAGGAACAGAAATTATATTTTATTTCATTTTTAAAAAAAACGCTAACAAAACTAGTTGAAGTAACCCAAGTTTTGTTATTTTTCATATGTATCATGTAACTCCAGAAACGGTCAGAACTAAATTATCCAAGGGCAAATCTAGTCACAAGGCATGTCTTCTGGAAGTTTTTGGAAAACCTTCAGTGAAACTATATAAGAGGCAAAAGGAAGATTTTACTCTCAATGTTGAAAACATCAATTCGTCTGAAGCCAGTCTAACTTCACGTATGAATTATCTCATGTACAGAGATTTCATAAAGGAAAGCTGCAAAAATCTCTTTCCATCCGTTTTCCATCCGTCTGATGCCATATATTGAGTAACGAGGCAAAATTACTTCAGTATAATTTTTGGCAAAGTGGGGAGTTCACTGTCAAGAAAAACCGATGTATGCGACACTGGTTGTATGCAATTAATGACACGAGGGACCAATTTTGTTCTCCCCCCTGTCTGAGTTTGTTTGACAGTCTATACCGCAGTTGAGAAGATAGCACTGAGATAGTCTAACAGATATCCGGGTTTGTACACTCAATGTGATGTGACAACACATCCCACTGGACGACTTCATCCAATAATGCTAAACATCATTGGAGTGTCCGTTTCCACGACAACCAAGAAACAACGACAATTATCCAGGCCAACAACAGTCAGCTAAATATCAGATTTCTCCGCAGTGAAAATCTGAAAGTGGTTCCTAGATTCTGCAGAATCTTCACCTGTAATGCGATGCCGCAATTGCATCGTGCTTCGCTTTGAATTGCCCCTTATAAGTGATGTGTGAGCTTACATCATCTCCTTGGAACTCTGACATTAATAGTGAGTAATAATTAGCACGGCTAATGCGCACATACTGACTCTAAAGAATATGAATACTATTATATCATTTATGAAATACGAACTTTAATTAATTAATGCTTATTTTGTATGTGAACTATTGTTGAAGCGACCCCATTTGCCGCATAAGAATTGTGTAATTAATCTTTATTTTATATTTTGAATTTCATCATTTTCATACCCCCCTTACTTCCCACAGAGTGTATGCCATTGGAAAGTGAATGTATGATTAATCACTGTGCGAAAGAGTAGTGCCCCTTTTAAATCAGGAAATAAATAACCTGATTTATCCATCTTTCAACTCTCTTGTTATTCATAGTTTTTGAGAGGGACGAACGAATCTGTATTAGTATTGTTTTGTACCGTTCGTCTGTTTGTCCATTTATTCACATTCATGATACTCACTCACAACACACACCACCAATAAAACGTTCCTTGGCATGACATAATAAAACCGGGCCTCATCCAAACATCAATGGTGTATGTCATGTGTGTCTATGTAACAACGTGACACGACGTAGTACTGGCATATGTCATATGGGCTTTTCTTGGAGGTGCACCGGAGCAGATCAAAAATAGACTTCACCCCTTGCATCTCCAACTTCAGCTCATGTCGGCTTAACAGTCGACGTTATTTTGTGACACTGAATAAACTCCCTGGAAACCACAGACTCACTCCACTACTCAAAGCAGCACTCCTCGGAAGTACCCACATCCTCCGTAAAACCTTGGATCTCCCAGAATCATGGTAAGATTCCGAGACCTTGGATCATAACCGACAGTCAAGCAGAAGTCGTGGAAAGAGGCATAATAATAATAATAAGATGAAGAAGAAGAAGAAGAAGAGAAAGAAGAAGAAGAAAATTCATGATGATGATGATGATAGTTGTGGTGGTTGTTACATGTCCAGTTTTTATTTAGAGACCCTGCTTAGGAATTTTACAGAACTTTAATTTAATTAGATAAATTAATTTCTCCCCTTTCCCTAAACAGACTGGTTGCTCAAGTTCTCTTTCGTCTCATATGAAAATGCGCCTTTGTAGTACAGACAAACAGATTCACGAACAGACAAATTGTGTACGATAGCCGGCTTGGAAACCGTTAACACTCTCTTAAATCTTTATGCACTCAAAATGTTACATTTAGCTCAGTTGATCCCCCATCCAAACCACGATTAGGTCTATATGCATAAAAATCACTACGAAAGAGGTATCAACAATAAAAGAATTTAATAATTAATATTTAACAATAACAATCAATTATGAAGACACAGCTTCAGATCTAAACTAAGGCAAGTTCAATGTGCTTGAAAGTTAATGTTTGAGAAAGTTATTTTTGCCAGCACATTTGGTTGATTCAGAGTTCAGTTCAGTTACTTATCTGTCTCAGTAGTCTTGATGAGCACGTGGTCTAAGGACAGTTTGATCCTTCCACATATCAAGCGATGTTTGCACTGTACGATCCGTAGCTTCCAATAACTTGTTGTCTCTTGACTTGTTACGCTAGAGGTCCGTCATGGCAGAACATCATCAACAATGGCAGCATGGAATTGTAACGTCGTCCGTCCAAGGTTGCATAAAGGAACACACACCCAACGTGATGCGAAGGTGCCAATAATACGTAGAACGTATTATAAGATAGAATAGAGACCCGCTCTGAAATAAGATTTTATTTCTACGAGCGATTTGCATTTACATTCGCAAACCATCCGAAGCACGTGTGATTGATACAATTCACTTAGTTTTAAATCTTCGACTATCGTGTCTTTTACAATATATTTATATTCATAAAAGATACAATATAATCCACATGTGTGTTATTTTTAACATTACATGAAAGTATGAATTTCCAAACATTTACTTCATCAAAAATGGAATTCATACAAGGAGAACAAAATATAATTCAAATTAAGTATGAGCGCTTTACAATTTAACAATGAAATTACACGCAAGAGAATCATTTGAATTACATAGAAATTCGCAACGTGCACAGACGTTCTACAGCACAAGAGAATTAAGGTTTATACAAATTAAAGTTAAAAAGGTTACAATTAATTTATATACAATGAAATCTTTAGGCTTTAGTCATTCTATCAAATCACGTATGCTCGGAGGAGAATTGCAATAATTTGCACAAAATACATACATAAATTCATTAAGTAAAATACAAATAGTAAAATGCAATATCATTGTAAGAAGTAGACGTGTTACCTTCTTAAAGTAGACTTTACATAAAGACAGTGGGTTTCCTATGTTCCTTTCCAACTCAGCAAGATATCTGGTGACTAGGTGCTCGAGAGCTGGTGTGTGTCGGCCGGTTTGCATTATGAGTAAAGAATATTACCGTGTCAAGAGTATTTATTAAAGTGTATGAATGCGTGACATGACTTGATCATGACGTAGGCTTGTTGATTCGAACTTTCTTGACAATGGTCTAAAGTTCCATAACAAGGGATGAACAGTTTTCCTCATGCTGGTGCATGACGAAAAGTTCTAACAATGGAATTAAATTCGAATATGATATTCGAATTTCGGATGTGGGTCAGGAGTTCGTGACACAGAATTTGGTCAGAGTTTGTCCCACCCCTTTGCTTTTTAGGCGTTTATCTTACCATAAGATAAATGCCTCTTACAAGTTATGGGTTATAAAATGTAGAAGTCCAAAATGAAGAAAAATTTTACAATTAAAAAAAATTTCGCCATACTCTAGAATAAAGTAACGCGACAAAATAATCGGTTTGAGATTAATGGTGCTCTCATACGATATTCTATACTACAGGAAAAGATTCCTAAAGTTCAGTTAAACAGACATTCTATCATGTTTTGGCACTTCAATGTACTAAGCTCTGCTCATGTAGTCGGCGCCTACGTTAGCGGTACCTTTGATGTAGTGGATGTTTGCGTCATACTGTGTCAGAAATAACGACCAACGCATCTACCTATTATTCGTGTATTTAACTTGCCCTAAGAAAGCTAAAGGTTGGTGATCACACTCAATGATGAAGGTTTTCCCGTAGAAATAGTTTTCGAACTTTTTGATGGCCCAAACTATCACAAGACATTCTTTTTCACTAGTGGTGTATTTTTGTTTGGCAGCAGTGAGTTTGCGACTCGCATAAGCGACTGGGTGCTTAATGTCATTGTGTTCTTGTAGTAACACAGAACCGAGTCCTGTATTGCTAGCATCTGTCCTTAACAAGAATGGCTTTGTCAAATCTGGTAGTTTAACTATTAAGTCTGAAGTCAATCTTTATTTCAATGTGTCAAAAGCGTTTTGGCATGCTTCGGTCCACTGTACTTTTGTCGGCATATTTTTATGCGTCAAGTCAGTTAACGGACTAGCGATGGCACTGAAATCTGGTACGAATTTGCGGTAGTAGTTTGCAAGTCCAAGAAAACTTCTAACTTGTGTTTTAGTTAGTGGTTGTGAAGCTTCCTTAAGTTGGGTTATTTTAGTCTCACTTGGCGACATAGTTCCCTGGCTTAAACGGTGCCCCAAGAAGTCTAAAGAAAAATGCGCAATTTCACAATTCATCGGGTGGGTGGTGAGGTTAGCTTGTTTTAATCTAGCGAGCACATCTCATAAGAGTGTCAGATGCTCTTCCCAAGTCTGGGTGCCTAAGATTAAATCATCCATAAAATTCTCGACCCCTCGTCCATACAACGGTTCTAACAGTGATTGTATCATTTTGGAGAAAATGCTCGGAGTGTTCGAAACTCAGAAAGGCATCAAGTGTAGTTTCCAAGTGTAGTTTTCTACAGGTGCTGTGAAAGCTAGTATGTGTCGATCTGTGTCTTTGACCTTGATTTGCCAAAAACCACGTACCAAATCTATCTTAGTGAAGTAGTGAGCATTAGACAACTTAGTGACCATCAGATCTGGGTCCGGGAGAGGTTCAGCGCAAAATTCGGTCACCTGATTAAGTTTGCAGTAGTCTATGGAAAAACGGAATGTATTGTCACGTTTCTTAATCAGAATGATCGGTGATCCATAGGCACAGTCAGTCTTCTCTATCACCCCTAAGTCTAACATTGTCCTAATCTCCTGTCTAACATCTACTTTCGTGTGTGGCAACAGATACGGTTTTAAGCATATCGGCTTGTTGTCAGTCAGCTTCAGTGAAAATTCTATTAAGTCTGTCAACCCTGGTTTGTCTGTCAGTGTCGACGAGAACTCATATAGTAATTCATTCACTTCTCTTTTCTGTTCTTCAGTCAAGGCGTCATTTACCTTAATGTCTCTAACAGTTTCGTCCATCTGCAAAGGACAGTTTGGTAAAGTACCAGTGACGCTATTAGTCCCCCCCTCCTCCTCTGTCACTACAGTTGCTACGACAAGGTCAGCTTGAGTGGTTTGATCATCACGGCTTATGTACATTTTGAGTAGGTTTACATGAAAGATTTTCTTTCTTTCCTGTCTATATTTTATAGTTCAGTCCTCCTAGCTTTGCTGTCACTACAAAAGGTCCTTTCCATTTCATTTGAAGCTTGTTATGTGCTTCTGGAAGCAACAATAACACTTTGTCATTAACTTCAAATTCCCTAGGTTTCATCTTCCTATTGTAATACTCGGCCTGTCTAGACTGTGCTATCGTCAAGTTTTCCCGTGCTAATTTGCCTATAGTCTCCAGACGGTTTCATAAGTCAGTAACATACTCGTAAGTTGTCTTGACTTCCTCGTCAGTTTTGCCATCAGTCCACAGTGCCTTCAGAATCATCATCGGTCCTCGTACGGTACGTCCGTATAGTAACTCGAATGGTGAGAATCCTGTAGAAGATTGTGGTACTTCTCTATACGCAAATAGTAGGGCTGGAATGTATCTATCCCAATCTTTTGGTTTGTCAGCAACGAGCTTTCTGAGTGCGGCTTTTAATGTCCCATTATATTTTTCGCACAGACCATTTGCCTAGGGTAGTAGGGTGTACAAGTAAGGTGTTTGATCGATAATAGGCGGTTTACCTCTTTCATCACTTTGCCTACGAATTGAGTCCATTGATCTGTTAAGATTTCAGTTAGAACACCAACACGGCTCAGTATGCTAAACAAAGCTTCTGCGACGGTTTCTGTCTTAATGTTTTTCAACGGTACAGCGTCCGCGAATCTGGTAGCATAATCAATAATGGTCAGAACGTATCGATTACCTCTCGTTGATGTGGGTATTATCAGCCCAGCCAAGTCCATCGCCACGCGTTTGTACGGTTCACTGATCAGTTCAGGCTCACCTAACGGGGCGGCTTTGATAGAGTTTCTAGATTGTGTTCTCTGGCATGTGTCACAACTTAACACGAATCTACGGATACCGGCTAGGATATCTGGCCAATAAAAATCGCGTGTGATACGACTAGACGTTTTCTGGACACCCATGTGTGTGCCCAAAAGAATCTCATGACCTAATCGCAATACGTCACTACGCTTGGTTTGTGGAACGACCAATTGTTTCCGGAATTCGTCTCCCACTCTCGAATAATGGTACAATATCCCTTTCTTCTGAATAATGCATGCTTTCCTATTTGAATTGTCAGCTTCGACTTCACTAACAGGTATGGCTTGTTCACGTATCTTGTCTAGTGTTTCGTCTTCAGCTTGTAGCAATTTTATTTTGCTAACTGTTGCTTCATCTACAGTTGGTGCGACAGACATAGGCATGGTTACGGTCTTACTACTTGCTGCTCTGCTTACAGCGTTAACCAGTGGAGTGTTGGTTGAAGTTTGTTTTTTGCACGGCAATATGTACTTACAATCAAGGATTACGTCATGTGGTGAATTTTCGATTACGGCCGCTTTGACTGTTCCTTCTACGAAGTCAGAAATTATGGAAATCTCTGCTATCGGTAAAACGTCCTTCTCTCCATTCGCGAAGGAAACTGAAATAGTTTCCCATGTTTAGTCTGCACGGTTAACAAGAGATGCATTTACCATGGCGTCTAACTCGCAACCTGTGTCAAGTAAAGCGATTGTTTCATGTCCGTTTGCTTGTACTGGTGTATGGATTGACTTTTCTGTTTTCGGTGTGTGACTATCTACTGCAAAGACTTTTACTGGCTTTTTGTCTGGACAAGTTCTAAAGAAATGGCCACTATCACCGCAAGTATAACACGCAAGCTTCTTTGTATCTTTTTGCTTGTCAGACTTGGGTTTAGCGTCGGACTTTGTCGTTTTATCGTGACTTTTGCTACGCGTCTTTCCACTGTCATTTTTCTTATCCTTCCGAGTCGGCGGTTTGTTTGATCGAGGTTTGTTGTTCGCATGTGCATGTGAGAATTGAGAATGTGCGTCATCGTAGCGATCGGTTGCATGGCCTATTTCCTCTAGCAAAGATTTCTCTCTTTTGGCTAAGTAAATCACGAGATCTGACTTGTACGAACCGAGTATTTGATCCTTAACTATTTCATCCCTGAGTCCATTGTACGTCTGTGGAACTTCAGCTAATTCCATCCACCGTTGGAATAAATCAGTCACGAATCTAATGTATTGCACATGTGTTTCTGAGCTTGTTTTTGTGTCTTGCTTAAATTTACGGCGGTATGTGTCTGCTGTGAGTGGGTAGCGTTTCAACAATGCGGCTTTGACTATGTCAAAATCTGCAGATTCTGTATCACTGAGCTTATTGTACTCTTCCTTTGCTCCTCCTTGCAACAGTCCCGATAAATTTATAGCCCAAAGTTCAGCTGGAATGTTGGTTGCTTTGGCTAGTTTTTCAAATGTTTTTAAATATGCGTCTATTTGATCTTTGTGTTCGTCAAAAGGAACCATATTTAATCTGGGAATGAAATGTTCAATCCTACTCTGGTTGTGTTCGTCACTCGAATGTGAACTACTGCTGCTTCTTCGGTCACAGTTATGATTGCTAATTTCTGTCTTCTTCACTTCTAGTTCTAACTTTTTCGTTTCAGCATCGGCTGCTATCCGTTTCACTTTGGTGTCAGCTTCTATCCATTTCGCTTCATTGTCGGCTTCTATCCATTTCGCATCTTTGTCGGCTTCTATCCGTTTTTCAGTTTTGATCCGATTCAATTCGTGATTGGCTGCACGCTCTTCCCTCTCTATTTCCAGGTTCTCTTTCTCTCTCTTGTCTACTCAGTCTTGATGTAGTTTGTCAACTCAACACCTTCGTATCCTAGTAAGGAACCTTTCTTTTTCAGATTCTTGATAATCTGTTTGAAATCCATTTTATTTATATAGCGCATCTGCTACAAATAAATATCTCAAGTGATTGTGTATGCTAACCGTCGGCGATAAACTCAGTTTTTATCCCGCATTAACTTTTAGGCTACGACCTTACAAATATTATTTAATTTATTCAGAGCTCTGTCCTAAATAAATTATGCATTAGTCACACGTTCACCTGCTTGGCTACAGTTTGTTGTCTCCAAGACTTTCGTAATGTCACAGCTCCAACCATACAACATTACAACATTATACTTAGCACCCTAAATATAATACTTCGAAGTCTGTTACTACCGGTAACTCTCCTAGCTGCGGTATAACACGTCGACCTCTCACAATGAAATATTCAGTAACACAATACTAAATAATCATCAACAGTTAACATTCATGTATCTAGCTCCAACAACAAATACATTACCACATGTTAACATATTAAGTATATATAATACTCTGCAAAAGAATACATGCATAAATAATACAATGAAAAAGCAAAGATAAATATTTCTAATGAACCTGAATCAAAAGAATATTGGCAAACTTTCTCTCTGTCATTTTCTAAAGATATGATATGCCCAATGTATAAAAAAATTCAATTTAATACATATCATCCCATGACGAGAATCCCCCACTTGTTGCATGTCCAGTTTTTATTTAAAGACCCTGCTTAGGAATTATACAGAACTTTAATTTAATTAGATAAATTAATTTCTCCCCTTTCTGTAAACAGACTGGTTGCTGAAATTATCTTTCGTCTCATATGAAAATGTGCCTTTGTAGTACAGACAAACAGATTCACGAACAGACAACCTGTGTACAATAGCCGGTTTGGAAACCGTTAACACTCTCTTAAATCTTTATGCAATCAAAATGTTACATTTAGCTTAGTCGATCCCCCATCCAAACCACGATTAGGTCTATATGCATAAAAATCACTACGAAAGAGGTATCAACAATAACAATCAATTATGAAGACACAGCTTCAGATCTAAACTAAGGCAAGTTCAATGTGCTTGAAAGTTATTTTTGCCAGCACATTTGGTTGATTCAGAGTTCGGTTCAGTTACATATCTGTCTCAGTAGTCTTGATGAACACGTGGTCTAAGGACATTTCGATCCTTCCACATACAAGCTATGTTTGCACTGTACGATCCGCAGATTCCAATAACTTGTCGTCTCTCGACTTGTTACGCTTGAGGTCCGTCATGGCATAACATCATCAACAATGGTGGCACGGAATTGTAACGTTGTCCGTCCAAGGTTGCATAAAGGAACACACCCAACGTGATGCGAAGGTGCCAATAATACAAAGAACGTATTATAAGATAGAATAGAGACCCACTCTGAAATAAGATTTTATTTCTATGAGCGATTTGCGTTTACATTCGCAAACCATCCGAAGCACATGTGATTGATACAATGCACTTAGTTTTAAATCTTCAACTATCGTGTCTTTTACAATATATTTATATTCATAAAAGATACAATATAATCCACATGTGTGTTATTTTTAACATTACATGAACGTATGAATTTCCAAACATTTACTTTATCAAAAATGGAATTCATACAAGGAGAACAAAATATAATTCAAATTAAGTATGAGTGCTTTACAATTTAACAATGAAATTACACGCAAGAGAATCATTTGAATTACATAGAAATTCGCAACGTGCACAGACGTTCTGCAGCACAAGAGAATTAAGGTTTATACAAATTAAAGTTAAAAAGGTTACAATTAATTTATATACAATGAAATCTTTAGGCTTTAGTCATTCTATCGAATCACGTATGCTCAGAGGAGAATTGCAATAATTTGCACAAAATACATACATAGATTCATATCAAAAATACAAATAGTAAAATGCAAATATCATTGTAAGAAGTAGACGTGTTACCTTCTTAAAGTAGACTTTACATAAAGACAGTGGGTTTCCTATGTTCCTTTCCAACTCAGCAAGATATTCGGCGACTAGGTGCTTGAGAGCTGGTGTGTGTCGGCCGGTTTGCATTATGAGTAAAGAATATTACCGCGTCAAGAGTATATATTAAAGTGTATGAATGCGTCGCGTGACTTGATCACGAGGTAGGCTTGTTGATTCGAACTTTCTTGACAATGGTCTAAAGTTACATAACAAGGGATGAACTTTCTGTTGTTTTCCTCATGCTGGTGCATGATGGAAAGTTCTAACAAAGGAATTTAATTCGAATATGATATTCGAATTTCGGATGTGGGTCAGGAGTTCGTGACTCGGAATCTGGTCAGATTTTGTCACAGTGGTGATAATGACGAAGATTGTATTGATTGTGGTGGAGGTGGTGGTGGTGATGATGACGATAAAATACTACTTTCACAACAACAACTACTACTACTACTACAATATTATTTACTGGGCACATGCATGAAGTAGTTAAACAAATCACCTATGAGAATATCTGAAGTGGCCTCTTGTCAAGCTGGTTTTTCTGTGTGTTAATTGTGGAATTCCTGTACCAGTTTAAACTCTCATATTATGTATACATAATTAAAAGGTGTGTTAATTGTGGAATTCCTGTACCTGTTTATACTCTCATATTATGTATACATAATTAAAAGGTGTGTTAATTGTGGAATTCCTGTACCTGTTTATACTCTCATATTATGTATACATAATTAAAAGGTGTGTTAATTGTGGAGTTCCTGGACCCGTTTAAACTCTCATATTATGTATACATAGTTAAAAGGTGTGTTAATTGTGGAGTTCCTGGACCCGTTTAAACTCTCATATTATGTATACATAATTAAAAGGTGTGTTAATTGTGGAGTTCCTGGACCCGTTTAAACTCTCATATTATGTATACATAATTAAAAGGTGTCTTATGGTTATAAATAAATTAATGTGACAGTATTTGAATTAATTATGATTACTTCTGATACAGGTTATTAATAGTAGTAGTAGTACCACATACTTATGTGTAGTCATGCACACGTGACTATTTATTAAGTAAATAATTTGTCTTCTCAGGGTAGTATACTTATCATGAAGCAGACCTCTGTTCTTCCATTTCGGAACATTTCCTCTCTCTGCATTTTTATATCGATATATACCAAAGGTAGTTGTACAATAATTAAAACGTAAAGAACGCAAGTTATCTGTATACCAAAGTTAGTTGTAAAATAATTAAAGTGTAAACAATGCAAATTATCTGTATACCAAAGGTAGTTGTACAATAAGTAAAATGTAAAGAACGCAAGTTATCTGTATACCAAAGGTAGTTGTACAATATATCAAATGTAAAGAACGCAAGTTATCTGTATACCAAAGGTAGTTGTACAATATATCAAATGTAAAGAACGCAAATTATCTGTATACCAAAGGTAGTTGTACAATAATTAAAATGTAAAGAACGCAAGTTATCTGTATACCAAAGTTGGTTCTACAATAATTAAAATGTAAACAAAGCAAGTTATTTATAATTCTTAAAATACATTTTTCTTTCGATGTGTAATAATGTAATAAAATAAAAATGTAAAGAACGCAGTTATATATTTACATTTATTAAAATACATTTTCAATGAAGTAAGAAAACAATAATAGCTTAATTTTCGTTACTATGATTACCTGTAAGTTACCACAGTCGTGTTTCATTTGTTCCCAGCATTGAGGAAAAATGCAGAAATCTTCATCACTTTCATCGCTGCAATCAGAGCGAAAGTCACAGATGAATGTGTACTGCACTGTCTCTCTGTTGTTTGTACAAGAAAAAGATGGCGGAAGTGACGCGACAACAGTTGTGTAACCAGCATGCTCTGTCCCCCCAACAAGCACTCTGACGTCACACGCTAGAAACGTCTGCTGTACATGACCGGCTGGACACTGAACGTATTTGTGTTTTGGCGCTTGGTATGTATTTAAAGTTCTATTGCTTTCCTGAATGACAAAGGCAATCAAAGTACTTGCATTAACAGTCAGTGTATTTTCCGAATGCGTTATCCTCTCACAGAGAAGGTTCACGTTTTGTTTTAAAATAACACTATGAATAAATAAATAGCCTTTAGTAGATGACACAGACAACTCTTCCTTCGGGGCCATATTTAGCAGTTCGTAGGAAATACTATAAGCCACAGTTTCGTCAGCCCACTCAAACATCCATCGATACCTGACAGAAGAAAAACAGCAACAATAGAATAACATTCAAGAAGGTGTGTGGAATAAAAAAAAGTCCTTGAGACTTTTGTCTTTGTTTATTTATTCACATCCTCAATCATCATTCAATCATGTTCAGTTATCACATTGTTAAGTGCTGTTTAATTCAAACAGTTTTTCTGTTATTACTTAACACTTCGTGTTTCACTTATGTATTCAAGCAATATGCGGACGTATTTTATAGTATCTCATAGCGGAGTGTATAAATGTTGAATCATGTACTTGCAATTTAAGGATCTATTTATAACTGCATGCTCTACAATCGAATTATAGGAGTTAGTCTAATTACGAGTATTATTCTGTACAATGTATACAATCAAAGAATTTCTCACGGACCCGATTTTAGAGAAAGATAAAATGTCCCGTATTATTTCTATGTACATGTATATTTCTATACTATAGTTAGTATAGTACATTATTCCACTTCTATCATGCATACCATTATGCGCTAGTGAATGTATATTTTATACATATTATGTATTCCAAAGTAATTATTATAAGCCACACTCCATGAGTGCCATTATTTGACTAATGATAATTTTGTCCGTGCTTGGCATATTTCTCATCTAAGATTTATTGTTTGTTATTGACTATTTTGAAGTCAGCATTTCAAGGTGCTTGTCTTGATATAAACTTTCTTTCATTAGTATTTTGAATTTTTATAAATTCTCTTTCGTTTTTATTCCGGCCTCTTATAAATACAAAATTGATGGTGCTTTTCTTTTCTTTTTAAATTCATTTATTGTTCGGTAAAATGTTCAGACTATAATTTAATGTAATCGTCATATCTTGCATTTTATCTTGTGTTTTATTTATGTATAAATCTATTAAAGAGATGTTTAATTTTCCAATTTGTTTTTAGAAAAAATTACTAGCAAAATTTTAACAAAATTATTGCGAAACATTCACCTGCACCTGCGAGCGACAGCAATGATAATAATTTCGTAAATTCACCTGGTAAATATAAATAGACTTCACAATGATTTTTCCCCTTTATTGGCCTATTGAAAGCGAAAGTAAAATTACGTCCCTTTTATATCCGTGGATAAAACAATCCCGGTACCAATTAATCCTAAGTTACACACATGCATCAATAATTGTATTTGATCGGCATAATATGAAGCACATCTTTTTTACTTCCGCTGCCTGCTGAGTTCTAGACCTTTTGAAGTTTCTGCAAGATAGCAGTGACAGAGAGGGAAACAACGAAGAACACTGTGTTGCTATAGAGATGATTTTGATGTATATAAAATTTGAGTTAAAGCACTGATAACTGATAATTTTGTCTATATAAAACTTGAGTTAAAGCACTGATAACTGATAATTTTGTCTATATAAAACTTGAGTTAAAGCACTGATAACTGATAATTTTGGTCTATATGAGTTAAAGCACTGATAACTGATAATTTTGGTCTATATAAAACTTGAGATAAAGCACTGATAACTAATAATGTTGGTCTATATAAAATTTTGTTAAAGCACTGAGAACTGATAATTTTGGTCTATATTAAACTTGAGTTAAAGCACTGATAACTTATAATTTTGGTCATTATATAAAACTTGAGTTAAAGCACTGATAACTTATAATTTTGGTCATTATATAAAACTTGAGTTAAAGCACTGATAACTGATAATTTTGGTCTATATGAGTTAAAGCACTGATAACTGATAATTTTGGTCTATATAAAACTTGAGATAAAGCACTGATAATTTATAATTTTGGTCTATATAAAATTTGAGTTAAAGCACTGATAAATCTGATGATTTTGCTTTATATAACACTATGACTGAGATGTGTAGTGATCAATGTAAACTTTTCAGTACAGTGGTCAAATTTGTGATGTCATTTGATTAATGTATACTGAATTATGCATTAAAATTGTGTTATAATGTGTTATAATGGCAATGACAAGTTTGAAATGTTACTAAAGTAAAACTTCAGTTGACGATGTGTAAGTTATCGTGTAGATCTACGATTTCAAGGGCATTTATCATCACGGTTCTCAAGTATTACAGCATAATATATGAGTTTAGTGAATTTCAAACTTTCGACATCAATGAATGTATAATTTTATTGACGTTATTTAATTATTACGTTAATCTTGATATTGCGAGAGATATGGTGAATAAATTTGTTCATTTCCTTCTTGAAGTTTATCAGATTTAATGACGTCATAAATTGACAATGTAAAATAAATTGTATAGTGTGAAGGAATCGTTTCTTCTCCTTATAGATTCATAGAACCAGATTTAATGACGTCATAAATTGACAATGTGAAATAAATTGCATAGTGTCAAGGCAGCGTTACTGGTCTTTATAGATTCATAGAACCAGATTTGGTGTGCACCATGAGTAATGTTACATTTTCGTGAAAAGTTGAAATAATTACTGTAAAATCATTAATGTATACATCTTGAGGGCATTACGAGATATAACGGGCCACTGTGCCCACCGGTACTAACTGCCAATTCGATTTATGCTTTTGTGCAAAGAAATAAGCATGTCAGAAAGTCGTTTTATTAAAGAATGTGTAAAGAAAATGTATCACACATGTGAAATAATTAATGTATCCTTTTGTTATAATATTGAAAAACCCTTGAGCCAAATAAACTGAAATAATCATTCTGTCTGCTGAATTATTAGTTATTCATTACCTATATGTAATGTCAGACTTATACCGTTTTATTTAATTGAATGATTTATTTTGTGTAATTATTTTAATTAATTTCTTGGCTATTTTTTTCTATTCTGTATAATTTGTTTTTCCTGTGATATGCCATTTTTCTTCTTATCGATAAATATACAAACTATCGCTAGCTGTGTTAATAAACAAATATATTATTTAAAGATTATCTGCCAAGAAACGGTGATATATGTCTGTGTTTCCGCATTTGAATGATTTCAGTGTTAAAGTGGAAAAACATTTTGAATACATATGTAGGGTTTCCTACCTGCTGAATGTCTGTGTGCACATGCCACAGCCACTGATACTTACGAGTTTTTCTTTCTGACTTAATGCTACTTTATTTGTGTTTTTAATTTCAGTTTCATGTTATTATTTTATTTGTGTTTTTAACTTCAGTTTTATGTTGTCATTTTATTTGCGTTTTTAACTTCAGTTTCATGTTATTATTTTATTTGTGTTTTTAGCTTCAGTTTCATGTTATTATTTTATTTGTGTTTTTAACTTCAGTTTCATGTTATTATTTTATTTGTGTTTTTAAATTCAGTTTCATGATGCTACTTTATTTGTGTTTTTAACTTCAGTTTCATGTTGCTACTTTCCTAATTTGCTGCATGTTGTGCATTATACGACCGTGTAGTCTCATGATTGTGTGTCTTTCGTGTAACCGGAAGATGGACCACGTTCATGATCACGAGGACATGCGCATTAGGGCTGGACAATTGCAAATAGGTGTGTGAGACGATATATTTTAACACAAAAGTAATCATAGCTGGTACATTGTAAGTACTCTCCTGCATGTTTTATATATATATATATTAAAATATCCGTGTAACAACAAAATATAAAATAGCATTACATTGCTCCTTTCCTTGACGCAATAGGTCTTATTCCCAAATAGATAAACTGATCTTGAAAACTCATAGGTAAGTGTGTGGATAATACTTTAAACACTTCTGTATATTTTTTCCAGGTGCTAAGCGACGGCAGTCGGTTTCCTCGCTCTTGGCAAATGTCTTCAGCGGTTTCCCACGACATCTTTTGATTGGTCGGTATGAAAAGGAAACAGCTTCCCCCGGCCTCAAAATAACCAGGCTCACACCTGCCGGTCAGCAGAGAACAGTTTTGTTCATCCTCGCCATTTATGCATTCCTCAATCAGGTTACAAGACAGGTGTTGTTTAACATCATCCCAGATCGGCAAAGAACAGTTCCACCTTCCCTCGGGAGTCTGTTCTGGCAGTGCTGACGTAGTGTGAAACAAAATCATCAATATAATCTGTGATTCGATTTGATCAAGTTTCTGTTAATGCATTATTGGTCAGGTAATATTATGTTTATCAAGAGTAAAGACATTTTCATTTGTATCATTATCGCTTTTGTACATTGTGTGTGAGAGAGATGTATCATTATCGCCTTTGTACAGTGTGTCTAGAGAGATTTATCATTAACACCTTTGTACAGTGTGTCTAGAGAGATGTACCAGTATCGTCTTTGTTCAGTCTGTGAGATAGAGAGAGATGTACCAGTATCGTCTTTGTTCAGTCTGTGTGAGAGAGAGAGAGAGAGAGAGAGAGAGAGAGAGAGAGAGAGAGAGAGAGATGTACCAGTATCGTCTTTGTACAGTCTGTGTGAGAGAGAGATGTACCAGTATCGTCTTTGTACTGTCTGTGTGAGAGAGAGAGATGTACCAGTATCGTCTTTGTACAGTCTGTGTGAGAGAGAGAGATGTACCAGTATCGTCTTTGTACTGTCTGTGTGAGAGAGAGAGATGTACCAGTATCGTCTTTGTACTGTCTGTGTGAGAGAGAGAGATGTACCAGTATCGTCTTTGTACTGTCTGTGTGAGAGAGAGAGATGTACCAGTATCGTCTTTATACATAAAGGATTTCCTTGTATGACGCCAATGCCACACTCGTTATTAGTTATGATAATTATTATTTTATAAATCAACCATAACTAATTACAAGAGATGAAAATCTTAATTTATTTCATTAATAATTCACGACAAGACACCACTCGTCTCTCTCACTTGGCGGATATGTGGGCACTGTAAACGTTTTCACCCAAACATTTAGTGTCACACAATATTTACATAGATAGAAAACTTTCCAAAGGAGAAGATAAACTGTCTTTTAATCTATATTTAGTGCACCCCAATCACCCCATTTCTCTCCAACATATGGTCATCAATATGTGTAAGAAGGTAAATAAATTTAACAAAACAATAATGAAATCAACAATCAAATATACAACATAAAAATATAATCGAAAGAATGTTGACATCAACATCACTTGCAAACAATGTTCAATTAACACTGAAAAATCATTTAGTTTATCCTAGCATAGGCGTCAGCAGTCAATTAATATAATTATAAAATCAAATTCATGGAGTGGAGTTTCAGAGAAAAAATCATTGTACATAACCTTTTCAAAGATGGCAGCTGTCACTAGCACGTGTTCACAATCATGTGGTTTGCAACAAGGTCACTGTCTATCTAATGTAGACAACGGCCCCAGAGTTCTCGATGCACTTTCGAAACACACCCTGGAGAATCATCCAGAATTTCACATGTTATCAAGCACATCAGGAGGAATATTATGAAATCATCATGTGCATTACTCAGCACACCACGTGAAATGTTTAAGTAGCTTTTGTGAATTCTCAAAACTAAACTCAAACCTCAATTTATGTATTGACTCTTGAATGGAATTCACAGGAACCAAATTACAGCAACACGTTTACTGATAATTCGACGATAACTTTGGATACAGACATCAACGTGATTCAGTATAGCAAAGTAGTCACTGCAGTCTGTAGCAGATCAAAATCATTAAAAAATAAACAGGCATACCCTTATCTGTAAAGGTCAAATTAAGGCAAAGCTAAATTTCAGGCATATTTCATTTCTAAATTCCTTTCTCCATTACACACATTCTTGTCTTATAAATCCTACAAAAAATATTTATTCGCCCGATACACGCGCAACATAAGAAATATAGCATCTATCAAAATTCACAAGTATAATGTACATTGTAATGAAATTACTGAACTTAGAAATAATAATGGATTCAACTACATTCTGCAATTCAAATCATAGTACAACAGGAAACATGTAAGAAATATTTTAAAAGTCCATTCCTTCTTATCAGTCCGTTATTTCACCATAAGCTAACAATCAACTTTATGACTGGGCTCGAGTTATGTTCAAATTCAAAGTGATTATAATAGAGTACTTCAACAAAAAACTTTTAGTCCATCACCACGGAACGAATTTGTTGTGATCAAGTGTGAGAATATTAGTCAGAAAAACTACTCATCCATATAGTGGTTTGGATTGCATCAGCAATGTGTAGTCTATCCTCCACGGGAGTTGTTTACTTCCAACTTTGACACTTACAAAACTACCATCTTACCAAGGTCGGGTCATTTTGACAATTTAACAATTTATATAACAAATAAATTTAGAAAAAGGTCAGTCAAATTTCTTCCACCACATACACCATCATTTTTGAGATGATAACCATCCTCTTAACATTTGATCTGTTAGGAGTAAATTTCAAATATTACTGATGAACCTTCAACCATGTTATGAAACAAATAACTATTCACTAAACGAAATTCACTGTTAGTTTTAAGACCTACTCATAAATATTCATAAGGTAAAACAAATTAGGTATGTTTTAAGATATACACATAGATCAACAGATTTGAGAAATCAAGATAATATAATTTTACATATTATATTACATTACATTATATTATATTATATTATATTATATTACATTATATTATATTATATTATATTATATTATATTATATTATATTATATTATATTATATTATATTATATTATATTATATTATATTATATTATATTATATTATATTATATTATATTATATTATATTATATTATATTTGTGAATGGACCTCCAAGGACATCACCGGACAACTCTAGTTATGTGAATGGATTTACTAGCGTCAATGATTACTCAATGCAGATGATATTTAATTTTAAATAATTATCTCTCCACATTCAATTCCTCCTGCAATTATACACTAGGTCCACGAGAGGGTCTTTGTCTTCTGCACTCTGGGAGTAACTAAGTCAAGCCCTGAGGTACGTCACACATTACGTCTCACACCCCAGGTGTTACTCGTCCAAATAACCGGCTTTTAACTGAACTATTCCTGTCAGTCTCAAAGTCGTTATCAGGCCCTCACAAATTTCTCCCATATTGAGTGACGTACTTACTCTAAGAAATGTGCCTTTAGACTGTCTTTGTCAAACGTATTACGTCAATTTTTACGAGCCCCCACGTCACCCCTACACATTTGCCTCTATTACGTAACAAGAGTAAGTAAGTAAAGTTAACAAAAATTTATTAAAATAAAGAAGAAGAAGAATAAATCAATTTCAATGAATAACAATTAGGTTACACTCAAGGCAGTATCAGAGATTCGCAGATCTCTCAAAAAAAACGTATCACTTTAGAAAAAAAAGAGTATTTTCCCTTCAGTTAGTCTCTTACAACTAAATGAACAATTTAGCAATTCTTAATCCGATAATCAAAAATGACAAAATTAAGTATTACACGGTTTTAGAAATTAGAGATTAAAATAAGATTTCCTCCCTTTCACAAATTTCTTTCAGAAAACATTTATAGAAGGATTTTACAAGTAATATTCATAAGAATAAGAAGATAGGAAGAACAATACAATAATTTACACAATCACAGAACGTTACAGGTTTTACACGAGACAAACATGGGTTTTGATCACCTGGTACTTTGCATGTTTCGGCCAATCGCATATCCACTTGTTACAGCTTACTGGAAAAGTTCTGATTAACATCACAGTCACGATCATTCGAATTTTACATATGCCCTGAATCGCATCAATGGAATTCAGTCCTGAACACAGAATAGCTTGCACTGTCAATCAACAAATGACAACCGACGTAGATCCAATATCAAACGTATTCCCCGGTCCCAGTGCCGCCGCTTAGTCTTGTTCTCACGTGTACCTTGCCCCTCTCAAGTAGACAAGCGTTCTTAGATCCATGTTCCATTCGCCCTTGAAATCAGAGTGTTCTAGCCTGAGTCCTGCAGCTGTATCGTTCGCTCGGATCCTCTCGACCAGAGTCCTTCAGCTGTAAAAATACAAGCGAATTTCCTACGCATCAGTCTCGTTCAGTAACTGACATAAACCTGTAATTCTAACTCTTAGTTCTCATTTTAAATTCTCTCCATATTTTACTTCCTCTCTTCGCTAAAGCAATGTAGTTACAGAAATCATTAAAGTACAATATTAAATAAATGAAAATCTATATTTTGCAATAAGTAAAGACAATTTTTAACTATGTACAAAGTCGTAAATTTACCATCTCAGACAAGCCTGTTACTGCTTTTAACCGTAGAAGGACATACACGGGATTCAGAATAGATAGAATGCGTGTTCCAACTCGAGACGGCCTATTTAAGCTAGCGTTGGTTTCTACCTGCTAATCTATGCCTTGGGACATAATCCATCCCCTGTCTCGACTATTGTTCCATAGTCTCGCTTCAGTGACTATGCTCAAAGACTAGGCTGTTAGTGCAACGCGGGTGTCCTTTGGAATCTGCCCGGCCCTGAGCTACATGGCTTCTATCCCCTTTCGTGGTGCGTACCCGGTACGTAACGTAAACGTCTTCCCCCTAAGTGCGCGTCTGAACCTGACTGTGTGATGGCTTAGTTTGTCTTTGAATCTCCGATTCTATTGTGAGACCAAAGTGTTCCCCGTCTTGGAAGTTCTGTCGTCATTGTCTGCCTGGTGCTGTGCGAGTGATTATGTAATTTGCCTACTCCTGTTGAGTGCCCATCCTCCCACACCCTGTTTACGTCGGCCCCTTTCAAACCAACTTCAATATGTTTTGTTCTTTTGTTCCTGGCTGGACTAAAGACGGTTTCTTAAACGGTTTGTTTGGCTTTCATGGCAAAGATTCGGTTATTTTTGTCATGAGAAGACTTTTAAATTTAAGAAAAGTTTAAAATATACATTTATTAAATTTAATGTACGGTGGTTTTGCATTTTCTGCGTTACAATAATATATTACATTACATTATATTATATTATATTATATTATATTATATTATATTATATTATATTATATTATATTATATTATATTATATTATATTATATTATATTATATTATATTATATTATATTATATTATATTATATTATATTATATTATATTATATTATATTATATTATATTATATTATATTATATTATATTATATTATATTATATTATATTATATTATATTATATTATATTATATTATATTATATTATATTATATTATATTATATTATATTATATTATATTATATTATACTATATTATATTATTTATATATTTACCGGTTTTGTTGCCAATGTCAGTAAGTCCCCATATTTTCTCTGTCTCCATCATCCATGCTTTAGAAACCGGGATGCCTACGTGTGACGTCACGCAAACATAGAAAATTGCCCGTAATAACATTTATTGTTCCCTTTGCATTAAAAATTGCTACTCTGTTCTTTTATTTCAATATTATTTTCAGACGAGTTCTTTTTTTTTTTTAAAATAGAAAGCCTTCACTCTTCTTATTGTGCAGTAAAATGCTCTCTGTATCTTTTTAGTCTGCATTGTAATAGAAATTAGTTTATTTAAATAATTTAAACATCGTGCATCTTCTGAATACACATTGAATAATGGTAAATAAGTAAATAGTAATTACTGATAAATGGTAAATAAGTAAATAGTAATTACTTATAAGTACTTGAACTTAACTGTGTACGGGAATATCTTCTCTAATGAAGTCATTCAGTGCGCTGAGAAAAGTCCAAATTCTTTTGTTTTATAAAAAAGAACCTTTACTTTAGTTTGTAGTAGCGATAAGAAATAATGTGTTCACCTGTAGATTAATATGAAACAACAACGTCATATTGATAAATAAGAAATAATGTCTTCTCCTGTAGATTAATATGAAACAACAACATCATATTGAAAAATAAGAAATAATGACATATCCTACTGACTCTGAACTATTTACCTCTACTATTGACTAATAAGAAGCAATTACCTCTGCTACTCTCTAGGAAATAATGACGTCTCATATACACTAATAAGAAATAATGACGTCTCCTGTCTAAAGACTAATGATGTCTCCTATACACATACAAGAAATATTGACATCCGCTAATGATTAAGAACTATTGACGTCTCTAATAATGACTTTTCTAGTAGAATATTAATGACGTCTCAAATGCATTAATAAGATCTATTACGTCTTTGTATATAATAAGACATAATGACTTTCCTATACATTAATAAAAACTAATGACCTCTCTTGTAGAATAATAATGAAATAATGACGTCTCCTATAGAACAATAAGAAATAATGACCTCTCCAAGAGTCAATTACGAACCAATGACCTCTCAGTCCTAGATGATCTAAAGACGTCTCTGATATATATTAATATCATCTTCTATAGCATAATAATTGAAATAATGACGCCTCTTATAGACTAATAACGAATAATGACGTCTCCATTAGACTTATAAGAAATAATGATGTCTCCATTAGACTAATAAAAAATAATAACGTCTCCAATAGACTAATAAACTCAGATGATTCTCTGAACTAAATAATCAATTAAAAGAATACATATGATTCTCTATATCTCCTCAAATTGCAGAAGATGACAATGAAAGTATTTTGTATAATTTAAATCCATGTTAATAGAATTACTTGAAATTAAAATGTTGTACAAATACTATGAATATATTCATCTGTCTTGAAATGTTTCATTAATGAAACAAATG
Organism: Sinotaia quadrata; assembly: GCA_028829895.1. NCBI lineage: Eukaryota > Metazoa > Mollusca > Gastropoda > Architaenioglossa > Viviparidae > Sinotaia > Sinotaia quadrata. The sequence goes on from CM054180.1 coordinate 106,000,390, forward strand.
AAAAAATATTAATAAACTACAACTACAACATATACAACTTTTCATACTAATCTGGACTTTGACTTCGACGTATATTAGAAAATATCGGTTAATATACTATGACATAAGACAGTCGTCATATTTTATTAACACTTGTTCAATTTATGAAAGCATCAGCCAATCAAATACTTACATTTGCTGCTTACTGACTCAAATGCAGAGCACACACACATACACGTGCACACACACATACACACACACACACACAACTCATACACACATATACATACATATTTATACATAGAAACACACCCATATGCATAACAATCACACTCACACGCATGCACACTTAATATATATACATGCATACGCACTTAGACACGCGAACGCACGCACACACACACACATATATACGTTTTTACACTAAATATAAAGTAATCATAAATAAATGATTAAAAATAAGTCTGATATTTTTAAGCATATAAATAATTCTGCTCTTATATTTTAAATTTGATTTAATGAAATTTAAATGTTGAATTAAGAAAAAACCCACAAACGATGCTTATTCTGTGAAATTAAATATTTAATTTAACGTAAAAGAGATGAAATACAAACGATATTTTATTTTATTCTGTGAAATTAAATATTTAACTTAACGTAAAAGAGATAAAACACAAACGATATTTATTCTGAGAAATTAAATATTTAGATTAACGAGAAACAGATGAAATACAAACGTGCATCTTGAAAGACTGGTATTAAACATTTTATAACATTTATTTTAATTTTTCAAGTCGACCAAAATGTTACCTAAACCTCCGTCCGGCTAATCAAATAATACATACAAAAAGCTATATGAGGCATAAAGGCCATTTAATTTTTAACATTGACAATGAATTATTATTTTTACTGAAATTTAAAGATACAAAGAAAGCGAATTCGGTTTTACGTATACGTAATAAGTATACAAGCTTGCCAGGGGGTCGAAAGTAGAAACACAAAGCCGAACGCATTTTAGAGGTTTTAAACCATCCCACTGATCCTCATTGCATTTTAGTAAAGTTTTGTTGCAATGTCTTATGTAAAGTAAGTTTGAGAGTTCGGATTCTTTGATATATGCAATGTCTTATGTAAAGTAAGTTTGAGAGTTCGAATTCTTTGACATATGCAATGTAAAACATGGAAAATGTGAATTCGTTCTGCGGACAACACAAGGGCGTGTGAGGTGAATAACTTAAAGTTTCTAAGTACGTTTAGACGGAAACTGCCTTTGAGTTATATATTATCATTAAATCATGGCTAATTTATCTTAAAGGTAAGCTCAGTCTGAACTTCAATGGGAAGCATTATATCTGGGTAGGTGTGTGTATTCCAATCGGCATTTACCCGCTCTGAATTATTTGAATTCAATTTGCAAAGTTTCACTGTGTTAAACAAAATCATTTCAAAATAAATATAAATAATTTGTGGCAGTTCCATAACGACACAATTAAGATACGTGAAATTATCTAAACATTTAAAGGTAAGATGAAACCAAACCAAGTGAATGACTGCGGAATGAAAACTGAGACAAATTACAGCAAAGCTCACAGTCGAAAAAGTGTTTTATTCAAAATCAGTGCAAGCTATCAAATAATTTCAGTGTTCGTAATTTGCGGATTTAAGACGCACAGATACACAATCATACACACAGAAATATCAATACACATACTCATACACGCACAAAGAGACACGCACTCATACGTTCACACACACACACACACATACACACATACATATACACACATACACACATACATATACACACCCACATACACACACATACACACACACTAATACACACACATACATACACTCACTCATACGTTCACTCACACATACACACACATACACACACTAATACACACACATACACACATACACACACATACACACATACACACATACACACACACATACATACACACACACATACATTTTATATTATTTCGTGGAGATTAAATTCCTGTTAACAGAACAGCAATATAATAAACATTGGATTCACATACACACATATTTTATATTATTTCCTGGAGATTAAATCCCTGTTAACAGAAAAGCAATATAATAAACATTGGATAAAATTGTCTCTAGGTGTAGAAATTGTCAGTTTCAGAATTAAATTTCTTGAAAGGAAATATTCTAAGATTTAATAACAGAAACTTTTTCTTAAGCGGAATCTGATCCTGGCAGATTTCACTCATGTGAGTTGTTTGTTTCTTTTGCAAACATGAAATACTATTTCATTTGTTTTGTGTAACTCCTTTCCAACTGTTATATATAGTACGATTACCTGTACAGCACAGTCCAAAGTGATGAAGTTGTTCACTTCTGTTTTGTGTCTGACAAGCAGAATGAGGGTAGTAGCAAATTTCTAATGGTGTGCGGTAGGAAAGATTACCCTTCATTATTTTCATGTGTAGTTATTTTATTTTTCCTAGTGCATATTAACCCATCAATGATAAGAGTAGGCATTAATTATGATTGCATCAGAAAGAATATTTGAAAATACTTTTCCGAAGAAACAAACATCAACTACATGATGACGTGAAGTTAAGGTATAGGGCGTAAATGTATTAAGTTCATAAATTAAATAAAGTTGTTTGAATAAGAAAGTAATTTAATGAAATAAGTTGATTTTGCAGGTAAGCTCCGTTCGTATGGTAAAAAGATGACTGCTGTTAAACGACATCGTGAGTTAGCAATAAGTAAGTTAATTGAGTAAGTAATACCTCAATACCTGATTTACCTCGAATACCAACACTCCAAGTAAATTAATCAATTATAAATACTGACTATTTCTGTCATTCCAAGTGTGTGCGGAAAACAAGAACAGAGATATGGCTCTCCTGTTCACATTGGTTGTGTTCACGGCGTCACACTTGACTTCCTGTAGTGACGTTGATGTATCAATGGACAGAAGTGACGTCGAACCGATCACTGGAGTGACAAATGTGGTAAATATCTTTATATATCAATTGACACTTTATAGTGATTCTAGGAGTAACAGTCGCACTTGCAAACACACAGGTCGTCACCTTCAAAAGACATTAAAACACACAAACACAACACCACAAAGTCGTGTCTTCATCTGCTGGTGAAAAGGACACAATATATGAATGCTATTATAAGCTTTATAATTTTTAAGTATATTCATGAATAAGGAATATATGTATGAATTGTATAAACGCAAAACCCCAAACAAAAAAAATAAACAAAGCAAACATACAACTAAGAACAAAACAAATCTCATTTTATCAGACCGTCTTATCAGGCCGGACTTTGAAATGCTATCCTCACTAAACAAAGCAAACATACGACTAACAAGAAAACAAATCTAATTTTATCAGACCGTCTTATCAGGCCGGACTTTGAAATGCTCTCCTCAGTAAGCAAACCGATTGGCTCCAACACTGGAACCTCTTCCTGTCAAACAATAAATTGAATAATTTTTGTAACCTTTCAATTCAGTTACGATACGCGGATTTATAACGTTAAATACAAATCCATTTAAGATTTAATTAACATGCGGGATCAATTTCTGCAGTAATGCCAGAAAGAATTTCTTAGAGTTATTGAAGTGAGTTTGTGCTCTGGCAGAATTGTGACGTAAAACTCAGAGAATGTGGGTAATCGGCATCCATTTACCTGTTGATGACCTTGATACACCCTGTTCACTGTTGCGATTTTTGTTCTATCCCGGGGTCGCTCACATTACTCAAATATTGATTTCAATTTCTTGATAAGAACGCACTCTTCAGTACAGACAAGGTGTCAACATTGCCATTCCACTAAGGGCAGACAATCACGCCTTCAGCCTCGGAAAATAAGTTTTGATACGTGGTATTTCTTGTTAGTTTTTGCACGGCGTTCAAACAAATGATCTTTGTAGCGCTTTCATAATGTCTGATTAGTTTACAATTCAGCATATTCACTGATTAGTGTACAATTCAGCATATTCACTGATTAGTGTACAATTCAGCATATTCACTGATTAGTGTACAATTCAGCATATTCACTGATTAGTGTACAATTCAGCATATTCACTGATTAGTGTACAATTCAGCATATTCACTGATTAGTGTACAATTCAGCATATTCACTGATTAGTGTACAATTCAGCATATTCACTGATTAGTGTACAATTCAGCATATTCACTGATTAGTGTACAATTCAGCATATTCACTGATTAGTGTACAATTGGCATATTCACTGATTATTATACAATTAGCATATTCACTTATTAGTGTTCAATTCAGCATATTCACTGATTAGTGTACAATTCAACACTTTGTTAGATGTAATTTACTGTTACCGGTTATTTAACAGAGTCGTTCCATGATGCAATATTATGAGAGATTGCCTTTTGAAATCTTCTCGATATTTGATGTTACACTATGTGTGCATCCCATAATATTCTGTGGTTTTTGCTTGTACTCAGACACTCCATGCATGAAGTCCCATGACAGAGGATAAACGGATCCTACATATTTCTGACTTTGGGGAGTGAAACAATTGTATAAGGAGAGGGAGGACGGGAAGGGAGGGGTACTAATGCGGTGGCTGATGATGTACGGTTAATGTTTCTGACTGATTAATTCTTCTTGCAAAGCTACCTATTGATACTGTTTCCACTATCGTGAGTGTTATAAAACTGCTACTTGTGTGACGCCAACGCCACTTGGTTAATGGTTCATGCTGCAGAACATTGATTTGCTGATATTCTCTCAAAGCTACCTGGAATCTTCTTCGCCATAACAGCTCCCTAAAGCAGAACAACAATGGTAGCTATTTCTAGTAACTTTTTTGAACCAGAAATTAATTGCTCGATGTAATCAGCATACCGTGCCATCATACATCAATGGAGTGTACAGTATTATTTACACTTATGCACTGCAGTAGATACTTTGTGCTACCACGGTCATAATCGGTAAACCCAGAGATTCTGATAATACAAGGAAAGGATGCTTTTTCCCTGTAAAATATAACCAGGAACAACACTAATTTTCCAATTTATTCCTTTTAAACTCTATTCCTTCTTACATTCAAGTCTCAACTTACAGTTTCCTACAATAGTATTTATTAATCTGATACACACACACAAACACACACACACACACACACACACACACACACACACACACACACACACACACCACACACAGCTTAATAAATTAAACACAAATATATCATAAGCAAAAATGCATTAAATATTTCTAAGTCCATTCTCTCTCAATCAGTCAGTTAACTCACCAATAAGATCACTTCGACATCTTAACAATTTATATCACAATTAAATTTAAAAATAGGAAAAGGCAAATTTACTCCACCACAATTTGATATAGAATGATTTCAGTATCATTTAGCTGTAAAACTACCGAATCACGTAAAGTGTCTCCATTATCATGAGTGCTGTTAATCTCTGAATAATACTGATTGATATGTAGTGTTAATATCACTAGTGCTGTAAAACCTATGAATGGTATCTAGTTTTTTTTCCAGAATCATGAGTACTGTAAAACTACTGATAGCTATCGAATGTTTCCATCATAATGAGTGTTGTAAAAATAATGATTGATATCGAATACTTATAGTTGCAGGAGTGTCGCAAAATTAATGACATATATTTATTTACTGATATCTAGTGTTTACAATGTCATGAGTTTTGTACTGATTGATATCTAACGTTTCCAGTAAAGTGAGTGTTGTAAAACTACTGATTCATGACTAGTGTTTCCAGTAACGCACGCGCTGTAATCTTCTGGATGATAGTGATTGATGTCAAGAGTTGACTTTATCATGAGTGCTGTAAAACTACAGTTTCATTTCCAGTGTTTGCATTATCATGAGTACTGTTTAACTATTGATTAATTTCGAGTGTTTCCAGTATAACGAGTGCTGTAAAACTACTGACTGATATCTACTGTTTGACATCGGGTGATTCCACTATCATGTGTTCTAAAACTACTGACAGATATTGAGTGTTTACAGCATCATAAATTGTAAAACTACTGACTGATATCGAGTGTTTCCAGTATAATGAGTATTGTAAAACTTCTGATTGATTTCAAATGTATACATATCACGAGCGTTACATAGATAACTGTCACGATAAGAAATCGAAATTATAAGTGTATTAATAAATAAAACTTCCTCTGCAGAGATCAGTAATTATATAATATAAGTGTATTAATAAATAAAACTTCCTCTGCAAAGATCAGTAATTATATAATAATTCCTTATAAGGAATCGGGAAGACGTGGAAACCATCGTTGTTCGTGAGAAATGCCAAATTAATTTCAGGAAAATAAGTAAGGAATGATTTTAAAGACTTTCATTACAGATATTTTGGACGGATTTATGTTTTATTAAATAATAGCAAACTTATTTATGCATTCAAATTCAAATTCCATTTCTTAATCAAATCGTTCTTTTTTCTCCTTGTCCTAGATTTCTGACGTGAGTAGACCACCATACGTTACGGAGCAAAAGGACAAGCAATATTCTTTGCTGAAATGCCCGGTTTACATCAACATCACCATTTCAAAGAAAGAGGCTGACATGTGTGATTCAAGTCTCGAGAAATTACAGTTTTGTGCTGAGGAAGGAATTATAAATGTTCAAATCAAACCAAAGAACATTTCAGAAAAAGAAAGAAGTAAAAGCAAAGACCCTTTGCATCAAAACTGTTTGATTGTAGTCGAGGTGATTTTACCGACCTACATGGTAATGTTTATTCACTGGGGTTTGATCCTACAACCGGGCATTTTTGTCTATGATAGTCCAGACTACCCATCATTTCTCAAACAGCTGTATGAGTCTTTTGTGACAAGTGCTACCAATCACGTTATATTTGAATTAAAACCAGCTTTACTGAAAGCTTCTTTTATCTCCGTACACTTCTCGGGAGTGCTCAAAGTATTGCAGCCTAAAGTAGAGATCACCTATATGTCTCCCAAACACGGTAAGATAATTGTGTAAAAAGGATTCTTTTCTCTATTTCTATCGTTCTCTTCCACCATTCTTTTTTCTCTGGCATTTCTCTCTTCATTTATTTCTCTCTTTCCATCTTCCCTCGCTCTATCTTTTCTTTTCCTCTCCCTCTATTTCCTTTTATCATGATCTGATACTCCCCTCCTAAATATTTGTCAAATAATTATTTAAATTAATTTAATGTGATAACCCATTTGGATTTTGTGGTGGAGTAAATTTGCCTATCCTTATTTCTAAACTTAGTTTTTATATAAATTGTTAAATGTCAAAGTGTTCCTACCTTGAGCACTGCTTATGATGATATTTGTAAGTGTCAAAGATGGAGTAAACAACTCAGGTGGAGAATATGCTAGAAATTGTCGATGCAGTCCAAACAAGGTCCAACAAATTCATCTAATGGGGTAGGACCGATAGTTACTTTGTTGAAGAAAGTCTATATTCTAATCACTTTGAATTTGAACATATATCGTGCCTGGTCATAAAGGCAATCGTTAGCAAGTGGTAAGTTAGCTGATTGATAAAGTAAAAATGGACTTCGAAATATTTCGTTTATATTTGCTATTGATCTATGATTTGAATTGGAGAAGCTTATGTAATTGAACATTTATTGCTATGTTCACTAATTTGATTGCGTTGTACATTATTCTTGTGAATTTTTATCGATGATATATTTCTTATGTTACATGTGTATCGGTCTAACAAAAATGGTTGCAGGTTTTGTAATTCAGAATGTGTTTAAAGATAGAAAGGAATTTAGAGATGAAATATGCCTGAAATTTAGGACTGCCTTAATTTGACTTTTGTGCAGTGGAATGCATCCTTATTATTTCATAGTGTTGTGCCTTCTTCACACTACATTGACCATTGTACTCTACTGAATCACGTTGGTGTGTGAATTCAGCGTTGTTGTTGAACTTATCAGTAAACATGTTGCTGTAAGTTGATCGTTCTGAATTCCATAGAAGTGCCAATACACATGAAAACGGTGGCTTGAGCTTAGTCTCGAGAAATCACGAAGATTAGTTTGAACATTCTTTCAGGTGTGCTGAGGAGTGCAAATATAGATTTCAGAACATTTCTCCTGATGTGCTTTGATACCACATTTGAAATTCAGGAGATTTTATTTTGTGAGCACAACAAACATTCTGGAACAGTTACACTACGTGTCTCTAAGGTTACATCGGACCATCACCTAAATAAGAAAGACAGTGACTTGTTGCAAACTGCATGACTGTAAACACATGCTGGGACCGCTGTTATCTTGGAAAAGGTTATGTACATTCACTATAATTAATTATCTGCTGATGTCTGTGCTAGAATAAAACTAATGATTGTCTAACTTTAATGAAATATTTGTTGCAAATCACAATGTTCTTTTGATTATATTCATGTGTTGTGTACTTGATTGTTGATTTAATAAATGCATTGCTAAATATATTGACCTTCTTACACATATTGAGAATCTTATGGTGGAGAGGTAGTGGATTGATTGGCTTGCTAAGTATAGATTAAAGACGAATTTATCTTCTCCTTTGGTAAGATGTTTTCCACCTATGGAAATATCGTGTGATGGTAAATTTTTGTCTTTAATGAGAGAAAACGTTCACTGTGCCCACATATCCACCAAGTGAGAAGACATGTGATGTCTTCTGAAGAATTATTAGTAACATAAAATAAGATTCTCACCATTTGCAATTAGTTATATATGATTAATGATAGTAATAATCATAACCAATAACTAGGGTGGTGTTGTCACAGATTTATTCACCCGTGTTAACGTTGGTAAAGGACCTACTACATTATGGTAGAGAAGCAGTTTAGTTTCACTAACAAAAGTATGCAACAAAATCTGGCCGACAGGCAAATGGCCCTCAATTTGGACACAATCACTGATTGTAACACTCCCAAAGAAGGGAAATCTTCACCTATGCCAAAATTATAGAACTATCAGATTGATCAGCCATGCTAGCAAAGTAATGCTGAAGGTCTTATTTAACAGACTGAAACCCCAAGCAGAAGAAATTATCACTGAAGAACATGCTGGGTTTATGGTTGGGAAAAGTAGGACAGAAGACCTATTTAATCTCAGGGATCTGTGCAAAATATACTCATAACACCAACAAGACATTTACCTTGTTTCATAGATTTCAAAAAGGCCTTTGATGAAATATGGCATGAGGCATTATGGGCCACAATGAAGAAGTACAACATTGACACACCACATAGAAACAAATAACCTACTCCCTCCAGAATATCATGGGTTCAGACCCAAAAGATCCACCACACGTGCTACAAATACACTACCAGATAACACCATGAGGGACAGATTGCAAAAACAAACCCACTCAATTGCAATAGTCATTGACATATCAAAAGCCTTTGACACAGTTTAACACCCAACAATACTCATCAAAATGCTACAAATTAGATTTATAGTAAACATATACAACTATATAAAAACTTCCTTCAAAATCGCACATTCCGGGTACAAATTAATAACATCCAATCCACTACAAGACAAATAACAAATGGCACCCACAAGGATAGTGTTCTCAGCCCCACTCTCTTCAACATGACCTAAACATAATCACCACTAACACAATTTGCTGATATTTCATCACTCTACAATTCACACAAAGAACAAAGATATTTAACTAATGATATCCGAAACACCATAGAAGTCTGTACAGAAAAATGGGACCTAGAACTATCACCAGACAAAACGAAAGCCATAGACTTTACGGACAAAAAGACAAATCATATCCCACATTAAAGTTAAAACAAACCAACATAAACTACTTGTCACCATTCACTTCCCTTCTCCGGCCGGAGGGGGAGGGATGGTGGCTTTGCCGACGCCACGTAGGACTTGCATAGAGAGAATTGCAAAATCTGCACACAGAATACCAAGATGGTTGTTTGGCTCGAATTTAATTCTGCGTGTAGGTTACGTATTGCCGACGTGTTTGCATGTGTGCTTGCATACGGGTAGGGGTGAAGTGTAGATGGCACAGACAACACAACGTATAGCAACGACAGCAACCACTCTTTCGAAACCATAGACAGGAGAAAGCCCAATGTCAGAGTATATATTCAAATTTATTGGTCTATGGGTTTCCTCTCACACGTTGGTTTGTCAGTTAGCCATCCACACTCGCACCCATGGGAAAGGGGGAAGAAAGAAGAAAGAAAAATGATAAATGATGAATAAAATCAAAGAAATACAAAATTCAAGTCCTTCATGCAGTACTACTTCTAGGTACATTTAAGCATTATCTCTCATAAAATAGCAATCATTATTTATCAGTTCTGGGGCCACTGCTCCTGTATCAAAGTTCAATAATAAACAAAGTTCAATAATAAACAAATGTCATTTGACTTGCAAGTCTTCTTCCACAGTTCCATCAATATTATCTTTACATCAATCTTAAAACCATCCTTTGCTTATTTACAATGATTTAAACTTAAGGTTTAGTTCTAATTTTAGTTTTAATGTTTAAGATTCCTACGCTTTAGTTTTAGGTTTATGTTTACGTTTACGTGCTATGTGCTCTGAGATTTCCCTAATTAGAATTTACTTTTACTCACATATGTGTCGTCATTTTCTCCTTGTTTTCTGCTCACATAGTTTGTTACTTTCTCTTGTTCTCTGCTCGTATAGTTCGATACTTTCTCTTGGTCTATGCTCATATAATCAACATTACTTTCTTCTTGTGCTGGGCTCACATCGTTACACTTTCTCCTTGTGCTGGGCTCACATCGTTACACTTTCTTCTTTGGTGCTGGGAGGTTTTGATGATACATAAAAACATCGTTGACGTCTCGACCTGGCCACCTTCACTGCTACAACGGCTACTACAACTTCACGCTTCTGTGTGCTTCTCTCGTTAGGCCTAATTTCTCAACTCTCATTGCGCTCTCTCTTCTCTCTTCTTCTCTTCAATTTCTGCTCATTTCATCTCATCTCTTCTCTCCTTCATAACTTCGTTTCTCATCTCCTCTTTTCTCTTCTTCGTTTCTCATCTCTTCTCTTCTTCATTTCTCATCTCTTCTCTTCTTCATAACGGCCAACCTTTGCCGTTCTCGGCGGTATGCCTCATGCATGACCGCTACTGCTTCCAACGATAGTTACTACCACTATGTAACCTCTGTAACATCTCCCAGCGCCACAACATTAGACTTCCACCAGGAATTTACCTTCTGCATGGAAAATAATCGATTGTCCGCGGTCTTTGACAGAGTCTTTGAAAACCTGAGATGGCTATCTGGTTTGATTTGGCCCATCTAAAACTGTAGCGGTCTTTATGACACGCTCCATATACAGCCAGGTAGACATTCTGGCACACTGTTACAGGGTCCAAGAACCCTCTAGTTGCTTGCCTCCCAACTTCAAAGAGTTTCCTTGGTACCAACAAAGCAGGGAGAAACAGAGAGCATGTCCCGCTCTCTTACAACACGCTACATTTTCCACGTTTCTCATCCACTCCTGGCTCCCTCTCCTCTTTTATACACAAAGTTCTTGCACATCCCTTTCTCTGAGCTGACTGGTACACACCCTCCTTCCAGCACGCTATCCCCCTTCCAGCACTGCCCATTTACAACCAGCACGAATATTCTCTGCCCATCCTGGCCACCTCTGGCGTCCAGTTCTATCAGTGCCAAAGTATCAAGTTCCCAGTTGACACTGTGATTTACTATCCATTCGGCCTGTCTAACTCTCCCAGAGCACACACTAAAATCTCAGAGCAAGCTGTCCTACTCCTATTTTATTTTAAAACTACAGTTACTATGGCAACTCATGGCCACCTGGCAAGTCATACATTAACTCACAGCAAGAAATGGTTGTACACTCAAACCATCCTTTTAACTTAGTAATACAAATATTAACTTTCCAATAACTCAACTTCTATTTCAATAGTACTTTTACAAAACAAGAGCAATTTCACAATAACAATATCAACTTAAACTACCAAACATTTAGTAGCAGTGATTCTTAAAAAGATGTTTACATTTCCAAACTCAGAGCCTGCTTTGTCACGGACATAATTGGCAGTCCCAGCTCTTCTCACGTTTTCCCTGACAGTGTAGGCCCTACTGACTGGCCGCACACTGACACAGATTTATGGGCGTGGGTCCTGGTCAGCCATCAAGTTAATTATCGTTTTCCTATTCTCCAGCATGAAACCTATTTTCCTCAGCTAGCGTTGTTTCAGACTTAGTTTTCGCGTTGTTGACAAAATGGTCACTTTCACCCCTGTCCCTCTTTTAATTAACTTAGCGGTTTCGTTCATAGTTTAGAGTTAGAAAATATTTAGAGGGAGAGAAAAATTTTTTATTAATATTTCTTGATTTTCGTGACACTACTCAAAGACTCACAAACTCAATTTCTAGAAATCACCTTTGATGAAAACATAACATTCAGACAGCATATAGATAAAACACTGACCAAAGCAAACAAAACTTTCAACATCCTTAAAACAACAAAAGGAAAAGATTGGGGGCAGATACATTTAATTTATTAACATGCACAAGGACTCTAATATATTCGGTAATAGACTATGGAAGCAAAACATACACAGCCACAAATAACTCCAAAATAAAACAATTACAAACAATACACAGCCACAAATAACTCCAAAATAAAACAATTACAAACAATACAAAATAAAGCTATAAGAATAAGCAAAATGCACTCCCAAACACGAAAAATGAAGAACTATAATATCAAACAGGACATCTAACACTAATAGAAAGAAGAGACAAACAAACACTTAAGCAGTGGGCTAATAGAATGCAACATCGCATCAACCTCCCCACAAATATGCACCTCCAGAGCAAGAAATGGGATAAAATAAAAGGATATAATATACAAAAAGCAAACAAAAGACAATCTAACAAATGGACAGAAAATAAAATACCCCATGCCAGTTAACAAAACAATTACTAGAAAACCACAATCTAAACTCACTTAGCACAGAAGACCATAACACAAAACCACAGCCCCCTCCAGGGACAATTAAACCCCCAATAATAGACTTAACTTTACTCAAACAACCAAAATAAATACAGTAATCCACCCTCAGACAAACAAAAAGCACTAAACACAAAAATAAAAATTATCCCAACCACAACTACATATATACAGATGGATCCAAAAGCCAAACAGGAACAGGAGCAGCAGCACACACCCACTAGCACACATACATATAAACTGAAAGAAATACATTCAATTCTAACAGCAGAATTAATAGCAATAAAATGGCATTAACATTAGCAATAAACACCCCACCCAATAAGACTCAAATATTCATACTCATAGTCTCACTAACATCACTACAAAACCTAGAAAACACTTTTCAAACTACAAGAACTCAAATCACCAATCAAATATATAAATGCATAACCACACTGGGGAAAAAAGACATAAAAACAACACTACTATGGATCCCCAGTCACACAAATATATAAATACATAACCACACTGGGAAAAAAGACATAAAAACAACACTACTATGGATCCACAGTCACACAAACACAACAGGGAACGAAACAGCAGACAGGGGAGCTAAATACGGCAGCAAACATGTAATGTTTCTAAATACACCAACACACACATCAGAAATACATGCACTAATCAAACAAATATGCAAACGAAAGACCCCCACCCCAATTCTTCCCCATTTAACTAACATAATCCACAATAGAGCAATTTATAAACTAAGGTAAAACTGAACAAGATTCACACACAATCCAAATCATGAACCAAAATCATGCACTAAATGTAAACAAGACAACACAATTGAACACTTTCTGTTACAATGTAACACTTATAAAGAAGAAAGGAAAATCGTCAGGGAAGCAACAAATATACTACACCTGCCATTCACAATGAAATAACTACTGTACCAACAAAACATCATCAAAATCACATACACCAAGCACTAATCAAGTATCTCATCCAAACACACTTCACATTCAATAATAATAATTTAAAACGAAAAAACAAACAATTGCAACTCATTAGAAAAATCGGATCGTTTCAAATTCATTGGGAAACTGACTTTAGTACTACAACTTTCATAATATTTTTTTAAAAATAAAAATAAAATCACAACTAATTTTAGATAATACGAACCACACAACAGAAACAAAGACAACTTCAGCAGTTACAACCACAACCACAAGCAAACACACACACACACACACACACACACACACACACACACACACACACACACACACACTCACACACACATTAAAGGGGCAAGAAAATACAACACTCACACACATTACACTTATAAACTAAATTCAAAAAACAACAAACGCTAACTTCCATAAATAAATTAACTTACCCTATCTCCTACTATCTGCCCACAAAATCCAAACCCAAAAGCAAAAGCAAACCACTAGAACGACTAATTTAAAAAATCAACTTATTGGGAATAGGCTGTAGCCCTGCAACAACAAAAATCCAAACAAATAAAACACACACACACATAAATGTAACCAACCCCTAAATAAAGCATCAGAACAAGCCTCCATCTACCCTCCCTGAATACAAGTAAATGGAGGAAGGCTCCACGGGAATCATTCAAATACTGAGAACATCTAGAAGATGAAAATTTTTCACGCAATTCCGGCGGAACAAAGAAGTTATCGAAACAACAACAACAATACTATTATATAGTCCATAAAATTTCCAAACTGTACAGTAGATAATTTAATTTGGTCTATAATTCAATAAAAGTGCATTTTATATATTGTGGATATACTGTTGAACATTTTATTATTGGAAGTAAACTACTAGAAGAAATATAAATTCAATTTATACTTGAGACATGCATGGTGCTATTTGTAACAAGTACTAATTACTAATCTGTGCAAATAGTACTTAACCTTTTTAGAACTACTAATTAAAATATAAATAAAATTACTGCTTTGTTAATTATAAAGTGACCTTGTCTGTTTTTATCGCTGGTTTTATCAATCTTCATATTATTTGCTACCAATAATTTTAGAAATACAGAGTAAAGATATATGTTTGGATTTGTAGTTTGGCCTTACTCTTCTGGCACAAGATTTAATACAATTTTGGTATGCATATACTAAATATGTGTTTGCATTTGTGGTATTACTTAGTAATGCAAATGTAAAATATAAATAAAATATTGAACACAACTTTTCATTAATTAAGTAAACACCTTGCTGATTAATACATTGCGAGCATGCAATTAAATTTTCTTGCAAACACATAAACGTATTAAAACTTATAAGTATGAATACTGATTGTCACATTATGTCTTATGTAGCCCACACCCACCACTCTAAAAATAGACTAATTGTAAACCTACCCTAGTGAATTACTGACCCTTATCCTCAGGCTGGGAATATACCTGAATTTTCCAGACAAATCACTAAATTGACCAATCAAAGAACAGCTCAGCCACGAAAACGAATGTACCAGAAAATCATTAGTCGAAATTAATGCAGCTGACCCATTGAGGCATCACATATTTTGGCTCCTGGTGTTAACAACGTATGATCATATTACCAACGTTATCACCAGTTATCAACAAACAGGAAGGCATCCTCTGTATTTATGACTGCCGAAGATATGTGGGTTTGCTTGATAACTAATATTATATTCATGTTTATCACATGACAATATCCATATTTTATATTGTTATATTTCAGTTTTGAGATTTAAACGTATGATGATCATTTAACAGTGTTCTGTCAGAGAACATATGAGGATGAATTCTTAGCCTATGTGTATTTTATTGGCAGATCAGCACATTATCATAGACTTTGAGACCTGTTCTGAGACAGTGATCACCAAGCACTGAGCTGCAAAACAGAAAAGAACAAGTTTATATGGATATTGACATGACTACTGCACCATGAAGTAACACCAGAACAGAACGACCTATGTACCAAGGACGGGTTTGTGAGCTTTTGCTAATGACATTCATCAGGAACCAGTGACACAACAGTCATGCCTAAAGTTATGTATTTATAATTTCACAACCACACAGCTTCAGTCATGTTGTAGACAAACTCTACCAAAGTACATTCAAAGTTCTCTTATAAAATCACTCATATTTCGCTTAAACGAACAAAGGGAATTAAGTAGTACAGTGACTAACATCACAACATGGTCTTATTTTTATCTTTACTCAATGTTTGCTATATGTACCATGCAGTCTTATGTTATTTCTTATTAAATATATTATTGTTGATACTTAGACTACTGTCACAAAAATCTGGTTATGGTCTTCCCAGAGTTTTTTTTTTAATTGGCTTTTGTTGCACATTTTTTCCTCTATTTTGTTTTGATTGTCTGGCCAAGGAAGGCAACTGTGTAATTACGAATTACGAGTATCTGAACTCTTAATTTGAGTATATAACTAACAAGCTTACAAACATTTCTTTGTATTTACTGGTAATTTGAAAGTTAAGTTGTAATTTTACACACACACACACACACACACAAACACAGGTTTTTCTTTACTTGTGTGTCCTTCTAGTAGTGTTTTCGTTTCAATGTAGAAGTTTTCATTTAATATTTCTAAATAATATTACACATCACTATAACTTAAGAATTACAATTAATTTAGAGTTCTAGAGTTCAAACAAGTACCATTAGTCTCAGCAATGATTACACTGAATGGATGTGTATACTAAAATTGTGTAATATTTTTCATTTCATCATGTAAATTTATACATCTTTGATGGAGTACTAAATAGTATAAAATTTACATATACAATTCAAAAGAAGTTAATATTATTCAGAAAAAAGAAATTAATAATGTCATATCTGAATATTTACTGACTTATTTGACTCGTATCTCAGATATTGTTTTAGATAGATAGATAGATAGATAGATAGATAGACAGACAGACAGACATATAGATAGATAGAATGATAGATAGATAAATAAATAGATTGATATACAGACAGATAGATAGATTGATAGATAGATAGATAGATAGATAGATAGATAAATAGATAGATAGATAGATAGATAGATAGATAGATAGATAGATAGATAGATAGATAGATAGATAGATAGATAGATAGATAGATAGATAGATATATAGTCTTTTAGGTACCATGTTAATATTGCGTTTACAATATTTCTCATTGACGCAGGCATCCATAAAGTCTGCTTCATTTTGTAGTGTTGAAAGCGTAAAATGGAGAACAATGGGCCTGAATACTGATCCCATCATCAATAATAATTTTACGCCTAATAAAATCTCTACGGGTTTATAGTAAACAAAGAAATCTAGTTATGTAAATGTATAACTACAACTTTAATTTCAGTGTTTGATCAAGATTTCAAATCGTATAAAATAGAAACAAATAATGCTAAACAACCCTTCAACAGTCTAGTTACTTTCTATTATCTCCTAGTCAGAATATGTAACTGAAAACGACACATATGCGATATACGCTTTCATTGCAATATTATAGAACTTTGGAACCAAATTACGTTAGTATTCTAAAAGTGTAACACATTATTATTTTTAGATTATTTAACGTGACATTTTGTGTTAATTAATTGTGTGTGTATTGTAATTTCCAGGCTTCATAGAGCTCTCAGGGGGAAAAAGGAAATCAACATTCAACGCCGATATTAACAGATGGTTGAGAGTAGAAATACCTCCGAACAACTCGGTTATAATAAGTGTTTTCAGAATTATACAGATTAACGTGCATTCCGGTTATTATTGCCTAGACATCTCTAACTCTCATCTCAAAGGTCGTGACAAAATATGGGACTCGTGGCGTAATTCTTATAGTCCTATTGTTATACGACAAGGGAGAGCATTCTTCGTGCACTTTAAAAGTCAAAAGGGAATACCACACATTGGTTTCAGACTCAACTTCTCTTTTCACGAGTCCACACTTCCAGAAGAAATGCCTGACGGCAAGTGGAACTGTTCCAGACTCAGTCAAACTGTCACAAATCATCACTTTTCTTGTGACATGTCTCCCCAGTGCTTAAATGGTGAAGACGAACTGTCCTGTCCTTACACGAGTGATAAGTGTGGCGTAGGATACATAACTGTTGAAGACAGCTGTTTTCGATATGAAGTGACAAGAACAAAGTTAAGTAGAGATGAAGGGATAACCCTGTGTTCGAAGTACAACTCAAGTTTGGCCATACTAAGCACGTGGACAAAATGGAAATACTTCTCAGGATTACTAACATCAGGAACGATTGGAAGCAATTTACCATTAGGGGTATTCTCTTTTAAGAAAGGATTGCCAATAATGTAATTAATATTGATATTATTGGGTATGGGTATTTTTCTCATTATAATAGGCGCATAGAAAAATGATCATTTGAAGAAATATGATTTAGGCGAAAATAAAAAAGACCAACACATTTTACAAATATGTGTGATTGCAAATTTGTAAAAATTCGAAAAGTCTATGTAACTGGTCATCACCCTTTAAGACTAAGATATAAAAATTATCAATTATAATCAATGAAAGGTAATATTAGAACATAGCGTCTTATTTGATGAAATATCATTTTCTTCTCTATTGCACTATGAACTTGGTGAGAAATTAAATTGCGCTTAAATAATCTATCCTACTATAATTACAAGTGTTAATGTACTTAGCTCCCCTATCCTACTTTAATTACTAGTGTTAATGTACTTAGTTCCCCCATCCTACATTAATTACTAGTGTTAATGTGCTTAGCTAAACTAACCTACTTTAATTATTCGTCTTAATGTGCATAGGTAACCTATCCAGCAATAATCATTCGTGTTAATGTGCTTAGGTCACTTATCTTAGTATAATCTGTCTTGATCTCATTAGAATGCTAAGCAGAAAATACCCCAGACAAATAAAATTCAACTTTTAAAAGAAAATCTACTATTTATCACACACTGATCTGGCAACAAGGTGTTCAGTGTAAGTTATACAGGAAGCTAGCTGACATTCTCTAAACAACCTGATATCAATAAGTGTAAGGTTGGAGTATTTTTTGCTAACCATACAATTGCGCATGTGCTGAAATACCTGGATAGTAGTAGTAACAAATTACATCACTTTATCGAAGGAAGGTATTATTCACCGAACCATCATGTTATACAAAGACGTCCTGTATACATCTCTCAGTGAAAACCCATACACAGATATAAATGTCAAGAACAAGTAAAATCCTTCTTGTGTTTATGAAATCTCTTTAAATTTAAAATATTTTAAATTATATTTTCATTTCACTAAGTTGGGCAAATAGGGTTTAAAGTAAACTTTAAATGTGATCAAGGTGGGAAAATAAAGTTATATGCAATCTTAGTGGTAACCAAGATGGGCAAATAAGGAATTACGTACTCTTAAATGGTCACCAAGGTGGAAAAATAGGGTTTGATAAACTTAAATAGTCACCAATGTAGGCAAAAGGGGTTTGAAGTAAACTTAAATGGACTAATCTGGTGACCACTCCCTAGTGACGTGACTTGTCTCACTGATTATCTACATAAGTTAATAATTTTATCGGCGATACATTTAGCCAGATCTCATGACCCATTTAATTCTATTGTACATAGTTTTTTTATACATATGAATCCATAAAGCGAAACCAAACACAGAAATAACTAAATCATTCATGTGCTTGTATTTTAGTAAAACTATAGTAAAATAAATATTAAAAATATAAACAAAACAATGCATGTTTAGTATTTGCTCTAATTGATGAGGATTTGGAGACTGAACTACATGTGTATCAACAAGAAACAGGGATGAATTTCTCTTGGTGAACAATATTAGATCACTGTCTGTATAATGTTCAAAACGTTGAAGTCGATTAAACATGTATTTAAATTGATTTTCTGGTAGAACAGTGTAAAAAGAAGTAAATTTAAGTCCAATGTGTATTTTAATCGATCTTCTGGCTGAATAGTGTAACTAAACTGAATAGACGTCCAATGCATATTTAAATTGAATTTCTGGCTCAAACGTTTAAGAAAACGAAATATTTAATTCCAAGGCCTAGACATAGCAATCACGTAAGTGCCATTAAACGAGGCAAATAAGATGAAAAGCGACATAAATGTACATTTACCAATATAATATAGCTATAGGTAACGAGGCAATCAAGATGAAAAGCGACATAAATGTACATTTCCCTATATAATATAGCTATATGTAACGAGTAACAACGTTTTGTCTTGCGTTCTAAATTGTATTTATTTAAATGAATGTTTAGAAATGATTAAGTGTTTTATCTCTGGAACTGATTATTGTTGAATTTTTTCTTTCTAAAAGGTATGTTCTTTCATGGCAATGGGCTGATAACTCTATTGCATATTTACTGAACATCTCCCATTCATATATTTCCAAACCGTCGTATGGAAAGCTGGAAGTTGATATTCAAATGACAGTTAAAATAAAATTGTTTATAAGCGAACGGGAATTGTTTTCTAACTTTCTCTGCGAGAAACGGAAAGAGTTTAAATTTCATCAAAGCACTAATTATAGCTTTACATTTGATAACTCTTCTCCACCAGCCATTACCATGGGCAAACCAAAATTGCAATCAAATAAAACATTACCAGAATGCCCAGCTGGTCACGTGACTCAGATGTTCTTTATATGTGACGAGAAATGTCTCTGCTTTGGTCAAAGAAATAAAATATGTAATGCTCCATTGACGTCACTTCCGCCATCTTTCTCGTGTGAAAGTTCAGGAGACAGTGTGCCATTTACATTGGTCTGTGATCATCGGCCCGACTGCAGCGACTCGAGTGATGAAAACTTTTGTGTCTTCAAAAAATGTGTCCAGACGACACAAGTAAGATGCGGTGGCCGACAGGTAAACATTTGTCTCCCCTTTCTCTCTCAGTTTATTGCAACATGCAGTACATCAAGGGTCCCTCTTTATGAGTGCTGTGCACAAGTATCATTATGACATATTTCAGCATATCATCCTCATAAGAAAATAGTCATACACTTAATTTTGTAAGAACCATGGAAAAGACAAAGTAAGCAGATATTTAGGAGTAATATAAATCAAATAATCTAGGACACTTGTACTAACCATTTGCACAACGCTCAGTGCACTCTTCGTCCAAGTGTCCCCACAATTTTACATAAATTAACATTCCTTAAACTAGAAATTAATATATTTACAATTGTGATCTAAACATTAACAATATTTTACAGATCTGATCTATACATTAACAATATTTTACAGATCTGATCTATACATTAACAATTTTACAATCGTTATCTAAAAATTAACTTAATTTCACATATTTGATCTACAAATTAAAATATAATTAACATACTTTGACATGCTTTCATCTATCAATTTGCATACTTTGACATGCTTTCATTTTTTAATTAACATACTTTGATATGTTTTATCTTTAAATTAACATACCTTTATATATTTGATCTAAGAATTAATATTCTTTTACATATTCGATATACAAATTGAGTTACATTTACAAATTTGATCTTTAAATTAACAAACGTTTTCATATTTGATCTATATGATAACAAACGCTTCCATATTTGACCTATAAATTAACACAACATTGTATACATTTGATCAATGAATGAATAATTTTACACATTTGATCTATAAATGAATAATTTTACACATTTGATCTATGAATGAATAATTTTACACATTTGATCTATCAATGAATAATTTTACACATTTGAATTATGAATGAATAATTTTACACATTTGATCTATAAAATAATGCAAAGTCACATGTCTGATCTATAAATTAACACAATTTGACATATTTGATCTATGAATCTACTCTTTCTCCAAATTAGCCATTTACACGAAAATTTACTTCTTTTGACAACCACGACACACCTGCGGTAGGTTTTGCCGACCCCTCCATTAAATATTTTGTAGTATATATGTTATCTTGAGGTACTATATTTTTTCCTGTAAATATTTATTTTATTATCGCAGTTTATCTTGCGTACTAAACTTTTTCCTGTAAATGTTGTTTATTATATTACATTACCTTCATTACTAACCTATTTCCTACTGTGTATTATGGCATGTTACCTGCACTACTTAACTATTTCCTTTAAATATTGTGTATTATAGGCTACCTTCAGTAATAAACTAATTCCTGTAAATATTGTATTATAGTAGGTTACCTTGAGTACTAACATATTCCCTATAAATATTTTGTATTATAATAGGGTGGCTAGCGTACTAACCCCATTCCTGTAAATATTGTGTATATTGCATTTTACCATGACCTACTAAACTATTTTCTCGTAAAGGGAAAAATTCAGAGTACAGACGAAATATTATTTTCTAACTCTTTTATATTATGGAAATATTGTTTCCCTCACATCATGAAATCTCACACCATTAAAACAAACGTGCATTTGTAAGGATTAAAATCCAAGAGAGGATATTTAAGCAATGTTTTCTGAAATTTTATATTTAATTTATTTATTTATTAAATAATCATCATTATTATTATTGTGGTT
Source organism: Sinotaia quadrata (assembly GCA_028829895.1). NCBI lineage: Eukaryota > Metazoa > Mollusca > Gastropoda > Architaenioglossa > Viviparidae > Sinotaia > Sinotaia quadrata. Next base: position 106,022,898 of record CM054180.1, read on the forward strand.
GTGTAATTCACTGTTAATTATAAGTATGAGGTATAATTTTGTTTACCGTGCAGCCAGCCAAATAATCTCTTTCACATCTTGCATACAGTGATGGAAGCTAATGCTAATCCAATTAGGAAGTTGTTAGGCCTGGCAAGTGGTGTGCAGAGAGACGAAGGCACCATATGTACAAAGAAAGTAGGGGGGAGTTTAAGCCAGACATTCTTTGACTATATTTGGGCAATTATTTTCCAGAGTGATGTAGGCAAACCTAAGAGCACATATTGCCAGAGATATCGACAACTCATTAGAATGTTTAAAATATCTACACTCATATAATTCACTAGGTCATAATTTACTTTTGTAACTTGTCTTATTTTCTTGAACAGATTAAGAACAATTTTGAATTGCAAATTCGAAAATGATATCCATTTTTTTCAGGTCATGTTTTTGTGCTAAATCGATTTTAAAAAATCCGATCTTATAACTAAATCGATTACATTTTTGTAACATTAATAGGCAATGTTTGTTGATATTTCTCTTCCAAAATAGGTTTAGAAAAATTAAATTAAATTTTAAAATTTCGTTTTCTAACACAATTCATTTATTAATTATTACAAATATTGATTAGTGTAAATTGAATAATAGACATTGATAATGGTAAGTACATATGAATTTGATATTAGGTCATCAATGTTGAAAATTCAGGGCATGAATTTCTCTTCGAACTTCTAGAATACTCAGCGGTAAGGATGTCTCTCTTTCCTGTTCAACCGTCATGACTGCATCCCAGCGTCCTTGATATCTGGTCTCCATCCTTTTCATATCCTGATGAAATCTCTACTCTTGCTCGTCGCTCATTGATCGTAGATTTTCCGGAAACCGTTCCATATGTGAGAATAAGTAATGCACTTTGATGCTCATGTCGCATTCAAGGTTTCTGAAACCAGTCGGCATACTGGCAACAAGCTCTACATAGTTCTTGGCCTTATTGTTGACAAGAAAGATTTTCACGACCAGAACAAAACCCTTCGACACTCCCAACTCCACTTCGTTCATTGAGTTTTCAAACTCTGGATCTCTGATCAGCTTACGGAGTTGTGGACCATCAAAAATGTCAGTTTCCAACTTCTCAATGGTCAACCCTGGAAAAGCATGGCACAAGTAAACGAAACAGTCACCATCCTTGTCCAGAGCTTTGGTGAACTGTTTGATTAAGCCAAGCTTAATGTGTTGCAGCGGTGGGGAAAAGTATCTTGTCTCTGTCCACCAGAAGATTGTTTATGAAGTTCTTTGCTTTTCCCCAATTCCCAATTCCTCCCATACAAGCCAGCCCTGCTTCGTGTAATGCTGAGATTTGTCCGTACTATCCCACATGCTCAGAAAGCACGGGTGAACCCAGACTGTTGTCCCAACTAAAGGTTTACCATCTTCAGGTCAACACAAGGTAACCATCCATGCTGATCATAAGGAATTTTCTCCAGCAGGTACTTCACTTCTTCATACTTCTTCTTCAGTGTAGTCGAGTGAGCTAGAGGTACAGAGGCAAACTGGTTATCATTGTGTAGTCGAATGAGCTAGAGGTACAGAGGCAAACTGGTTATCATTGTGTAGTCGAGTGAGCTAGAGGTACAGAGGCAAACTGGTTATCATTGTGTAGCAGAACACATTTGAAGGAATGGACATGTTGAGGAGAGTGATCATGTTCATCAAAAATAGAATAGTGCAACCGTGGTTTCCATTAGTTAACAGCCATTGTGACATGGTTGCAAAGGTCAGAAAGAGACTGTTGAAGCAGTGCTTAATCCAGGTCAAAAGTAGACATCATACACTGCACATTAAGCAAATGTGCAATGAAAAAAATTTGCAAACAGACCACCAAATGGATTACTAGTAATGCCTGAAGTAGTATTATAATTAAATAACACTGGCCGTCATTCCTGCTGGAATTCAATAGTGTAAGTTCCATTGTATGCATGAGCCCACCCCAAATTTTATGGATAAATGGCTTATTGCTTGACACAAGCATTCCTGATCAGCTAGCCAATGGCCACGTACTGGCTGTGACACGCCTGGTGTGTTTACACTATTTAATAATTATATTTATTAATCAGTTGGTCATAATTACTTATCAACGATTAATATTAAGATTAATTCCCGTTATAAGTCTACACACCACCGGCACATAACTTATCGCAGGTGGAATTTCTCACTTAAGGAATAGCCTAAAACATAACACATAAATCTCCTTTCATTCACTAGTCTAGCTCCCGAACCCCCATCCACCCACTAACTATTCCAGACATGCGTCAAGGCACGCGTAAGAAATATATAACAAAAATAAGGATTTATTATGAAATAATATCTATAATAACAAGTAATAATTCAGAAAGAAACCAGTCTTTGTATCAATGTCCGAAACCCGATATTCTACTTAGAAAGTTAATTCTTAATATGTTACAAAGTTGCCAATTCTTTACACGTGGTTAAACAGAGAGAAAGAGTGTTAACAATGAACAATGGGCTTGACCTGAGATGGCGAGTTGCCTCCCTGTCCCGCGATACGGCGAACGCTCCGTGATAACGGCCAATGTCAATTCTTTCCACTACCCTGCCCTTCCGTAGTGAGTCCTAGCTGGACAAAGGATTGGATTACAGCTACGTACTGTAAGTGATGACGGCCGAAGCATGGAAGCGAAGTTGAACCAAGCACTGCCTTCGGGCTTAGGTGTAATTCTTTCCCAAGGTGTATAACGTAGAGAAAATACTGCCTTCGGGCTTAGGTGTAATTCTTTCCAAAGGTGTATAACGTAGAGAAAATACTGCCTTCGGGCTTAGGTGTAATTCTTTCCAAAGGTGTATAACGTAGAGAAAAAGGCACACTCGCTGAAACATGTAAGAATGTAGCCCTCTTTTAGAAACAATTTATAACTCTCGATTCTCTCTGGTATCCTCTCTAACCATTCAACTTACATCTCATCTGCGAAAGATTGTTTAGCCCCATACATCCACCATTCATTAATATAATATTCCAACCTAAATTATACATATTAATGAATCAATAGCTAATTTTAATACATCTTAATTAACAAAGAATTCTAACATACTTCAGTAATATATGAACAGTATTTTAACATTTCAAACAGACAGCTTACCACGTGTTCTAACGGCCGCCTTTCAAAACCGGACTCGAATGTCTTGAAGAATATTTTCGCAGTGCCGGTACACGGCGCGGCCAGGGTATTTATGGGAGTTAGGGCTTTAGATGGGTCAGAATCAGACACATGGCCTAATTTGCACCGCTCTGTACTGGACCATCTACGGTCTTTCCCCCCTCCCATCTGGTTGTACTTGGCAGGGCTGGTCAGGGAGCAGTCTGACTGGACTGACTGTTGATTCGGATGGTCCCCTTTCCCGTTAGTGTAGAGGAGAAATAGTTAATCTCGGCCCGAATCAATTAGTGACGAATTCCGGGCGTCACACTGGCCAGCTAGATCTAACCAATGGCCATCTACTAGTCGACTAATGGACACTAAAGGAATTATGGTATAATCAAATCCCTACATTCTTTACGTGTGTACAGAGCCGTGTGTGCGTGTGCGTAACGCTTGTTTTGCATGGCAGCAAAGTAGGTCATCGGCCGCTAGTTTGAATCGCTCGGCGCGGTCTGCCATAGTAATGTGTATGGATGTGCCATTGTGTACGTCTTTAACCGCCTTTATTATATTATTTATTTTTTTAAGCAAAGTTAATGTTTATGTATTCTAATACGTAGTGGGATGTAGTTTGTATTTATGTAATTTTGTAAGTTAGTTTATATTGTTTTCTTAGTGTATTCTATGATTTATGTTTGTGTACATGGTGTTCACCTGGCATAGGAATTTAGTTAATTATTTTATTTCATAATTTATTTTGTGAATTATATTGTAAGGAAGTATTGTATTTAAAAAGTATTTAATGTAGTATTTTTTATAGTTAAAGTGTTATATAATTCTAGGTAGTTTACAAGGAATGTATGTTAGAACAAAAGTACTTTAGCACGGAAGAATCAGTTTAGCAGCAGTTTACTCTCAGTGCCAGAATTGTCTAGTGGAGTCCTCTTTGCGGCTCGGACTTTTAAGTTATATTGTAGGTTACTGTGTGTGAGTGAGAGCTATGAAGAGGGTCTTGAAAAAGTGTTCTAGAGATGAAGAAAAGGCTGAGAGAGAGAGAGAGAGAGAGAGAGAGAGAGAGAGAGAGAGAGAGAGAGAGAGAGAGAGAGAGAGAGTATTTGGCGGTGTCGCTGGAATAAAGAGTACATAGAAATGTAAATACGTGTTGCGTCCTGAACTGTAACTGGTATAGTGTCTTGTAACTGTCAGTGAAATGTATCTTTCGTGTTACTATTAGTGCGTCCTCAACCGTAACTGTTGTATAGTGTCTTGTTACAACGTTGACGTCATAATAGCGTAATTGTTTGCATTGTTCTTGTAACGCAACAGTTATACATGACGAGTCAAACATGTTAATCACAAAGAATAACAGATTATCGACACTAAGTAACCTGAGTCGAACAACTGCACCGCCATCTGTAAGTGAACTGATGTGCTAACTCGAAGTGTGGGCGTGAATATAGCTCACCCCAGGTATCATTCGACTATACAAGATTAGTATTACTATAAAAGTAAAAGACAAAAGTCATAAGTAGAAAAAGACATATAAACAAAGAAACAAAAGAAAATAATAATGAATAAATTATATTTATTCCACTCACTTTGTAGATTGTTTCAAAATTGCAAATGTACTAAACTTTTCCCGCATGCATATTTTATTTCTAATTAACTATATACTAGACTCGTTACTTGTTCTTGTGTTTATTGTTTTATTTTGTTCTTTCTGTAAGTGTGTATATATCGATCAGCTCTGTGATGGCGTGGAACAGTGTGTAGATGGTTCAGATGAAGATCACTGTGACTACATTGTTGATGATTTAGAAATCTTCACAAGTCTACCACCACCTGCCGTGATACACCTGGACGGTAAAGGACGTTATAAGATGCAGCCTTATGTGGAGGAAAAGCCAAACAGTTACAAGTCAGCCATTAGATGTCCGGAAACTCACTTTCTCTGTCCGGATACCGGGTACTGTCTGCCTGTTTTTGTCCGCTGTAACAAGATGTTCGACTGTCCAGGTCATGAGGACGAAGCAGAATGTAACAGCTACCTGTGTCCTGGTTACTACCGTTGTCGGGCGTCCAGAGTGTGTCTGCACACAAGTCACGTGTGTGATGGAATTTTCCAGTGCCCAAGACACGATGACGAACTTCTGTGTGACCTTAAATGTCCAGACAACTGCACGTGTCACGGATTGGCTTTCTTGTGTTCCCGGCCATTCCCAGCCCGTGATTTTCCAGAACTTCGTTTTGTGAATGCTGGACATTCTCTCATGACGCCAGGTGACTTCAGTAACAACTCGTTCCTAGTATATCTGAGTCTAGAACATTGTGGACTGAAGACGATGGACATCATAGTTTTAGACAACTTAAAAACGCTAGATCTCAGTAATAATAAATTTACATTTATAACTCCGAAACACCTACGGGGCTTTCAAAATCTGAATACATTATCATTAGCAGGGAATCCATTAGAGACAATCTTTTATGTTGACAATCCTGTTGCATTTAATTTTCCGAAAATACGCAACCTTGACCTGTCTGGAGTTTATATGCCAGAACTAAACGGGAGTTTCCTTATATTGTTTCCTAATTTGGAGACTTTGATCTTGAAGTCCAGTGGTATTCAAAGTGTAGAACGGGAGGGTTTAAAACTTCTGAAGAAATTACGTAAGGTTGACATTCGTGGTTGTCCAATCACAAAATACCCACGTGACCTGTTTCAAGGCCTGACTAAACTGCAGACCATTTTCACTGATGACTATAAACTCTGCTGTCCTGCTATGCTGCCTGCAGATGTAATGATTACCGACTGCCAAGCTCCAACTGACGAAATATCTTCTTGTGGAACACTTTTGCCGTCCTTTATTTACAGATGTTTTCTTGTAATCTTTGCAATTTTATCTTTACTAGGAAACATGGGTTCACTTGTCTACCGAGTAGTCAGTCTTACAACAAATGTCCGTGCTTACAACACATTTGTTACACATTTGTGCATGTCTGATTTTCTGATGGGTGTGTACCTTGTTCTGATTGGCGCGGCAGACTGGATTTATGGGGAAAACTATTTCTGGGAAGATGTGGCCTGGAAAAACAGCGCCATGTGTAAACTTGCGGGATTCCTGGCTCTGGTATCCAAAGAAATGTCAACGTTTCTTACTTGTCTCCTTATGATCGATCAAGTTTGTCTGTTTTACTTTCCTCACGCTCACAAACATTTCCAGAACCGCTCTGCACACTTTGTATGTGCAGTAACTTGGTGTGCAAGCATAGCACTAGCCTCTGTACCTTTTCTACCTATGACGTCATACAGGAACTTGTACAATCAGACAGACATATGCAGTCCTCTGCCGATAACTAGACAGGCATTTGAAGGCAAGTTTTATTCATATGGTATTATGATAATCTTAATCTCGGCAGATTTGGTTGGATTACTCTTTATATTCAGTTCTATCTGCATACAAGGCTTGTCATCTACAGAGATGACCACTGTGCGACAAAATGTCATCATTGCACAACGTGTCAGCATTATTGTTTTGTTTAATGCCCTGTGCTGCTTTCCAATCGTGATTCTAGGAATACACATGTTAACTGGAAAGTATGTTACTAGAGACAGTACTATTGCTATGGCAACCATAGTTTTACCACTTAGCCCAGCCTTGACTACTGTTCTCTACTGCCTAACTGTTCTCTGTGAGCGTAGGATACGAACAAAAGAAGAAAAGAGACGAAAACGAATATTTCTGCAGTTGCTCAAAATTAATCAAGGAAATTCCAATTTACAATGTAGTTTGAATAATATGAAATTTTAATCCTGATTAATATATCGCAAGCATGAATTCTGTTAAGTTAAATAATTCTTTTCTGCCACTCTTAACCTCAAAATCAATTTATTTCTTTAAATTAACACTTCTGTAGTAATAACTTATGACGTAGGTTTATATGATTACACATACTATGTCATCAATCAAATTGGATACGTACGTCATCAGTCAAATAGGATGCAAGTACGTCATCAGTCAAACAGGATTCATTCGACATCATTTTAAGTATCCTAGCCCTGGGGAATCTAACATATTTTGGCCAAGAGAACATTCACATTTTCAAAACAGTTTGTCGGGCGCCAACAATTTTTCAAAGTTATTTTGTATTGGACATTAAATAATCTGCTAAACATCATATGTAATAGTACATAATATATGAATATATAGCATGAAAGAAGTAATTATAACGTAACAGGCTTTCGTTATTATTATTAGTCAATTACTCTTTTAGATTAATGTGCGAATTTGCTCTTTAAAAATTTTCCTTGAAGTTAAATTGGGTAGGTTTTACAATATACATACTGTAACAGTTCTAATCTTATTTATATTTTTAAAGTATAAAGTTTTCGATCTGGTGGTCGAAATATATTTATTATTTTTACTTTAACAGAGATAGCCAGTCATGGTAAAATAAGATACTCTGTGACACCAACGTTACTCAGTTAATGGATATGATTATAATTAATTAATTAATTCTCAAAATCTAATTACTAGTGATGATACTCGTAATTTACTTTATTAATGATCCTCCACTCATCTCTCTCACTTGGCGGATGGATATAGGGGCGCTGTAAATGTTTCCTCTCTTGTACAACATTAAAGATAAGCATTTACTGGCATACAATATGCTGCAGTGGAAAACGTCTTAATAAAGGAGAAGACAAATCCGTCTTTAATCTATACTTTAGCGAGCCCCCATCCACCCACTATTTTCTTCAACATAAGGTTATCAATATGAGTAAGAAGGTCAATAAATTTATTAAATCAACAATTAAATACGCATATGACAAATACAAAGGAAAAAATCCACGACACAAAACCATGTAGGAATAATTTCCTTCCTACACAATATATATTCTAAAATACAATTCAACAATAATGTCAATACAAATCTCAGAATAGTTACTATCAGAGAAGAGAGAAAGAGTGATTAGAGATAATGCGATAACTGTTTTTTTTAAACCAGAGTTAAGTTAGTCCTCAATTAGTGTTTCCATTGCATTGCAATATTTTCACAAGTTTTTGTCAATATGTGTGGCATTTGAAAACACTGATGAACTATTCCATAACTAACTTGAACGCCTCTACTCCTGTCAGTTCCTTCAAGCAGAATAACAATTGTATTCATTTCTGGTAACTTCTCTGTATCAGAAATCGTACAAGTAATCAGCATACTTTGCCATAACACATCAAAGGAGTGTAGCGTATTTCTTTACACTTACACACACTGCTAACCACCTTTACTGAAGTCGGTCATAGCAGTTTACAATCAGTGAACCAGAGATTCAAATCATACATGGAAAGTAGAAAATAGAAAAGGCTGCTTGCCCTGAAAATATAATCAAGGAGCAACTCAAAATTTCCACTTTATTAACCTGTTAACTCCATTCTTTCTTACATTCCAGTCTCAACTTACAATTTCCTGCAACAGTATTTCTTAGTACAATATACACAAACAGCATGATAAATATAACATATCAAAATGTCAAATTTTATGTATACTACATTGGAGAAGCTTAGTTCATACATTTGTAGAAACAATTGTCTACTCACATGATACATCTCTACATAAAACACAAGTATAACATTCTCTTAACCAGTCGGTTAACTCACCATCATGCTAACAACTGCCTAACAAGGCGTGCCCAAGTCGGGACACTGACAATTTAACAATTTATATAACAAATAAATTTTAAAATAGGGAGAGGCAAATGTACTGCATCACATTCTCTTTTATTGTTTCTTGTATCTGGGTTTCAATAAGTAATTAGAGAAAACTTTAACCATAAAGTTTCAGTCATAAGTGCTCATATTCAGTCAAGAACAGGTTTCATTAATTTACGAGATTTTAATAATAATTCAGTACTCAATGGACAACAGGTATTATTAACTCACGTGGGTTTTTAAATAAGTGAGCAGTCAACTAGGAACAGGTATTATTAACTTGCATGTATTTCATAATAATTCAGCGCTCAATGGAAAACAGGTATTACTAATTCAGGTGTTTTTATAATGTCAGCCCTCAATGGAGAACAGGTATTATCAACTTACATAATGACAATGTAAGCACAATTGCACAAGTGTGACTGAAGCTTTTCTAATCTGTACAAATTCCAGAACCATATTTGGAGTACACTATTGGTACAGTTGTCTTTTCACGCTCTTGCAGAAGAAAAGGAAAGTGTTGTAAGTATTGTAAATTCTTGGCTACAGGCATTTTCAAGTGCATTACCAGAAACAATGCATCACAATGTACTTAATGTCTCTGTGTTATAACCAAACCTAGCTCATAACTTAATTATATAACAGCTGGTTTCTGTCATTTTATATTCGAGTGTAGGTTAATGTAGAGTAGAACGTCTTTTTATTGGAAAGAAAAATATTGCGTTCTAATTCATATGACCCTTTTCAATTTTTGTGGGGTAAACTCTTGCTTGAAATAAATTGTAAAATTCTTTGAAACGGTCATCATTTAAAATGCCACAGGGAAAGTTAAAGAGTTTCTCTCTGTATTGTGTACTTTGAATGTTTTAGCCTTGAATTGAGCCTTGATATATATTACATTCATCTTTGTATGTATTGGTTGTATATGGTATTATTTGTGTTTGATCAATGTTCAACAGCAGTGTAGTGTGTAATTTATTATGTTGTAATAAAAATCCATTTCTTTATTTATCAACAACCTCGACATTGTGAGTTTAACTAGGTTAAAAGCTCTGAATAGTAGAGGGGGTATAATAATGAATAAGACCGGCATATGTCTTTACAAAAGGTGTCCATTACTCATTCGGACATTTGCCAGGTCAGAGGTATCGCTTGGTATTTATTTACAACATGAGTATTGCTCTGCAAATGGTATGAGGAAGTTGATCTTTTAGTAGGTTGCCATCAAAATGAGAGGAGTGCACAACATGGAGCTATTCACATAATTTAAGTGATCCTCTATCTATCTATATATCTGTCTATCTATCTATCTATCTATCTATCTATCTATCTATCTATCTATCTATCTATCTATCTATCTATCTATCTATCTATCTATCTATCTATCTATCTATCTATCTATCTATCTATCTATCTATCTATCTATCTATGTATCTATCTATCTTCATTTGACCCTTGGTATTTTAAATTTAAATTGTTATATAAACTACTAAATTGTCAGGTAACCCGACATTGGGCTCTCCTTATGGTGTTATTTTTGAATGTGTCTGATTTGAAATAAACAGCTCCAGGCAAGAGCATTCTAGATTGGTGAATTAATACAAATTGAGAGAGTGGTTTTCTATTATCCAATGATTATGATTTAAGAGAACAAGCCCAGCCAATGGGCTGATATTAAAGAATTCACTTTTCTGTAGAAAATTCTACTCTCGGATCACTTTTGAATTTAAAGTGGAAGGAGAAAATCTAGCTTTGAAAGGCAGTCTTTAGCTTGACTGTGAGTTAAACTGAATGATTGAGAGAGAATGGACATGAATATTACATGCATGCTCGTTTTTGTTATGTTATAATTGTAGAGATGTACTATGTGAGTTTGTTTAGCTGCACACATGTATTGTGCTAACACTTGACATTGTTTGATATGCTGTATTTATTTTTCCATGTGTGTGTGTGTATCGGGTTCATAAATACTGTTGCAGGAGATTGTATGTTGCAAATGGGATGTGAGATAGAATTGTGATAACAAGAAAACTTAGGTTTGCTCCTTAATTAAATGTTGCAGTGAACAAGTGACCTTTTGACTTTTAATTTTCGAGATTGGATTTTTGCATCGTGAGTGTCTAGTTTGAAGACTCAAGTTTCAAGGTTACAATTAGACTTCATTTTGTAGCAGGTTATAAAGTGAAAGACAGAGAAAATGCAGGAACGTCTGTTGTGGTATGCGTAAGGGAGTAGGCTACACAAATGTTGATGTATCAAGGCGAAGATGCTACGTACATTTGTACAGTGAAGTTACAAGAATCCTTGAGATCATGTTCTGCTGGAAGGAGTGGACACGGTAAACAGAATGCTCAAGAAACCAAGAGGAAATTCCATTTCTATTCTCTGATAGGTCTAACATGCAAGTGTATTGACTCTGTTGTTGAAATGTAATTATATTATATTATATTACATTATATTATATTATATTATATTATATTATATTATATTATATTATATTATATTATATTATATTATATTATATTATATTATATTATATTATATTATATTATATTATATTATATTATATTATATTATATTATATTATATTATATTATATTATATTATATTATATTATATTATTTATATTATATTATATTATATTATATTATATTATATTATATTATATTATATTGTATTATATTATATTATATTATATTAGAGAGAATGTGCATGACTGTGTAAACTATAATTATCCAAATGTGAGTTCTTGGAATATTGATCTCAAGTTATCTTTTTCATTGTAATTGTCATATGCATATTTAATTGTTGATTTAATAAATTTATTGACCTTCTTACGCATATTGATACTGATAATCTTATGTTGGAGAAGAAAGTGGGTGGAAGGGGGCTCGTTAAATATAGATTAAAAACGGACCTGTCTACTCCATCAGTAAGGAGTTTTCCATTCACGGAAACATTATGTGACAGTAAATGTTGTTTTACATTGTGGAATAGAGAAAACGTTTACAGCGCCAAAAATACCCGTCGAGTGAAAGAGAGAGAGGAAAAAAGTCTTTCTGAAGGATCATTAATAAAAAATATTAAAGCTCTCATCGCTTGAAATTAGTTAAGAATTTTTAATTAAGTAAAATAATCATTTTCGTTAACTAAGTGGCTTGCCCATCACACAATCTATCTTTCTATTTATCTATCTATTTATCTATCTATCTGTCTATCTATTTATTTATCTATCTATCCATCCATCAGTCTGACAGTCCGTCTTTCTATCAATCTATACCTTATATTCGTCTGAATGAATGATGCCTGTATTGGCTATATACAATCGTAGTAGATAAACTTCTTAATGGACTTGATTCTCTCCAGAAGAGCAAACTGGAAGCGAGCAAATGAGATCGGTACCTGAGAGTGTTAGTTTCCGACCTGGTTCGATTTTGCTTCTTAGCGCCAGGTGTGCCACTGTTGGTAGAGTTGAGGAGGTTGAAAGAGAGTGGAGGGTGATAGACAGGAAAGTTGTAAAGTGATAGAGTTGATGAGAGTCCGGGATGATGAGAGAGCCACCTTGTGACCTGGTGTGCTCTCCCTTTGTCTGCAATATACTATGCATCGCCGAAAGCTGCCAGTAGAGAAGATATTTTCCTTCCCTACATCAAACGCTGGAAGTCGTCATTTAGCTTGTTCGTCCGTCTGCCCATATCCAGCATTAGAGGAACGTCTGATCATTTATCATCAAATTTGTTCAACTTAACCTAAGACATGAGTGGTCGTTCAACTGAAGAACTTTGTGTAAAAAGTGCATAAAAATAATTCAAATGACGACACCGAGTTTGACAGTTAATACAATATCAATAATATCAATAGCTAACTAACAATTACTATGGTTAATACAATATCAATATCTAAATAGCAATTACTATAGTTATATATTTCACTGTTTAGTACAATTTTTATCAAAACGTTTCATATGTATTTTGTAATTATTTAATTTCCATATAGCTAGCGACAATTGAGTTTCTCTTGGTTTCGATTCTTGTCAATCCATGTTAAAACATTGCATACACAGGGGCCTGATGTTTGATTATAAATGTAAATTAATAATAAACTTTTCCTTCCATAGAAAAGAAGGCTGCATGAATGTAGACTGATAGAACGTGTTAATAGTCCAGTAGTAACAGGAGAAATAATCAAAGAAAAGTTAAATTATCATTCTCTTCTTTCCTTCATTTAACATATCCATACGCCACATACATGGCAAACACTGCGTCATACAGCGCTCATAGAATAATGTACATCAGACAGCGCTCATAGAATAATGTGCATCAGACAGCGCTCATAGAATAATGTGCATCAGGCAGCGGTCATAGAAAAATGCGCAACAGACAGCGTTCATAGAATAATGTGCATCAGATAGCGCTCATAGAATAATGTGCATCAGACAGCGCTCATAGAATAATGAGCATCAGACAGCGCTCATAGAATAATGTGCATCAGACAGTGCTCATAGAATAATGTGCATCAGACAGCGCTCATAGAATAATGAGCATCAGGCAGCGCTCATAGAATAATGAGCATCAGGCAGCGCTCATAGAATAATGTGCATCAGACAGCGCTCATAGAATAATGAGCATCAGGCAGCGCTCATAGAATAATGTGCATCATGCAGCGGTCATAGAAAAATGCGCAACAGACAGCGTTCATAGCAATTTGTGCATCAAACAGCGCTCATAGCAAAATGTGAATCAGACAGTGCTAAAGGCATGCAGTGCACCAGAAAGTGCTCAGGCAGTCAGCCACTATCCTCTGATAACAACTGGACACTGACTGTTGTCTGACAACACATAGCTTCTGACTCCGGCAGCTTCTCTGCCCAGAGACAGATGACACCTATGAGGCCGATATATAAGGTCCGATAACAGTTTTGATATCGATTGTTTGTGCTGTACGGGTTAAACTTCTAATGCCTATCACCCACACAGCACTGCCATTTTTGGTTCATTAGAGGAGGATTTTTAAAATTTCAGCAAACAAAGGATACAGGTGTTTCTGACAAAATGTAATATATTAATCAAAGCAAGGTAGCAAAATGAACATGAATTACTATTAGTACAATAAGTATCACTAGTTAATAGCATAAATTTATGACATTAATTTGGGAAAGAACTGTCAGCAATATGAAATATAATCTATAAATTTTTAAATATATATACTTAACTACATTTGAACTATTGCCATTAATCCTTGTTTATTTAGGTACAAGCTACCTTGGTCAATGATAGATAACTCCATTGCGTGATTTGTAAATACAGTTGGACTTAGTGCTATAAATTCAAGTTTCACATGTGGACACGTCTTTGTTTTGAGACATGAGCATACGAATATTAACTTAATATGGAAGAGAACCCATAGTTAATAAACATATTATTTCACTTGTAAACAACAAGCTTGACTTCTTTTGTTTTTAAAGGTTAAGCGTAGTTGGGTTTGTCTTGTCTCATTTCTATGTTGAATTGTTTTTGTACTGTCAACCATTTTTACCATCCCACTGTGCATTCTTGCATGCATACACTTCAACAAACGTAACCCTGCATGCAGAATAAAATTAAGCTCAAACCATGCAAACATATATGGTGTATATGGTATTCTGTGTGGATTCTGTAATTCCATCCATACAGTTTCCTATATGAAAACCACCCTCACATTTGCAAGGGAGCAGGGTGGTGGTGACACAAACCAGAAATTCTGACAGACTAGGTGTTAAAGGGGAAACAAGTGTGATTATGAAAGATCAAGGTAGAGGCACATAAGAAAGTAACCTTCATCCCGTCACATGCCTGTCAACTATCTGGAAGTTATTATCTGGAATTATAGCTGAAAAATTCATGACTCACCTTGAAACACACATCAAACCAATGAATAAAGGGATGCTAGACCAGTCAGAGGAACAAAAGACCGATTGGAAAATGATAAGGCAAGAGTTAATGACAGTAAGAAAAAAAGAACAAATCTTGCAGTGGTATAGGTTGGCTATGACTCAGTTCCACATTCATGGATAAGTGAAACATTAAATTTGTACAAATAGCGTCATCACTACAGAACCTAATTCATTAGTCAATGAAAAACTGGAAAACCGCCCTCATATGCAACAACACAGAAATTGCAGACAAAACAATAAACTGTGGAATCTTTCAAGGTAATTCCCTATCACCAATGCTTTTCTGCATTACCCTAAATCCTCTCAGTCAAGTGATCCAGAAAACAGGATTAGGATACAAAATGAAAGCTGGACAGGTCATCAGCCATTTCTGTACAAGGACTATGTCAAGATTTACAGTAAAAATGAATATGTCATCACAACACTGAACAATACTGTCAAGATCTGCAGTGATGATGTGAACATGACATTTGGCCTTGAGAACTGTGGAAGAATTATCATCCAGAAAGGCAAGGTCAAACAACAGTAGTCCTGCTATTTGACAAAGGAAAAATCAATGATGTTTCAATGGAAAAGGATATAAATACCTGGGGATAATACAACATGAGAAAATAAGCAGAGTGAAGTCCAAAGTTAAGAGAGAGTAAGAAAAACGGTTTAAACAAGTCCTGAAGTCCAAGCATCAGCGACTGGGTATATGCCTTATGAAAATGTTCAAGAGTTCAGTTCCATAAAGATCACAGTTTAGTTTTCAATTAACACAGACACTGTCATAAATTAACATACAGTCCAGTGTAATTCCAGTTCCACAACACAGAGTAGTAACCCAGACTTGGAATACATCAATCCAACATTCAGTCACTTCACTTCCACTTTTGGTACATCCGTTCGTAGCCTGCCCACTTGATAGTATGCCTAGTCATTCAGACATTCCCATAGCATGCTAATTCAGCATGGCGCTCCTTAGGAAACAGCTTACTGTCACAATTCCCAATTGTGGTCCGCATAACCTTCTCTGGCATACTGTCCCTTTAGTGCTGGCTTGTAGTACCTCCATGACTGTAGACTTTGGACCAACATGACATTGGGTCCAAGATCTCCAAGTTAAACTGAATTTGCGTTGTTCTTGTTGTGTTGTGTTGTCATCTTGTCTTTGTAGACTTTATCGGTTGATGTTGTCCCTCGAAACTGTGAAAATACATAAGGGATTTTTTGCACATTAGCCTTGTGTTACAATATAGCTAAAACATGTAATTTCATTCTTGGTTCTTGTATTAAATTATTTACTTATTACCAAAAATAACATTACAGTTTTCCAAATCATTTAAAAATACAATATTAACAAGAAGAAAAAAATACAATTTGTAATAAAGTATTTTATAAAAATTAACTATTTACATAAATCGTATTTTACCATATCATAGAGTTTATGGTACCACTCTTTTCACCACAGAGGGACTTACAGGCCATGAGTAAAATCAAGTAAATTTAAATTCCACCCAGATGGGGCATTTATACAAAATTTGGGTTTTGCGTGTTAATCTTTCTCTCCAGGCATAATCTCCCTCTTGTCTTGCCCTTTGTAAGTCACGGTTGGCTGCCGTACTCAAAGACTGTTCTGCTAGGGCAAGTCTTGTGCCTTTAGAAGGTGACTCAAAGACTGTTCTGCTAGGGCAAGTCTTGTGCCTTCAGAAGGTGACCAACAATCGTGCTCAGGCACCGTTGCATACTCTGTTGTGCACGTGGTTACGTAATCTACTCGTTTTCTTGGTGCGTCCGTTCTCGATCATCTTGCCACGTGACTGCTTCTATTCGACTCAACCGCTTTGAAACCATAATCCTTAGTTGAGATCAAAGTTGACTGTCTGAAATTTCGAACATGGTTTTCTACATGGCAAAATTCAGAATGGTTTTTGCGGTGGCTTCACGATTAAAGTTATAGCATCAAAGAATTTCGTTCAGTGATTCAAATTTATATTTTGAGAAAAATATTATGTGTATTAGTTTGCATTTTCTGTCTCACACATAGTATAATTATGACTGTAATTGTATTGTGGTGTGGTGTAGTGTACCATATCGTAACTCATAATATAATTAACTGTAATTGTATTGTAGTGTGGTGTAGTGTGTCAGGATATTTATAAATCTCGCCCTGATCCCATCAATAAATATTACAAAATAAATATAGAAAGGAATACAATTTAGATGTAAGAAATGAGTGGTAAATAAAAATCTAAATGTAGATGCAAAAGGTACTTTAATAAGTGATTTCCAGACATATGACGTGGCTATTGCATTACCTGTAAGACAGAACGGATGTTTTTCTGGGTCAAAGAAAACTAAGTTAGTTAACCACTGTACTTTCCCCAGAAAGCTAGACATTGTTGTGAACACTAGTCAATCTGACCAGGCAATTACAGTAAACACGCGTAGCGTAGGGATGACCTTGTATGGTAATGTGTGCCTGAATGAAAGAGGAAGAGAGGTGGTTGTTTGGTATACGCAAGTGGGACAGAAAGTTGGATGTCCATTGTTAATCCATGTGTGAATGAAAGCTTGGATGAAGCCCTGCCCTTATGTCAACTGAATAGCCTTTAAATAGGAGTGTAAACACAAGCCACGTGTTTGACAGAGTGATTGACCTCAATTGTTGCGTATTTCGTAGTGTCCATCTTGCAGGGTATCAACATAGTATGCTATATCGTAACTCCTAGAATAATTAACTGTAATTGTCTTGTAGTGTTGAAATGACGATGCTATTTCTGTATAAGGGAGAGGGGATGTTGCATCATAAAGGAGAGTGTAAATAAAACTTTAAAACAAATGAGTAATGTCATAAGCATGAGTATTTTGTTTTAGATGGAGAGATGGATGAGTGCATTGGAAAATGGATAGAGAGGTGGACACACAGTTTGAGAGCTACCTGAGCATACAGAGAGAAAGAGATATAATATCCTTTAATATAGATAAGTCTTGTGAACACGAAGAAAGATTTTTTTAAATTAAGTTAGGTAAAGGATTGTGTACACTAATTTACTTACTTAGTAAACATATCAACATTATGTCACTGGTCAGGTAAATAATTATGTACATGAATTTGCCCATTTAGTAAACATATCAACAGTATCTGTCACTGGTCAGGTAAATAATTCTGTACACGAATTTGCACATTTAGTAAACATATCAACAGTATCTGTCACTGGTAAATGTTGCATTTTTTAAAATTTTATGATTAAGATTTTATGTTTAATATAAACAAATATTTTTTATATATAATTAATTCCCGATTTCTTTCATTTTAGTGAGATTGTGCTTTAAGAAAATAGATTTAGCCAATGGCACAAGATCACTACCAGTTGGCGTATAGCAGTCTCTGATTACTGCCTTTACTAGTTGCAGGATATATTGATCCATCCATCTATGCAGCTGTCTGTAGATCTCTCAGCTTGTTGGCCTTTAGAACGACCACCACTGCGTCAGGTCTGGATGGTTGTTCCATGAGAGGAAGCCAAGAAATCTACCTAGACTAGATCTGTCACGTGGTCCATGGTCGACACGTCATAAATACTAGTGCACCAGTGATAGTGCTAAGATACTCCACCAGTTGATTAATTAAGTACACTAAAGATCATGTTACCAGTTGTGATAAATTAAGTACATTAAAAATTATATTACCAGTTGTGATAAATTAAGTACACTAAAGATCATATTACCAGTTATGATAAATTAAGTACTCCAAAGATCATATTACCAGGAGATTGATTAATTAAGTAAATAAATATGATAATACTAGTTGTGATAAATTAAGTACACTAAAGATTATATTACCATGAGATTGGAAACTGTCAATGTTATAGAAGTCGGAGAGGATTGAGAAAGGAAAAAGAAGTGAGAGAGAGGTAAACTATGAACTGGGTAGACTTTCTTTAGAGAGAAAATAGGACTTTAAGGGAGTCTAAAGTTTTCTCTGACTAGACTGTTAAACACTTTGGAATTGGAATTGTGGGAATTTGTAATTTGATTGCTATTTCTTTCTTTTATTATTTATGTTTGAATATAAATATTTTGTTAATTTGTCACCCATCTTGCGTCATTTCTTATCATCTTCACGTAGTGCAAAATTCATTATTGTAGTCATTGTACCTGTATTGTAGTCATTGTAACTGTATGGTAGTCATTGTACCTGTCTTGTATTCATTGTACCTGTATTGTAGTCATTGTACCTGTCTTGTAGTCATTGTACCTGTCTTGTATTCATTGTACCTGTATTGTAGTCATTATACCTGTCTTGTAGTCATTGTACCTGTCTTTTGTCGTTGTCCAATTAATTACGAGCGATACTTCGCTCTGGGAAGGTCTACGAGCTGCAGGAAGTGTTGACGTCAATTGGTGCCTTGTCCTAATTATTCATTAATTTATGAGTGACCAGCAATCTGACAGAATTTTTTTAAAGCGAAATTTAAATGATGTATACATACATCACACAAAAATGTCTATATCTATTTATCTATCTATCTATCTATCTATCTATCTATCTATCTATCTATCTATCTATGTATCTATCTATCTATCTATCTATCTATCTATCTAACTATCTATCTATCTAACTATCTATCTATCTATTTATCCCGTAGTCTTGTCGACCGTTGGGGCACCACTGATGAACTGAAAACCAGTTTCCTCCATTCTATTCTGTTCTCTGCTAATCTTACTATATTGCTCAGCTTTACTCCTGTCCACACTGATGTTATCCTCCCCTCTTTTCCTCTGTCCTCATCTCTTTCGCCTTCCTTGAACAGTACCTTGCTTGATTGTGAGACATTTGATTTTATTTTATTTAACGGTTTTTCACAATGGTCAATAGCTCTTCATAGGGCCCAAAGGCCTGCCTAATTCTGTTACCCTTTCCTCATTGCTACTAATATAATTAAACAAACAAGAAAATATGTTGTGCAACCAAGTTCGATTACTCTAAGAGGAGCAATAGAAAGGAAGTAAATTTTGATTTTACTGAGTAAAATAAAATATCAAAATTTCAAAAAATTAATTTCCCCATCACGTTAAGGAACTGAATATGATTGGGATCCGTTCTATTTTTAGCCATCTCACTAGTTTAGAGTAAACAGAAATTGAAAAGATTCAATCTTCGGCATTCCTTAAGAGTTTATATTTCAATAAAATTTCACGAAAAGACATGTAACTCACTATCGCCTTATTCGTTTGAAAAAAACAACAGACTATTATTATTTACAAAATTACAATCCAGAAGCATTTTCATTGTATATATATATATGGAGAGAGAAAACAGTGCGTCACAAACTGTATAACAATCTGTCAAAAATCGATTAATATAATAATAACAGCATATAGTTTTCACACACAGAAAGAGACAGACAGAGAGAAAGACAAAAAAACTTTTCACTAGAAATGTTCATGACAAGAATAAAACTTCCATGTTTTGATATATTTATTCCGTTTTACTATAATATTTCCTGAGTGAGAAACAACATTTTAAAGCGTAGTAACTATATTTATTCATTTTAACGTTTACGACCTGACAATTGTACAGATGACGTCGTCATACTGTTGTCGTAAATAATGACATTAAGATTTATTGTCGACATATCTTTCAAGTAATTGCAGATTTCAGTTCGATAAGATTTATTTCATGATTCAAGAGTTTTTGCCAAAATTAATATTATTTAGTGGTTTTCTAATTTTTCTCTCACTCTCAGATTCTCTAAGTGGAATAATCATAAATTGTACTTATTCTTCTCTCACTCAGATTCTCTTTTTTAAGTGGAATAATCATAAATTGTACTTTGAACCTGTCTTTTAATTTCCAGTAGAATACGTTTTTGCTCACGTCGTTCATTGGCACGCAACCAACGTTCATAAAGTATGTTCATTGTGTACAGAAATGGGTTCAACATAGAGTTCAGAGGCAGTACAAAGATCACTATAGGAATATTAACTGTGCTGGGAATGGGCCATCCACTTGATGCAAGAAGTCCCAGCAGACCAATCGGAAACCAGCAGAAAAAATCAAACAAAACGACAGAAATCAATCTACGAGCAATAATCGCGTCCTTAGATAATTTTGTCGATTGGCTACTCAGTATACTGTTCATGCGTATTGACCAATAGATGAGAAGCTGGCCAACGCCGACCAGTAGGACGAGAACAAAGTTCAACACCACCAGAATGCCAAATGAGTAGCCTTGACCTTTAAATATTTTTCTCATGATAGGTAATGGTATGCAAATAGCAGTTTGACTGAAAAAAAGTCCATCTGATACAAAAGGAGTCAGTGGCAAAGCGGCTAACACCAAGCCTGCCAACCAAGCCATGGTGCATGCAATCTGTGCAGACTGTTTCCGGAAATGAATTCGACTTAACGGAAAACGAAGAACGAGAAATCTGTCGAGGGTGATAAGGCAAACGATGAAAGCCGACACCTCGTTGGACAAGAGCGATATGACGCCAGCCACTTTGCAAGTGATACTCTTTCGCCAGGTTAAGTCTTCCCAGAGGTAATTCCCTCGAAATGTCCAGTCCGCTACGCCAATCATCGCCAGATACACACCCATGAGAAAATCCGACACGCACAGATGTGTAACAAGCACCCCATAGCCATACTGACTATCTGTTTTATTTATAAATACTCGGTATATAAAACTACTCAAGTTTCCTACCAACGTCAAGAGACAAAGCGAAATGAGGAAAACCCGGTAAACATCGGAGACCAATAGGTCTTCACAAGAAGAAATCTCATCTGATGGCGCATGACAGTTTTTCAAAGGGAAGCCTGCCGGAAGTGTGGCATCACAGCATAATTTAAAATTATCAGCCAATACTGTTTCTAGATCCTCAAGGCCGTTAAAAATGTTTCTGGGGAAAATATCAACCGGGTTATTACGGGCGTCCAAGTGACAAAGTCTTTTCAGTGATTGAAATCCCTCCATTGCAATTATCTCAATGCCGCTGTCAAGTATTGTCAGTGTGTGAAGGTTTGGAAAGATGCTAAATACACTTGTGTCTAGTTCTTGCATGTAAACACGAGACATATTTAAATTCTGAACAGCTGGAAAAGATGTTGAATGAAGGTTTGGTCTTGGGAAAATATATTTTAGTGGGTTTTCTGCTAATGACAAGTCCCGAAGACGTTTAAATCCTTGCAAATGGAAAGACATTATACTGATTAGTTTGTTACTGCTGAGATCTAGAATTCTCAAATTATTCATTATAGAATGCTCGAGATCTTTTAATCCACAATTCCGCAAACTCAGATATATTAAAAAATAATTGTTTTCAAAGTTTGCTAATGTCATGCCTGTGTTGGCCACGTCCGCATAACGAAGGTCTGGAAATTCATGAGCTGGGAATGGTTGAGTGCAGACAAAGGCCAGGCCATGACAAGTGCAGTTTTCCGGACAGGTAAAGTTGCACAACAGTTCATCGTCGCGTTGAGGACACTGCAGTATTCCGTCACACACGTGACTTAAGTGCACGCACACTCTGGAAGCACGACAGCGGTAGAAGCCAGGACACATGTAGCTGTCACAACCTACCTCATCCTCGTGACCTGGACAGTCGAAAACGCCGTTACATATCAGAAACACTGGCATACAGTAACCAGATTCAGGACAGAAGAAGTGTGTTTCTGGGCAGTTTACACTTGTAGTCATATACATTTCTGTATAATGGTTTACATTTACAGTTGCAGGAGGTGGCACAGTGTGAAATAACGCTCTCACATAAAATATTTTGTTAGGTATATGCATACTGTGTAGGCAGTCCTTTTCATCTGCACCATTCACACACTGCTCTCGGCCATCACAGCGCTCATTGCTGGAGAAACACTGGTTAGATGACACAATGTAAAGAAGAAGTGTTATAAGGATTTGTGCAAAGTGCATTCGAGTTCTTGCAATACTAATCTCTAGTCATCTATGTCATTTATTGCATCATGATCATACAAGTACCATTCAAGCAATTTGCACATGTCAAACTCTAGTAATAATAATTTTTAAAAAATTGATTACAGACTCAAAAGTGAAACAGTGACATATTTTGATAACTGAACTGAATTCAAAAATAAAACAAATTCTCTTCCATCACATTTATCACTCTGCCTATTAGAATGTTTGTTAGATTCATGTTGTCTCATAGTAAATTTTGTCAGGATCTTCTGTAAATCTCGCCCGGATCCCAGCTATAAATATTAAAAATTAAGTATAGGAAAGAATAACATTTTAAACTAAAATAATAAGTGAGGAAAACTATATCTAAATATGGCAGTTTAAAACAAGCTTGTACGGATGACGCACGTATCGCATCATCAATGAGAGGCGGGGCCGGATGTTTTCTGGGTACAGAAGTCTGACTTGTCAAATAAAACACGTAGGAAGGAAGTGTGACAGCGTAGGAGTTGAATGGAGAATGGACGGAAGAAATTCGGAAGTACCTATCCTTCCTATGAATGAAAGCGTGGGCAGGTTGACCCTGAGGTCAGAAAAAAAACAAAATCTATAGATAGGGAAAATCTCCCACTCACTTTGCTTTTTCCACAACAAGGACACCCTCATCGGATCCAACGCTGATAGAGTGTCGGAATAGCCCAGTTTTTAATAACTGTTAAGAATTTATCTGCCAGAAGGCTTGAAAAGGAAAGTGTATAATTACACCGTTACAGTTTTTCTTTAATCCTTGGTTTTTCGCCGAAAACGAAAGGTAAGCTGGCTGCTTTTACATCACTTTAAATTAATAATTAATGTATAGAATTTCATTCGATAAAAAATTGATATGTAAAACTAATTTATTCTATTTCAGGTTAGTGATATTGTACTCAGAGAAATGATTAGCTTTTAATTAGTAAATATAGGAAAATTAATATTAGTAGTCTATGAGCCCTTTTATTATAAATTGCAGGATTTTATTCTTCGTATATGATACTGAGGTTGCTGTGTGATCAACCTGTTACTGTGGTTGCTGTGTGATCAACCTGATACTGAGGTTGCTGTGTGATCAACCTGAACCTTTGGTTGCTGTGTGATCAACCTGAACCTTTGGTTGCTGTGTGATCGACCTGGGACTCTTCCTGCACAATTCAACTCCTCCCAGTTAAGTAAAGAAGTACTTTGGCCAGGAGGGTACAACGACATATATTAACTCTTTAAGGAAATCGGGAACTTATCCGAACTTTAAAAAGAAACCATAGAGATAGACTCAGAGACAGTTAAGGGGAAGCTAATTTCTCTGATTAGATTTCGAGCTTGATGCTCAGCATAAATATAATTGCAGTATATTGCTATTTCTTTTAATTAGTTTTTTTTATTTTATATAAATATTTTATTAATGTTCATTTGGCTTTGTGTCAAATCTTGTTCTTTTCGTTTCATGTAGAATTCATTTATTGTAGCCATAGTGTCTGTCTGTCTGTCCGTTGTCAGTGTGTTTGTTAGTCCGTCCTGTTTATCATTTAAATGTGAAGTTCGAACCTCTGGGGGCTGTACACGAGCCAATGGAGCGACGACTTCAAAAAATGTTGTGTATTTCGTGACGTCAAGTAGCGGGGTACCAACACCTATTAATAAACTTAATTATTATATAAATTGTTAAATGTCAATGTGACCCGATGTTGTTTTAATTAGACATTGATGAGAAGTGTTGCAATTATCATCTCTCCTTTTATTTTATGATATGTTAAATATTTGATTGTTGATTTAATACAATTACTGTTCCCTTTATTGACCATTGTTGGAGAGATAGTGGGTGGATGGGTGCTCGTTAAATATAGAATAAAAGATGGATTTATTTTCTCCTTTGGAAATACTTCTTCCATCTACGAAAATATTGTGATGGTAAATGTTGTGGAAGAGAGAACGCATTTACAGCGCCCGCATTGCCACAAAGTGATGTCTGTGAACATGTCATTGAAGGAGAAGTCATTGGCCTTGTGGACTACATCTGGAACAACAACAAAGAATATCCACTGATAGAAGCAGTAAAGATGAGTGGACTATTCCAACCCGCAGAAACAGACAAAGAAACATGGAAGAAAACAACGAAGCAAGAACTTGCACATACCTGGAACCAGAAACCTCTACATGGCCAGTATGTACGACAAGCCGACGAAATATCAACAAAGCAATCAACGTACAAATAGTTGAAAGAGGCAGGATTTAAAGCAGAAACAGAAGCACTCATTACAGCTGCACAAGATCAAGCACTCAACACCAAATCACACAAAAGGAAACTCATGAAAATTTCAAATGATTTAAATGTAGACTCTGCAAATCCATGGATGAGACAACAGAGCACATACTATCTGGATGTCAGGCTCTGGCTGGAACAGAATTCACGAAACGACGCAATGAAGTGGCAAAACACATACATAGAAATCTGTGCGAGAACTGTGGCATAAAAACCCCAGAAAGAGCTTGGATGCACCAACCGGAACAAAAGTCAAAATACTGTGGGACTTCGAGATAAGAACAGATCGGGTGATTCCTGCACCAAGACCAGATATTGTAGTTCTCAATAAGTCCAACAGAAGAGTAACAATCATTGATGTCGCTGTTCCAAGTGATAGAAACATTTGCTGTCCAATCTATGATACCTCCAGTGTAGCTTACTACAGGTATTGCGTATGCATTAAGGGCTTGTATTTTGTTCGCCCCATTTAGCTTGGACTTCAGGACTTGTCTAACACGTTTTTCATATTCTCTCTTAACTTTGGACTTCACTTCTCTCTGCATATTTTCTTGATGTTGTAGTATCCCAAGATACTTATATCCATTTTCCATTGAAACATCGTTGATTTTTCCGATGTCGAATTGCAGGCCCTCTGTTGTTTTGACCTTGCCTTTCTGGATGACAATTCGTCCACGTCTCTCAAGGCCGAATTTCATGTTGTCCTCACTGCAGATCTTGACAGTATTGATCAGGGATGTGATGTCACGTTCAGCTTGATATCGTCCATGTACAGTAGAAGGCTGATAATCTGTCCTGCTTTCATTTTGTATCCTAACCCTGTTTTCTGGATCACTTGACTGAGCAAATGAAATAAATGAAATGGACAGGAAAACAAGAAAACTACTCACAATACATAAAGCCGTACACCCCAAAGCAGGTAGACAGGCTCTATGTATCTATGTAAAAATGTCATTGAAGGAGAAAATATTGTGATGGTAAATGTTGTGGAAGAGAGAACGCATTTACAGCGCCCGCATTGCCACAAAGTGATGTCTGTGAACATGTCATTGAAGGAGAAGTCATTGGTCTTGTGGACTACATCTGGAACAACAACAAAGAATATCCCCTGATAGAAGCAGTAAAGATGAGTGGACTATTCCAACCCCCAGAAACAGACAAAGAAACATGGAAGAAAACAACGAAGCAAGATCTAGCACTTACATGTAGCCAGAAACCTCTACATGGCCAGTATGTACGACAAGCCGACAAAGCAATCAACGTACAAATGGTTGAAAGAGGCAGGATTGAAAGCAGAAACAGAAGCACTCATAACAGCTGCACAAGATCAAGCACTCAACACCAAAGCACACAAAACGAAAATCATGAAAATTTCAAATGATTCCAAATGTAGACTCTGCAAATCCATGGATGAGACAACAGAGCACATACTAGCTGGATGTCAGGTTCTGGCTGGAACAGAATACACCAAACGACACAATGAAGTGGCAAAACACATACATAGAAATCTGTGTGAGAACTATGGCATACAAACCCAAGAAAGAGCATGGATGCATCAACCAGAAGCAGTCACCGAAACAGAAGAAGTCAAAATACTGTGGGACTTCGAGATAAGAACAGATCGGGTGATTCCTGCACGAAGACCAGACATTGTAGTTCTCAATAAGGCCAACAGAACAGTATCAATCATTGATGTCGCTGTTCCAAGTGATAGAAACATAAAAACAAAAGAAAGAAAAAAATAAAAATACCAAGACCTCAGATTAGAAATTCAGAGACTGTGGAATGTAAAAGCAGAAGTGATACCTATAGTGATAGGAGCCTTGGGGAACATAACATCTGAATTGGAAGGCTACCTGAATAAACTCCCTGGAAACCACAGACTCGCTCCACTACTCAAAGCAGCGCTCCTCGGAAGTGCCCACATCCTCCGTAAAACCTTGGATCTCCCAGAATCTTGGTAAGATTCCGAGACCTTGGATCACAACCGACAGTCAAGCAGATGTCGTGGAAAGAGGCTGAATAATAATACCAAGAAGTAGAAGAAGAAGAAGAAAATTCATGATGATAATGATAATGATGATGATGATGATATTTGTGGTGGTGATAATGACGATGATTTTATTGATAGTGGTGGTGATGATGACGATAAAATACTACTTTTACAAGAACAACAACTACTACTACTACAATATTATTTACTGGGCACATGCATGAAGTAGTTAAACAAATCACCTATGAGAATATATGAAGTGGCCTCTAGTCAAGCTGATTTCTCTGTGCGTTAATTGTGGAATTCCTGTACCTGTTTAAACTCTCATATTATGTATACATAGTTAAAAGGTGTCTTATGGTTATAAATAAATTAATGTGACAGTATTTGAATTAATAATATTATGATTACTTCTCATACAGGTTATTAATAGTAATAGTAGTACCAAATACCTATGTGTAGTCATGCACACGTGACTATTTATTAAGTAAATAATTTGTCTTCTCACGGTAGTATACTTATCATGAAGCAGACTCTGTTCTTCCATTTCGGAACATTTTCTCTCTGCATTTTTATATCGATATATACCAAAGGTAGTTTTTCAATAATTAAAATGTAAAGAACGGAAGTTATATGTATCCAAAGTTAGTTGTACAATAATTAAAATGTAAAGAACGGAAGTTATCTGTATCCAAAGTTAGTTGTACAATAATTAAAATGTAAACAATACAAGTTATTTATAATTCTTAAAATATTTTTTTCTTTCGATGTGTAATAAAGTCAGTTGTACAATTCTAAAAATGTAAAGAACTAAATTTATATATTTACATTTATTAAAATACATTTTCAACGAAGTAAGAAAACAATAATAGCTTAATTTTCGTTACTATGGTTACCTGTAAGTTACCACAGTCGTGTTTCATTTGTTCCCCGCATTGAGGAAAAATGCAGAAATCTTCATCACTTTCATCGCTGCAATCAGAGCGAAAGTCACAGATGAATGTGTACTGGACTGTCTCTCTGTTGTTTGTACAAGAAAAAGATGGCGGAAGTGATGCGACAACAGTTGTGTAACCAGCATGCTCTGTCCCCCAACAAGCACTCTTGACGTCACACGCTAGAAACGTCTGCTGTACATGACCGGCTGGACACTGAACGTATTTGTGTTTTGGCGCTTGGTATGTATTTAAAGTTCTATTGTTTTCCTGAATGACAAAGTCAATCAAAGTACTGACATTAACAGTCAGTGTATTTTCTGAATGCATTATTCTCTCACAAAGAAGGTTTATGTTTGCTCCTTCAATAACATATATTTTAATATATAATTTGCCTTTATTAGATGACACAAACAATTCTTCCTTCGGGAACATAACGTCCATTTCGTAAGAAACACTATAAGCCACAGTTTCGTCAGCCCACTCAAACATCCATCGATACCTGACAGAAAAAAATAGCAACAATAGAATAACATTCAAGAAGGTGTGTGGAATAAAAAAGTCCTTGAGACTTTTGTCTTTGTTTATTTATTCACATCCTCAATCATCAACCACATGTGACATGTTCAGTTATCACATTGTTAAGTGCTGTTTAATTCAAACAGTTTTTCTGTGATTACTTAACACTTCGTGTTTCACTTACGCATTAAAGCAATATGCGGACGTATTTTATAGTATCTCATAGCGGAGTGTATAAATGTCGAATCATATACTGCAATTTAAGGATCTATTTATAACTGCATGCTCTACAATCGAATTGTAGGAGTTAGTCTAATTACGAGTATTATTCTGTACAATGTATACAATCAAAGAATTATAGGAGTTAGTCTAATTACGAGTATTATTCTGTACAATGTATACAATCAAAGAATTATAGGAGTTAGTCTAATTACGAGTATTATTCTGTACAATGTATACAATCAAAGAATTATAGGAGTTAGTCTAATTACGAGTATTATTCTGTACAATGTATACAATCAAAGAATTATAGGAGTTAGTCTAATTACGAGTATTATTCTGTACAATGTATACAATCAAAGAATTATAGGAGTTAGTCTAATTACGAGTATTATTCTGTACAATGTATACAATCAAAGAATTTCTCCTGGACCCGATTTTAGAGAAAGATAAAATGTCCCGTATTATTTTTATGTATATGTATACCTTTATACTAGAGTATATTATTCCACTTCTATCATGCATACCATTATGCGCTAGTGAATGTATATTTTATACATATTTATTATGTATTTCAAAGTAATTATTATAAGCCACACTCCACGAGTGCCATTATTTAACTAATGATGATTTTGTCTATGCTTGACTTGTAGATCTTCTAATTTTACATTTTGACAGTGCTTGACTTGTGTGACTTCTAATTTTCCATTTTGTCTGTGCTTGACTTGTATATCTTCTAATTTTCCATTTTGTCTGTGCTTGACTTGTATGACTTCTAATTTAAGATTTTGTCTCTGCTTAGCATATTTCTCATCTAAGATTTATTGTTTGTGATTGACTACTTTGAAGTCAGCATTTCCGGTGCTTGGCTTGATATAAACTTTCTTTCATTAGTATTTTGAATTTTTTAAATCCTCTTTCGTTTTTATTCCGGCGTCTTATAAATACAAAATTGATGGTGCTTTTCTTTTCTTTTTAAATTCATTTATTGTTCGGTAAAATGTTCAGACTATAATTTAATGTAATTGTCATATCTTGCATTTTATCTTGTGTTTTATTTATTTATAAATCTATTAAAGAGATGTTTAATTTTCCAATTTGTTTTAGAAAAAATTACTAGCAAAATTTCAAAAATTTCCAATTTTATTTTAACAAAATTATTGCGAAACATTCACCTGCAGCTGCGAGCGACAACAATGATAATAATTTCGTAAATTCACCTGGTAAATATAAATAGACTTCACAATGATTTTTCCCCTTTATTGGCCTATTGAAATCGAAAGTAAAATTACGTCCCTTTTATATCCGAGGATAAAACAATCACGGTACAAATTAATCCTAAGTTACACACATGCATCAATAATTGTAGTCGATCGGCATAATATGAAGCACAGCTTTTTTACTTCCCCTGCCTGCTGAGTTTCTAGACCTTTTGAAGTTTCTGCAAGACAGCAGAGTGACAGAGAGGCAAACAACGAAGAACAATGTGTTGCTATAGTGATGGTTTTGGTCTATATAAATTTGAGTTAAAGCACTGATAACAGTGATGTTTTGGGTCAATGTAACACCATGACTTAAAGTGTTACACGTAAGATGTGTAGTGATCAATGTAAACCTTTTCAGTACAGTAGTCATATTTGTGATGTCATTTGATTAATGCAAACTGTATTATGCATTAAAATTGTGTCATAATGGCAATGACAAGTTTGAAATGTTACTAAAATAAAACTTCATTTGACGATGTGTAAGTTATCGTGTAGATCTACGATTTCAAGGGCATTTATCATCACGGTTCTCAAGTATTACAGCATAATATAAGAGTTTAGCGACTTTAAACATTTCGCCATCAATGAATGTATAATTTTATTGACGTTATATAATTATTACGTTAATCTTGGTATTGCGAGAGATATGGTGAATAAATCTGTTCATTTCCTTCTTGAAGTTTATGAGATTTAATGACGTCATAAATTAACAATGTAAAATAACTTGCATAGTGTGAAGGCAGCGTTACTTGTCTTTATAGATTCATATAACCAGATTTAATGACGTCATAAATTGACAATGTAAAATAAATTGCATAGTGTGAAGGCAGCGTTACTTGTCTTTATAGATTCATAGAACCAGATTTGGTGTGCACCATGAGTAAAGTTACATTTTGAATGATTTCAGTGAGCAGTGTTAAAGTGGAAAAACATTTTGAATACATATGTAGGGTTTCCTACCTGCTGAATGTCTGTGTGAACATGCCACAATCACTAATACTTAACGAGTGACTGTTTTTCTTTCTGACACTTAATGCTACTTTATTTGTGTTTCATGTTGCTACTTTCCTAATTTGCTGCATGTTGTGGATTATACGACCGTGTGGACTCATGATTGTGTGTCTTTCGTGTAACCGGAAGATGGACCACGTTCATGATCACGAGGACATGCGCATTAGGGCTGGACAATTGCAAATAGGTGTGGAGACGGTCTACTTTGGCACAAAAGTAATCACATCTGGTACAGTGCAAGTACTCGCCTGCATGTTTTATATATATATTAAAATATCCGTGTAACAACAAAATATAAAATAACATTACATTGCTCCTTTCCCTGACGCAATAGCTCTCATTCCCATAAAGATGTAATCATATTGAAAACGCCTAGGTAAGTGTGTGGACAATACTTTAAACACTTCTGTATATTTTTTCCAGGTGCTAAGCGACGGCAGTCGGTTTCCTCGCTCATGGCAAATGTCTTCAGCGGTTTCCCACGACATCTTTTGATTGGTCGAAATGAACAGGAAACAGCTTCCTCCGGCCTCGAAATAACCAGGCTCACACGTGCCGGTCAGCAGAGAACAGTTTTGTTCATCCTCGCCATTTATGCATTCCTCAGTCAGGTTACAAGACAGGTGCTGTTTAACATCATCCCAGAACGGCAAAGAACAGTTCCACCTTCCCTCTGGAGTCTGTTCTGGCAGTGCTGACGTAGCGTGAAACAAAAACATAAATATAATCTGTGATTCGATTTGATCAAGTTTGTGTTAATGCACACAAACTACTTTAGATTTAGCATTATTGGTCAGGTAATATTATGTATATCAAGAGTAAAGAAATTTTCATTTGTATCATTATCGCTCTTGTACATTGTGTGTGAGAGAGATGTATCATTATCGCCTTTGTATAGTGTGTCTAGAGAGATGAATCATTATCGCCTTTGTACAGTGTGTCTAGGGAGATGTATCATTATCGCCTTTGTACAGTGTGTCTAGAGTGATGTATCATTATCGCCTTTGTACAGTGTGTTTAGGGAGATATATCATTATCGCCTTTGTACAGTGTGTGTGTGAGAGAGATGTATCAGTATCGTCTTTGTAAAGTCTCTGTGAGAGACAGATGTACCAGTATCGTTTTTTTATACAGTCTGTGAGAGAGAGAGAGATGTATGATTGTTATGAATACCTAGAAGAACAGCGTGGCGGTTGTCCATATCTACTACAGCGAAGGCAAGATCTATCTATTGTGTGTCCTTTCAAAACAGAACATCTTGTCCAATAATAAAATAAAATCGTGAAAGTGAAAAAAATAAATAAATACAAAATCTATAATACGGTAAAGAAATGTCATTTTCACTTGTCTTTATGTTTGTTATACATAAAGGATTTCCTTGTATGACGCCAATGCCACACTCGTTATTAGTTATGAAAATTATTATTTTTTTAAATAAACCATAACTAATTACAAGAGATGAGAATCTTACTTTATTTCATTAATAATTCACGAGAAGACACTACACATCTCTCTCACTTGGCGGATATGTGGGCGCTGTAAACGTTTTCACCCAAACATTTACCGTCACACAATATTTACATAAGTAGAAAGCTTTCCAAAGGAGAAGATAAACCGTCTTTTAATCTATATTTATTGCACCCCAATTACCCCATTTCTCTCCAACATATGGTCATCAATATGTGTAAGAAGGTAAATAAATTTAACAATACAATTATGAAATCAACAATCAAATATACAACATATGAATATAATCGAAAGAAGGTTGACATCAACATCACTTGCAAACAATGTTCAATTAACACTGGAAAATCATTTAGTTTATCCTAGCATAGGCGTCAGCAGTCAATTAACATAATTATAAAATCAAATTCATGGAGTGGAGAATAATTAAAGTCATTGTATATAACCTTTTCAAAGACGGCAACTGTCGCTAGCACGTGTTCACAAGCACGTGGTTTGCAACAAGGTCACTGTCTATCTAATGTAGACAATGGCCCCAGAGTCCTCGATGCACTTTCGAAGCACACCCTGAAGAATCATCCCCCAGAATTTCACACATTATCAAGCACATCAGGAGGAATGTTATGAAATCATAATGTGTATTACTCAGCACACCACGTGAAATGTTCAAGAAACTTTTGTGAATTCTCAAAACTAAACTCAAGCCTCAATTTTTTATGTATTGACTCTTGAAGGGAATTCACAGGAACCAAATCACAGTAACACGTTTACTGATAATTCGACGATAACGTTGGATACAGACATCAACGTGATTCAGTATAGCAAAGTGATCACTGCAGTCTGTAGCAGATCAAAATCATTAAAAAATAAAAGGCATGCCCTTATCTGTAAATGTCAAATTAAGGCAAAGCTAAATTTAAGGCATATTCCATTTCTAAATTCCCCTCTCCTTTAACACATTCTCGACTTATAAATCCTGCAAAAAAATCTACTCATCCATATATTGGTTTGGATTGCATCAGCAATGTGTTGTCTATCCTCCACCTGAGTTGTTTACTTCCAACTTTGAACTTACAAAACTACCATCTTACCAAGGTCGGGTCATTTTGACAATTTAAAAATTTATATAACAAATAAATTTAGAAAAAGGACAGGCAAATTTCTTCCACCACATACCCCATCATCTTTTGAGATAATAACCATCCTCTTAACATTTGATCTGTTAGGAGTAAATTTCAAATATTACTGATGAACCTTCAACCATGTTATGAAACAAATGACTATTCACTAGACGAAATTCACTGTTGGTTAGATCAACAGATTTGAGAAATCAAGATAATATAATTTTACATGCCACAATAATCATACTTTTATGTTATACTATGTTATGTTCTGTTATTTTGTTTTATGTTATGTGATATTATCTTTTGTCTGTCGTGCAATATCATATCATATCATATCATATAACATGTCATGTCATATCATATAATATTATATCATATCATATCATGTCATGTCGTATCATATTATATAATATCATAGTATATCATGTCATATCATAGTATATCATATTATATATCAAATATCATAACATATCATACCTATCAATATCATAACATATCATACCTATCAATATCCTATCGTATCATAGCATACAGTACCTTACCGTATGATATCATAGCGTACCATATCATATCAATCATATCATATCATATCATATCATATCACATCACATCACACAACATCTCATCACACCACACCACAACACGTCACATCACATCAAACTACATTAAATTATATTATATTATATTATATTATATTATATTATATTATATTATATTATATTATATTATATTATATTATATTATATTATATTATATTATATTATATTATATTATATTATATTATATTATATTATATTATATTATATTATATTATATTATATTATATTATATTATATTATATTATATTATATTATATTATATTATATTATTTATATATTTACCGGTTTTGTTGCCAATGTCAGAAAGTCCCCATCTTTTCTCTCTCTCCATCAGCCATGCTTTAGAAACCGGGACGCCTATGTATGACGTCACGCAAACATATAAAATTGCCCGTATTAACATTTATTGTTCCCTTTGCATTAAAAATTGCTTCTCTGTTGTATTATTTCAATATTATATTCAGACGAGTTCTTTTTTCAAATGAAAGTCTTCACTCTTCCTATTGTGCAGTAAAATGCTCTCTGTATCTTTTAATCTGCATTGTAATAGAAAGTATTTTATTTAAATAATTTAAACATCGTGCATCTTCTGAATAGACATTGAATAATGGTAAATAAGTAAATAGTAATTACTGATAAGTACTTGAACTTAACTGTGTACGGGAATATCTTCTCTAATGAATTCACTCAGTGCGCTGAGAAATGTCCAAATTCTTTTGTTTTTAAAAAAGAACTTTTACTTTAGTTTGTAGTAGGGATAAGAAATACTGTCTTCTCCTGTAGATTAATATGAAACAACAACGTCATATTGACAAATAAGAAATAATATCTTCTCCTGTAGATTAATATGAAAAACAACGTCATATTGACAAATAAGAAATAATGTCTTCTCCTGTAGATTATTATGAAACAACAACGTCATATTGACAAATATAAAATAATGACATATCCTACTGACTCTGAACTATTTACCTCTACTATTGACTAATAAGAAGGAATTACCTCTGCTACTCTCTAGGGAATTATGACGTCTCCTATACACTAATAAGAAATAATGACGTCTCCTGTCTAAAGACTAATGATGTCTCATATACACATACAAGAAATATTGACATCCGCTAATGATTAAGAACAAATGACGTCTCTAATAATGACTTTTCTAGTAGAATATTAATGAAGTCTCAAATGCATTAATAAGATCTATTACGTCTTTGTATAATAAAATAAATATAATGACGTTCCTATATATTAATAAGAACTAATGACGTCTCTTGTAGAATAATAAGAAATAATGACGTCTCCTATAGAACAATAAGAAATAATGACCTCTCCAAGAGTCAAATACGAACCAATAACCACTCATATAGTCCTAGAAGATCTAATGACGTCTCCAATAGTCGAATAAGAAATAATGACGTCTCTGATATATTAATACGAACTAATATCATCTTCTATAGCATAATAATGAAATAATGACGCCTCTTATAGACTAATAAGGAATAATGACGTCTCCTATAGACTTATAAGAAATAATGACGTCTCCATTAGACTAATAAGAAATAATGACGTCTCCAAAAGACTAATAAACTCAGATGATTCTCTGAACTAAATAATCAATCAAAAGAATACATATGATTCTCTATATCTCCTCAAAATGCAGAAGATGACAATGAAAGTATTTTGTATAATTTAAAGCCATGTTAATAGAATTACTTGAAATTAAAATGTTGTACAAATACTATAAATATATTCATCGGTCTTGAAATGTTTCAATGATGAAACAAAAGAAAAATATTAATAAACTACAACTACAACATATACAACTTTTCATACTAATCTGGACTTTGAATTCAACGTATATTAGAAAATATCGGTTAATATACTATGACATAAGACAGTCGTCATATTTTATTAACAATTGTTCAATTTATGAAACCATTAGCCAATCAAATACTTACATTTCCTGATTACTGACTCAAATGCAGAGCACACACACATGCACACACACGCATACACACACACACACACACACACAAACACACATATATATTTATACATATACATGCATACGCACTTAGACACGCGAACGCACGCACACACACATATACGTTTTTACACTAAATATAAAGTAATCATAAATAAATGATTAAAAATAAGTCTGTAATATTTTTAAGCATAGAAATAATTCTGCTCTTATATTTTAAATTAGATTTCATGAAATTTAAATGTTGAATTAAGAAGAAAAACACAAACGATGCTTATTCTGTGAAATTAAATATTTAACTTAACGTAAAAGAGATAAAACTCAAACGATATTTATTCTATAAAATTAAATATATAGCTAATTAAAAAGAGATGAAATACAAACGTGCATGTTGAAAGACTGTCATTAAACATTTTATAATATTTATATTTATTTTTTCAAGTCGATCAAAATGTTACCTAAGTCTACATCCGGCTAATCAAATAATAGCTACAAAAAACTATATGAGGCACAAAAGCCATTTAATTTTTAACATTGACAATGAATTAATTTATTTACCGACATTAAAAGATACATGTATACACTTCTACTCCGATATAACGCAATCCGAAGAAAGCGAATTCAGTTTTACGTATACGTAATAAGTATACAAGCTTGACTGGGGTCGAAAGTAGAAACACAAAGCCGAACGCATTTTAGAGGTTTAAACCATCCCACTGATCCTCATTGCATTTTAGTAAAGTCTTGCTGCAATGAATTATGTAAAGTAGGTTTGATAGTTCGAATTCTTTGATATATACAATGTCTTATGTAAAGTAAGTTTGAGAGTTCGAATTCTTTGATATATGCAATGTCTTATGTAAAGTAAGTTTGATAGTTCGAATTCTTTGATATATACAATGTCTTATGTAAAGTAAGTTTGAGAGTTCGAATTCTTTGATATATGCAATGTCTTATGTAAAGTAAGTTTGATAGTTCGAATTCTTTGATATATGCAATGTAAAACATAGAAAATGTGAAATCGTTCTGCGGACAACAAAAGGGCGTGTGAGGTGAATAGCTTAAAGTTTCTAAGTTCGTTTTGACGGAAACTGCCTTTGAGTTATATATTATCATTAAACCATGGCTAATTTATCTTAAAGGTAAGCTCAGTCTGGACTTCAATGGGAAGCATTATATCTGGGTAGGTGTGTGTATTCTGACGACATTTACCCGCTCTGAATTATTTTAATTCAATTTGCAATGTTTCACTGTGTTAAACAAAATCATTTCAAAATAAATAAATAATTTGTGGCAGTTCCGTAACGACACAATTAAGACACGTGAAATTATCTAAACTTTTAAAGGTAAGATAAAACCAAACCAAGTGAATGACTGCGGAATGAAAACTGAGACATATTACATCAAGCCTCTCAGTCGAAAAAGTGTTTTATATTTAAAATCAATGCAAGCTATCAAATAATTTCACAGAGTTCGTATTTTGCGGATTTAAGACGCACAGATACACAATCATACGCACAGAAATGTCAATACACATACTCATACACGCACAAAGAGACACGCACTCATACGTTCACACACACACACACACACACATACACAAACACACACATACATACATACACACACCCACACACACCCACACACACATACACACACATACATACACGCAGTCATACGTTCATTCATACTCACATACACACACATACACACATACACACGCATAAACACACACACATACACACATACACACACATACACACACACACATATACACACACACATACACACACATTTTATATTAATTCGTGGAGATTAAATTCCTGTTAACAGAAAAGCAATATAATAAACATTAGATAAAATTGTCGCTAGGTGTCAAAATTCTCAATTTCAGAATTTAATTTCTTGAAAGAAAATATTCTAAGATTTAAAAACAGAATCGTCTTAAGCTGAATCTGAACCAGGCAGATTTCACTCATATGAGTTGTTTGTTTCTTTTGCAAACAGGAAATACTATTTTATTTATGTTTTGTGTAACACCTTTCCAACTGTTATATATAGTACGATTACCTGTACAGTACTTATCAAATCCAAAGTGATGAAGTTGTTCACTTCTGTGGTGTCTGACAAGCAGAATGTGGGTAGTAGCAAATTTCTAATGGTGTGCGGTAGGAAAGATTACCCTTCACTATTTACATGTGTAGTTATTTCATTTTTCCTAGTGCAGATTAACCCATCAATGATAAGAGTAGGCATTAATTATGATTGAATCAGAAAGAACATTTGAAAATACTTTTCCGAAGAAACAAACGTCAACTACATGATGACATGTGAAATTAAGGTATAGGACGTAAATGTATTAAGTTAATAAATTAAATAATGTTGTTTGAATAAGAAAGTAATTTAATGAAATAAGTTGATTTTGCAGATAAGCTCCGTACGTATGGTTAAAAGATGACTGCTATTAAACGACATCGTGAGTTAGCAATAAGTAAGTTAATTGAGTGAGTAATACCTCAATACGTGATTTATCTCCAATACCCACACTCACAAGATAATTAATCAATTATAAACACTGGCTATTTCTGTCATTCCAAGTGTGTGCGGAAAACAAGAACATAGATATGGCTCTGCTGTTCACATTGGTTGTGTTCACGGTGTCACGCTTGACGTCCTGTAGTGACGTTGATGTATCAATGGACAGAAGAGACATCGAACCGATCACCACAGTGACACGTGTGGTAAATATCTTTATATCTCAATTGACACTTCACAGTGATTCTAGGCGTAACAGTCGCACTTGCAAACACACAGGTCGTCACCTTCAAAAGACATTAAAACACAAACACAACACCACAAAGTCGAGTCTTCATCTGCTGGTGAAAAGGACACAATATATGAATGCTAAGAAAAGCTTTATAATTTTTAAGTATATTCATGAATAAGGAATATATGTATAAATTGTATAAACGCAAAACCCCAAAGAAAAGAAATAAACAAAGTAAACATACAACTAAGAACAAAACAAATCTCATTTTATCAGACCGTCTTATCAGGCCGGACTTTGAAATGCTATCCTCACTAAACAAAGCAAACATACAACTAAGAACAAAACAAATCTCATTTTATCAGACCGTCTTATCAGGCCGGACTTTGAAATGCTCTCCTCACTAAGCAAAGCGATAGGCTCCAACACTGGAACCTCTTCCTGTCAATCAATAAATTGAATAATTTTTGTAACCTTTCAATTCAGTTACGATACGCGGATTTATAACGTTAAATACAAAACCATTAAGATTGAATTAAAATGCGGGATCAATTTCTGCAGTAATGCCAGGAAGAATTTCTTAGAGTTATCGAAGTGAGTTTGTGCTCTGGTAGAATTGTGACGTAAAACACAGAGAATGTGGGTGATCGGCATCCATTTACCTGTTGATGACTTTGATAAACTCTGTTCACTGTTGCGATTTTTGTTCTATCCCTGGGTAGCTCACATTACTCAAATATTGATTTCAATTTCTTGATAAGAACGTACTCTTCCGTACAGACAAGGTGTCAACATTGCCATTCCACTAAGGGCAGATAATCACGCCTTCAGCAAAGAAAATAAGTTTTGATACGTGGTATTTCTTGTTAGTTTTTGCACGGCGTTCAAGGAAATGATCTTTATAGCGTTTGAGTATTGTCTGATTAGTTTACAATTAGCATATTCACTGATTGGTGTACAATTAGCATATTCACTGATTAGTGTACAATTAGCATATTCACTGATTAGTGTACAATTCAGCATATTCACTGATTAGTGTACAATTCAGCATATTCACTGATTAGTGTACAATTAGCATATTCACTGATTAGTGTACAATTAGCATATTCACTGATTAGTGTACAATTCAGCATATTCACTGATTAGTGTACAATTAGCATATTCACTGATTAGTGTACAATTCAGCTTATTCACTGATTAGTGTACAATTAGCATATTCACTGATTAGTGTACAATTAGCATATTCACTGATTAGTGTACAATTCAGCTTATTCACTGATTAGTGTACAATTAGCATATTCACTGATTAGTGTACAATTAGCATATTCACTGATTAGTGTACAATTCAGCTTATTCACTGATTAGTGTACAATTAGCATATTCACTGATTATTGTACAATTAGCATATTCACTGATTAGTGTACAATTCAGCGTATTCATTGAACAATAAGAAGACAGGAAAGTATCAAATAAAGCACTTTGTTAGATGTAATTTACTGTTACCGGCTATTCGAACAGAGTCGTACCATGATGCAATATTATGAGAGACTGCCTTTTGAAATCTTCTCGAGATTTGATGTTACACTATGTGTGCATCCCATAATATTCTATGTGGTTATTGCTTGTACTCAGGCACTCCATACATGAAGTCCCATGACAGAGGATAAACGGATCCTACATATTTCTGACTTTGGGGAGTGAAATAATTTATAAGGAGAGGGAGGACGGGAAAGGAGGGGTACTTAATGCGGTGGCTGGTGATGTACGGTTAATGTTTCTGACTGATTAATTCTTCTAGCAAAGCTACCTATTGATACTGAGTGTTTGCACTATCGTGAGTGTTATAACACTACTACGTGTGTGACGCCAAAGCCACTTGGTTAATGGCTCATGCTGCAGAACATTGATTTGCTGTTATTCTCTCAAGGCTACCTGAGATCTTCTTCGCCATAACAGCTCCCTAAAGCAGAACAATGGTAGCTATTTCCAGTAACTTCTTTGAACATGAAATTAATTGCTCGATGTAGTCAGCATACCGTGTCACTGTACATCAAAGGAGTGTACAGTATTATTTACACTTATGCACTGCAGTAGATACTTTGTGCATCTACCACGGTCATAATCAGTAAACCCAGAGATTCTGATAATACAAGGACAGGCTGTTTTTCCCTGTAAAATGTAACCAGGGAGCATAAAATATAAATAGCAAAATGAACGAAATATTTCTCAGTCCATTCTCTCTCAATCAGTCAGTTAACTCAGATTAAGCTATCGGCTACCTTTCATGACCGGACTTCTTGCATCACCAAATTCAAGTGATTAGACAATAGAATTCTCTACAGCATGCAAATGCTTGATCTCAGGAACTGCTTTTCATTGCACCAGCAATGTGTAGCACATTCTCAACTTTAGTATTTTTATATTTGCATGTGGTGTGTCTTGGGCAAATGAACCTGGTGGAGCACATCTCTCTCCAGGCTGTTGAGCACAGCCGAAACTCCACACATTACTAGTGACTCGCCTTGGTCCTGGACACATGGCCGTTGAGTCCTCCTTGGGACTCCTCTGCCCTAGGCAATGTCCTCAATGAGGAAGTTCATATGCCCAATCAGGTACGGTGTCAGCACCCTAGCCTTTAGTTATTCAAAACCTAACCTGCAAGGAAGCAAGGGGCTCATGGAGGGTGTGATCATCTAAATCCCATGCAGATGTGAACATCTGCCCACAGCCCATGATAGGTTGATAAGAGGTTGTACTTAATCTGATTAGGCACATACTCAAAAGTCCTTCATGCATTTGTTTTGGTAATAAAGCCAGAAGATTATTGTTCATGTATTACCGTAAATTCCACGTTATTCCCTCCTCACACTGCAGAATACTGATTTGCTGTTATTCTCTCGGGGCTACCCTAGCACAACTTCGTTGTACCAGCTCCCTCAAGCAGAACAACAATTGTAGCAATTTTTATTAACTTCCTTGATCCAGAAATTGTGGGATGTAGTCAGCATAACTTGCCATTAAACATCAATGGAGTGTAGTGTATGCTCGGAAAGGTTGCTTTTTCCCTGTAAAATATAACCAAGAAACAACACTAATTTTCCAAATTATTCCTTGTAAACTCTATTCCTTCTTACATTCAAGTCTCAACATACAGATTCCTACAACAGTATTTATTAATCTGATTCACACACACAAACACACACACACACACACACACATACACACACACACACACACACCCTTAATAAATAAAGCACAAGAATAACATATCATAAGCAAGAACGCATGAAATATTTACACACACACAAACACACACACACACACACACACACACACACACACACATCTTAATAAATAAAGCACAAGAATAACATATCATAAGCAAGTAC
The DNA here is from genome assembly GCA_028829895.1 of Sinotaia quadrata. Lineage (NCBI taxonomy): Eukaryota > Metazoa > Mollusca > Gastropoda > Architaenioglossa > Viviparidae > Sinotaia > Sinotaia quadrata. The sequence continues at coordinate 106,065,153 of CM054180.1, forward strand.
GCATGAAATATTTCTAAGTCCATTCTCTCTCAATCAGTCAGTTAACTCACCAATAAGCTAACAACCAGTTTTCATGACCGGACTTCTGCAATTTCTCAACTCAAGTGTTTACTCCAACTCTGACACTTACAAAAATACAACAACAACGAGTGCCCAAGTTCGGGTCACTTCGACATCTTAACAATTTATATCACAATTAAATTTAAAAATTGGAAACGGCAAATTTACTCTACCACAGTTTGATATAGAACGATTCCAGTATCATTTATGCTGTAAAACAACCGAATCACGTAAAGTGTCTCCATTATCATGAGTGCTGTTAAACTCTGAATAATACTGATTGATATGTAGTGTTTCCAATATCACAAGTGCTGTAAAACCTATGAATGGTATCTAGTTTTTTTCCCAGAATCATGAGTACTGTAAAACTACTGATAGCTATCGAATGTTTCCATCGTAAAGTTTGTTGTAAAAATAATGATTGATATCGAATGCTTATAGTTTCAGGAGTGTCGCAAAATTAATGACATATATTTATTTACTGATATCTAGTGTTTACAATGTCATGGGGTTTCTACTGATTGATATCTAGCGTTTCCAGTAAAGTGTGTGTTGTAAAACTACTGATTCATGACTAGAGTTTCCAGTAACGCACTTGCTGTAATCTTCTGGATGATAGTGATTGATGTAAGGAGTGCTGTAAAACTACAGTTTCATTTCGAGTGTTTGCATTATCATGGGTACTGTTTAACTATTGATTAATTTCGAGTGTTTCCAGTATAACGAGTGCTGTAAAACTACTGACTGATATCTACTGTTTGACATCGGGTGATTCCACTATCATGTGTTCTAAAACTACTGATAGATACTGAGTGTATACAGCATCATTAATTGTAAAACTATTGATTGATATCGAGTGTTTCCAGTATAATGAGTATTGTAAAACTTCTGATTGATTTCAAATGTATACATATCATGAGCGTTTCATAGATAACTATCACGATAAGAAATCGAAAATATAAATGTATTAATAAATAAAACTTCATACTGCAAAGATTTATAATTATATAATAATTCCTCTGCAAAGATCTATAATTATATAATAATTCCTCTGCAAAGATCTATAATTATATAATAATTCCTCTGCAAAGATCTATAATTATATAATAATTCCTCTGCAAAGATCCATAATTATATAATAATTCCTCTGCAAAAATCTATAATTATATAATAATTCCTCTGCAAAGATCTATAATTATATAATAATTCCTTATAAGGAAGCGGGAAGACGTGGAAACCATCGTTGTTCGTGAGAAATGCCAAATTAATTTCAGGAAAATAAGTAAGGAATGATTTTAAAGACTTTCATTACAGATATTTTGGATGGATTTATGTTTTATTAAATAATAGCAAACTTATTTATGCATTCAAATTCAAATTCCATTTCTTAATCAAATCGTTCTTTTTATTTTCCTTGTCCTAGATTTCTGACGTGAGTAGACCACCATACGTTACGAAGCAAAAGGACAAGAAATATTCTTTGCTGAAATGCCCGGTTTACATCAACATCACCATTTCAAAGGAAGAAGCTGATATGTGTGATTCAAGTCTCGAGAAATTACAGTTTTGTGCTGAGGAAGGAATTATAAATGTTCACTACAAACCCGAGAACATTTCAGAAGACCTTTTGCATCAAAACTGTTTGATTGTAGTGGAGTTGATTTTACCGACCTACATGGTAATGACTGCTCACCGGGATTCGATCCTACAGCTTGGCCTTTTTGTCTATGATAGTCCAGATGACCCATCATTTTTGTCACATCCAGAGAGTGGCTCTTTTGTGACAAGTGCTACCAATCATGTGATATTTAAATTTAAACCAGTTTTACTGAAAGCTTCTTTTATCTCCGTACGCTTCTCGGGAGTGCTTAAAGTATTGCAGCCTAAATTAGAGATCACCTATATGTCTCCCAAACACGGTAAGATAATTATGTAAAAAGGATTCTTTTCTCTATTTTTATCGTTCTCTTCCACCATTCTTTTTTCTCTGGCATTTCTCTCTTCATTTACTTCTCTCTTTCCATCTTCCCTTGCTCTATCTTTTTCTTTTCCTCTCCCACTATTTCCTTTTATCATGATCTGATACCCCCCCTCCTAAATATTTGTCAAATAATTATTTAAATTAATTTAATGTGATAACCCATTTGGATTTTGTGGTGGAGTAAATTTGCCTATCCTTATTTCTAAACTTAGTTTTTATATAAATTGTTAAATGTCAAAGTGTTCCTACCTTGAGCACTGCTTATGATGATATTTGTAAGTGTCAAAGATGGAGTAAACAACTCAGGTGGAGAATATGCTAGAAAATGTTGATGCAGTCCAAACAGTTCCAACAAATTAATTCAATGGGGATGGACCGATAGTTACTAATCACTATGATCTGAACATGTATCGTGCCTGGTCATAAAGGCAATCGTTAGCAATTGGTAAGTTAGCTAATTGATAAAGAAAGAATGGACTTCGAAATATTTCGTATTTGTTTGCTATTGATCTATGATTTGAATTGGAGAAGCTTATGTAATTGAACATTTATTGCTATGTTCACTAATTTGATTACGTTGTACATTATTCTTGTGAATTTTTAGCGATGATATATTTCTTATGTTACATGTGTATCGGTCTAACAAAAATGGTTACAGGTTTTGTAATTTAGAACGTGTTTAAAGATAGAAAGGAATTTAGAGATGAAATATGCCTGAAATTTAGGACTGCCTGAATTTGACTTTTGTTCAGTGGAATGCATCCTTATTATTTCATAGTGTTGTGCCCTCTTCACACTACATTGACCATTGTACTCTACCGAATCACGTTGGTGTGTGAATTCAGCGTTGTTGTTGAACTTATCAGTAAACATGTTGCTGTAAGTTGATCGTTCTGAATTCCATTCAAGTGCCAATACACCTGAAAAAGGTGGCTTGAGCTTAGTCTCAAGAATTCACGAAGATTAGTTTGAACATTCTTTCAGGTGTGCCGAGGAGTGCAAATGAAGATTTCAGAACATTTCTCCTGATGTGCTTTGATACCACATTTGAAATTCAGGACGATTTTATGGTTTTTGAGCACAACAAACATTCTGGAACAGTTACATAACGTGTCTCTAAGGTTACATCGGACCATCACCTAAATAAGAAAGGCAGTGACTTGTTGCAAACTGCATGATTGTAAACACATGCTGGAGACAGTTGCTATCTTGGAAAAGGTTATGTACATTCACTAAAATTAATTATCTTCTGAAACTCCTCTCTCATTTTTGTTATGAATTAAACTCATGAACTTGATTATATATCCGTGTTAAACTGACTGCTGATGTCTATGCTAGAATAAAACTAATGATTGTCTAGCTTTAATGAAATATTTGTTGCAAATGACAACGTTCTTTTGATTATATTCATGTGTTGTGTATTTGATTGTTGATTTAATAAATGTATTGCTAAATTTATTGACCTTCTTACACATATTGAGAATCTTTTGGTGGAGAGGTAGTGGATTGATTGGCTCGCTAAGTATAGATTAAAGACGAATTTATCTTCTCCTTTGGTAAGATGTTTTCCACCTATGTAAATATTCTGTGACGGTAAATGTTTGTCTTTAATGTTGTTAAAGAGAGAAAACGTTCACTGTGCCCGCATATCCGCCAAGTGAGAAGACGTGTGATGTCTTCTGGAGAATTATTAGTAACATAAATTAAGATTCTCACCACTTGCAATTAGTTATATATGATTAATGATAGTAATAATAACCAATAACTAGGGTGGTGTTGAGTCACAGATTTATTCACCAGAGTTAACGTTGGTAAAGGACCTAATACATTATGGTAGAGAAGCAGTTTAGTTTCACTAACAAAAATTTGCAACAAAATCTGGCCGACAGGCGACTGGCCCTCAATTTGGACACAATCACTGATTTTAACACTCCCAAAGAAGGGAAATCTTCACCTATGCCAAAATTATAGAACTATCAGATTCATCAGCCATGCTAGCAAAGTAATGCTGAAGGTCTTCTTTAACATATATAACCACAATGGGGAAAAAGACATAAAAACAACACTACTATGGATCCCCAGTCACACAAATATATAAATAAATAACCACACTTGGAAAAAAACATAAAAACAACACCACAATGGATCCACATTCACACAAATATATAAATAAATAACCACACTGGGAAAAAAACATAAAAACAACACTACTATGGATCCCCAGTCACACAAATATATAAATACGGCAGAAAACATGGAATATCTCTAAATACACCAACACACACATCAGACATACATGCACTAATCAAACAAATATAAAAAAGAAAGACCCACACCCCAATTCTTCCCCATTTAACTAACATAACCCACAATAGAGCAATTTATAGACTAAGGTACAACTCAACAAGATTCACACACAATCCAAATCATGAACCAAAATCATGCACTAAATGTAAACAAGACAACACAATTGAACACTTTCTTTTACAATGTAACAATTATAAAGAAGAAAGAAAAATCATCAGTGAAGCAACAAATATACTACACCTGCCATTCACCAATGAAATAACTACTGTACCAACTAAACATCATCAAAATCACATACACCAAGCACTAATCAAGTATCTCATCCAAACACACTTCACATTCAATAATAATAATTTAAAACAAAAAAAAAACAATTGCAACTCATTAGAAAAATTGGATAGTTTCAAATTCATTGGGAAACTGACTTTAATACTACAACTTTCATAATATTTTTTAAAAAATAAAAATAAAATCACAACTAATTTTAGATAATACGAACCACACAACAGAAACAAAGACACAACTTCAGCAGTTACAACCACAACCACAACCACGCACGCACACGCACACACACACACACACACACACACTCACACACACACATTAAAGGGGCAAGAAATACAACACTCACACACAATACACTTATAAACAAACTTAAAAAAAAAAACACGCTAACTTCCATCAATAAATAAACTTACCCTATCTCCTACTATCCTGCCCACAAAAGCAAAACCCAAAAGCAAAACCAAACCACTACTATCACATGACTAATTTAAAAAATTCAACTTATTGGGAAATAGGCTGTAGCCCTGCAACAAAAAAACCCAAACAAATAAAACACACACACACACACACACACACACACACACACACACACACACACACACACACACACACACACACACACACGCACAAACACAAACACACACACACACACACACGCATGCACACACACACACACACACACACAATGAAACTAACCCCTAAATAAAGCATCAGAACAGGGCTCCACCTACCCTCCCTAAATACAAGTAAAGGGAGGAAGGCTCCATGGGAATCATTCAAATACTGAGAACATCTTGAAGATGAAAAGTTTTCACGCAATTCCGGCGGAACAAAGAAGTTATCGAAACAACAACAACAATACTATTAAATAGACCATAAAATTTCCAAACTGTACATAAGATAATTTAATATGGTCTATAATTCAATAAAAGTGCATTTATATATATTTATATACTGTTGAACATTTTATTATTGGAAGTAAACTACTAGAAGCAATATAAATTCAATTTATACTTGAGTCATGTATGGTGCTATTTGTAACAATTACTAATTACTAATCTGTGCAAATAATACTTAACCTTTTTAGAACTACTAATTAAAATATAAATAAAATTGCTGCTTTGTTAATTATAAAGTGACCTTGTCTGTTTTTATCGCTTGTTTATCAACCTTCATATTATTCGCTACCAATAATTTTAGAAATGCACAGTAAAGATATATGTTTGGATTTTTAGTTTGGCCTTACTCTTCTGGCACAAGATTTAATACCATTTTGGTATGCATAGACTAAATATGTGTTTGCATTTATGGTATTACTTAGGAATGCAAATGTAAAATATAAATAAAATATTGTACACAATTTTTCATTAATTAAATAAACTCCTTGCTGATTAATTCATTGCGAGCATGCAATTAAATTTTCTTGCACACACATAAACGTTTTAAAACTTATAAGTATGAATACTGATTGTCACATAATGTCTTATGTAGCCCACACCCACCCTTTTAAAAATTGACTACATGTAAACCTACCCTCTAAAATTACTGAACCTTATCCTCAGGCTGGGAACATACCTGAATGTTCCAGACAAATCACTAAATTGAACAATCAAAGAACAGCTCAGCCACGAAAACGAATGTACCAGAAACTCACATGTAAATCATTAGTCGATTGCAGCTGACCCATTGAGGCAGCACATATTTTGGTTCCTGGTGTTAACAAAGTATGATCATATTACCAACGTTATCACCAGTTATCAACACAGTAGGAAGCCATCCTCTGTATATATTACTGCCGAAGATATGTGGGTTTGCTTGATAACTAATATTATATTCATGTTTATCACATGACATTATCCATATTTTATATTGTTATATTTCAGTTTTGAGATTTAAACGTATGATGATCATTTAACAGTGTTGGTACCCCCCTAAATACGGATATCTAGGACGGACAACAATTTGAGGACGTCACTTCCGGCAACTCATATTGAGCCCCCAGAGGAAACGATTCCTCACAGATAAGACAGGACAGACAGATAAGACAAAGACAGACTCAAGACAGACGTTAGACAGACGTGGCGACAACACTTATAAAATCGTACTAGACAAGAATGACAATGAATTTGACAACACTAATGAAAATTTAACAATAACTTTATATAACAATTAAATAAAGAAAATGACAATAAAAGAAGAACAATTAACAATGTTGGCCAAAATAATTACAAAAATATAAGTCCTATAACTAATTCAGGGAAATGCTAGCCTCCCTAATGAAGTGATTTTTAATGTCCGTTTTCCTTTGCCAAATCGTTCCCTTTTCCTACATAAGTTTCGATTTTTTGTTTCAGTTCCAATACACATATATCCGTATTATGCACTTCTACTCAATGTTTATGTTCGCTATACTTAGCTCAACAGCTCGAGCAGTTGAAGGTCAACACAGCGTTGAATCCTCATCGCGCAAGCGTTCCCCGATGGCAGGCCCTTGAATAGCAAGCTGGCTCCGCCCCTTTTCGCTCCGCGTGAACAACCGGCAGAACACGTTGTCTGCTCTCTGACCCGGATCTGGTCCTAGCTACTGTTTGTAGATACTCTTTGTAGATACTCTTTCTCTAGTTACTGTTTGGTTCTGAAATTTAATTAAGGCAGTGTAAGTAACTGCTGATTACAGAATAAAAGTATTTACGTGCCAGGGCTATTACTTCCCTGAGTACATTGGCACTAATCTGAAAGAAAGGTATAGTTAAAATACATAAATCATCCTCACACATCCTATTATCATTTTGCTAAGTTTTACAAAATTTAAAGTCAGCCACACATACCTTTCATGTTCTGAAACCGAATGAACCCAACGTCATCTGGTTGGAGTGCAATACACTCAGGAATTAGTCTTTCTGACTTAAAAATTTTCCCACTATTTTCTTCCAAAATGTTACCAGATGAAATCTCTGGGACTGCTCCTGCATGTTTTAAAACTCGGATTGTTATGAGCAAGTGAAGAGAATTGGCTCGGCCCGACTTATATAAAGGCTTTCCGTTATTCCTGGTATTTCTTTGATACTAACCCTTCCCTCTACCGTTAGCTAAGAGTGGCCCTTTGATCCCCTGACCACTTCCTGTATTCTGGCCTATAGCTCAGTGTGAGTCTATCCCTTTCCCCTATCAGCTAGCTACAAGTGACTCTTTGATCCCTAACCGTTTCCTGTGCCCTAGCCCTGGGTGGTCAGGTCTTGTATAACTCTAACATCCTGCTAATGTCTTGGAGTGGCTGGTCAGTCTTGTAATTAGTGTCTTGGTTAAATGCTTTAAACGTATATTTTATGCTATGGTTCCTATACAACTTGTGTATCTATATTTTTCTATTTTAATTTTTAAATGTTTATGGAGTGATGCCGGGCTAAGTTTTGCTTCGCCTGACAGTGTTCTGTCAGAGAACACATGAGGATGAATTCTTAGCCTATGTGTATTTTATTGGCAGATCAGCACATTATCATAGACTTTGAGACCTGATCTGAGACAGTGATCACAAAGCACTGAGCTGCAAAACAGAACAGAACAAGTTTATAGTGGATATTGACATGACTACTGCACCATGAAGTAACACCAGAGCAGAACGACCCATGTACCAAGGACGGGTTTGTGAGCTTTTGCTAATGACATTCATCAGGAACCAGTGACACAACCATCATGCCTAAAGTTATGTATTTATGTCACAACCACACAGCTTCAGTCATTTTGTAGACAAACTCTACCAAAGTACATTCAGAGTTCTCTTATAAGCTCACTCATATTTCCCTAATACGAACAAAGGGAAATAAGTAGTACAGTGACATAGGACCCAAATAGCCATTTGTCTAACATCACAACATGGTGTTGATTATGAACTTAAATAATATATATATATTTATTTTTATCTTTACTCAATGTTTGCTATATGTACCATTAAGTCTTATGTTATTTCTTGTTAAATACATTATTGTTGATACTTAGACTACTGTCACAAAAATCTGGTTGTGGTCTTGCCAGAGTTTTTTTTTTTAAATTGGCTTTTCTTGCACATTTTTTCCTCTATTTTGTTTTGATAGTCTGGCCAAGGAAGGCAACTGTGTAATTACGAATTAGTATCATGCCAGTAATGGTAGAGCTGAATTCTATCTGAACTCTTAATTTGAGTATATAACTAACAATCTTACAATACATTTATTTGTATTTACTGGTAATTTGAAAGTTAAGTTGTAACTTTTACACACACACACACACACACACACACACACACACACACACACACACACACACACACACACACACACACACACACATATATATATATATAGGAATTAGGCAGACCACAAAACATGTATATTTTTTGTTATTTGATATTTTTTCTTCAAATTAACTAGGTTGCTATTAGTGATGTCTAAAAGCAGAATGTGAAAAAAAAATGTTAATTTTATTATTATTATGGGATATACACTGTGTCCACCTAATGCTGGTTTTTAAGCATGGTCTACCTAACTCTGAAAATAGGGTTATATATATATATATGATTCTTGTATTTTCTAATTGATTATATACAAAGGAGTTTTTCTTTACTTGTGTGTCCTTCTAGTAGTGTTTTCGTTTCTTTGTAGAAGCATTCACTTACTATTTCTAAATAATGAAATAAATCACTCTAACTTAAGAATTACAATTAATTTAGAGTTCTAGAGTTCAAACAAGTACCATTAGACTCAGCAATGATTACACTGAATGGATGTGTATACTAAAATTGTGTAATATTTTTCATTTCATCATGTAAATTTATACATCTTTGATGGAGTACTAAATAGTATAAAATTTACAAATACGATTCAATAGAAGTTAAAATTAGTCAGAAAATAGAAATTAATAAAGTCAAATCTGAATATTACTTTACTGACTTATTTGACTCTTATCTCAGATTTTGTTTTAGATAGATAGATAGATATACAGACAGACAGACAGACAGACAGACAGACAGACAGACAGACAGATAAATAGATAGATAGATAGATAGATAGATAGATAGATAGATAGATAGATAGATAGATAGATAGATAGATAGATAGATAGATAGATAGATAGTCTTTTAGGTACCATGTTAATATTACGTTTACAACATTTCTCATTGACGTAGTCATCCATAAAGTCTGCTTCATTTTGCAGTGTTGAAAGCGTAAAATGGAGAACAATGGGCCTGAATACTGATCCCATCATCACTAATAACTTTAAAACCTAATAAAATATCTACGGGTTTATAGGTACACAAAGAAATCTAGTTATGTAAATGTATAACTACAACTTTAATTTCAGTGTTTGATCCTGATTTCAATTCGTATACAATAGAAACAAATAATACTAAACAACCCTTCAACAGTATAGTTACTTTCTTTTATCTCCTAGTCAGAAACTGTAATTGAAAACGACACAAAATTCAAATGACATATGCAATATACGCTTCCATTGCATTATTATAAAACTTTGGAACCAAATTACGTTAGTATTCTAAATGTGTAACACATTATTATTTTTAGATTATTTAACGTGACATTTAGTGTTAATTAATTGTGTGTGTATTGTAATTTCCAGGCTTCATAGAGCTCTCAGGTGGAAAAAGGAAATCAACATTCAACGCCGATATTAACAGATGGTTGAGAGTAGAAATACCTCCAAACAACTCGGTTATAATAAGTGTTTTCAGAATTATACAGATGGACGAGTATTCTGAAGATTACTGTCTAGTCATCTTTAACTCTCATTTCAAAGGTCGTGACAACATATGGGACTCGTGGCGTAATTCTTATAGTCCTATTGTTATACGACAAGGGAGAGCATTCTTCGTGCATTTTAAAAGTAAAAAGGAAATAATACACATTGGTTTCAGACTTAACTTCTCTTTTCACGAGTCCACACTTCCAGAAGAAATGCCTAACGGCAAGTGGAACTGTTCCAGACTTAGTCAAACTGTCACAAATCATCACTTTTCTTGTGACATGTCTCCCCAGTGCCTGAATGGTGAAGACGAACTGTCCTGTCCTTACACGAGTGATAGGTGTGGCGTAGGATACATAACTGTTGAAGACAGCTGTTTTCGATACGAAGTGACAAGAACAAAGTTAAGTAGAGATGAAGGAGTGGCCCTGTGTTCGAAGTACAACTCAAGTTTGGCCATACTAAGCACGTGGACAAAATGGAAATACTTCTCAGGATTGCTAATATCAGGAATGATTGGAAAAAATATACCTCTAGGGGTATACTCTTTAAAGCAAGGATTGCCAATAATGTAATCAAAATTGATATTGTTGGGTATGGGTATTTTTCTCATTACAAATGGCGTATATAATTATAATCATTTGAAGAAATATGAATTAGGCGGAAATAAAAACAACAACACATTTTACAAATATGTGTGAGTGCAAATTTGTAAACATTCGAAAAGCTTTATGTAACTGGTCATCACCGTTTAAGATTCAGATATAAAAATTATCAATTATAATTAATCAATAAAATGTGATATTAGAACATAGCATCTTATTTCGGGAAATATCATTTTCTTCTCTACTGCACTATGCACTTGGTGAGAAATTAAATTGCGCTTAAATAATCTATCCTACTGTAATTACTAGTGTTAATGTATTTAGCTCCCCTATCCTACTTTAATTACAAGTGTTAATGTACTTAGCTCAACTAACCTACTTTAATTATTCGTCTTAATGTGCATAGTTAACCTATCCGGCAATAATTATTCGTGTTAATGTTCTTAGGTCACTTATCTTAGTATAATCTGTCTTGATCTCATTAGAATGCTAAGCAGAAAATACCCCAGACAAATAAAATACAACGTTTAAAGGAAAATCTACTATTTATCACACACTGATCTGGCAACAAGGTGTTCAGTGTAAGTTATGCAGGAAGCTAGCTGACATTCACTATACAACCTGATATCAATAAGTGTAAGGTTGGAGTATTTTTTGCTAACCATACAATTGCGCATGTGCTGAAAGACCCGGATAGTAGTAGTAACAAATTACATCACTTTATCGAAGGAAGGCATTATACACCGAACCACCATGTTATGCAAAGACGTCCTGTATACATATCTCAGTGAAAACCCATACACAAATATAAACGTCAAGAAAAAGTAAAATCCTTGTTGTGTTTATGAAATCTCTTTAAATTTAAAATATTTTAAATTATATTTTCATTTCACTAAGTTGGGCAAATAGGGTTTAAAGTAAACTTAAATGTGATCAAGGTGGGCAAATAAAATTATATGCAATCTTAGTGGTCACCAGGGTGGGCAAATAAGGTATTACGTACTCTTAAATGGTCACCAAGGTGGAAAAATAGGGTTTGATAAACTTAAATAGTCACCAATGTAGGCAAATGGGGTTTGAAGTAAACTTAAATGGACTAATCTGGTGACCACACCTTGCAAACAGTTATTCTCATCACCATACCATGCACAATCTAATGGTCTCGTTGAATGTTTCAACAGAACGATAAAGAAAATGCTCATTAAGATGGCATCTGAACAACCAGAACAATGGCCACGTTTCCTTTCGCCATTATTATTTGCGCCACCTCTTCTCCGGCAAAGGGAGGGTGGTGGCTTGTCGACGCCACGTAGGACTTGCATAAAGAGAGCTACAAATCCACACACAGAATACCAAGATGGTTGTTTGGCTCGAATTTAATTCTGCGTGTAGGTTACGTATTGCCGACATGTTTGCATGTGTGCTTGCATGCGGGTAGGGGTGAAGTGTAGACACCACAGACGCCACAACGTATAACAACGACAGCAACCACTCTTTCGAAACCATAGACAGGAGAAAGCCTCAATGCCAGAGTGTATATTCAAATTTATTGGTCTATGGGTTTCCTCTCACACGTTGGTTAGTCAGTCAGCCATCCACACTCGCACCCATGTGAAACGGGGTAGAAAGAAAGAAAGAATGATGAATTGTGAAATAAAATAAAAGAAATACAAAGTTCAATTTATCCATGCAGTTCTACTTCTTAATACATTTAAGCATTATTTATAAATTCTGGAGCCACTGCTCCCATATCAAAGTTCAATAATAAACAATTGTCATTTAACTTGCAAGTCTTCTTCAAGGGTTCCATCACTATCTCTTTACATCAATCTTAAAACCATCCTTTGCTTATTTACAACGATTTAAACTTAATTTTTTATTTCTAATTTTAGTTTTAATGCTTAAGATTCCTACGCTTTAGTTTTAAGTTTTAGTTTATGTTTATGTGCTCTGAGATTTCCCTAATTAGTTAGAATTTTCTTTTACTCACATAGGTATTGTCATTTTCTTCTTGTTCTCTGTTCACATAATTCGTTACTTTCTTCTTGTGCTGGGCTCACATTGTTACGTGTCCAGTATTTATTTATAGACCCTGCTTAGGATTTTATGGAAACTTTAATTTACTTGATTAAATTAATTTCCTCTCTTCAACCTAAACAGACTGGTTGCTCAAATTATCATTCGACTAAGTTAAAAATGCGTCTTTGTAGTTAAGACAAACAGATTTATGAACTGACAACTTGCGTACAATAGCCGGCTTGGAAACCGTTGAAACTCTCTTAAATTAATATGCATTCAAAAGGTTCATTTAGCTCAATCGTCCCCCATCCAAACCACACGATTAGGTCTAAGAAGACCTAAGGCATAAGAATCATTATGAAAGAGATTTTTAACAAATGTAAAAATGAATTTAATATTTAACATGTAACGATAACAATTAATTACGAGCACGAAGTCTAGATTTAAACAGTAGCAAATAAATCAGTGCTTATAATGAGTTACAGTCACTTGTTTATAGAAAGTTAGTTGCCCAATAGTCTTTTGGTCTCAGGAGAACAGATCATTACTCATCTGTGCTCATGAATGCCACGTGGTCTCCAAACTGGTTAGATCTGGTCCACATCACGTTGATTCATCGCTGGTACTGCCCGTAGCATCAACAGTCAACCGTCCCTCAGTTACTGCGCTAGGCGACGAACATAGGCGAAGAATCGTTAACCAAAGTTAACACGACGTACGCCAACGTAAAACGTAGGCATGGGTTATGAAGACATGCGAGTCGACATATGGCCCAAGTGTAGGTTCGAGTAGAACAAGAACCAAGAAGAAGTATGAAGAACAAGAAACCCGCTCTGGAAACAAAATTGATTTCCATGAACGATTTGCATTTGTGTTCGCAAACCCAAGCATGTGATTGATATTTAAATGCTCTGAATTTAGAATCTTCGACTATCATGTCGTTTACAATTTAAACATAATCATATTTAAAGATACAGTGTGGTTCACATATGTGTTACATTTAACATTACATGAACGTATGAATTTCCAAACATTTACAGCATTAAAAATTGGGATTCACACAATGGAATAATTCAAATTAAGCATGAGCGCTTTACAAATTAGCATAAAAATTATACGCAAGGAAACAATTTGAATTACAAGGAATTCGCAACGTGCACAGATGTTCCTGCGGCACTAGGAATTTAAGATTTATACAAATTAAAGATAAGAAAGAGTTACAATAATTTATATACAAATGAAACCTTTAGATTTGTCATTTCACAATCGAATCACATACTTCGTCTAGAATTGCGATAATCCTGTACAAAATACATGCATCAATTCAAATACAAAATACAATTAACAAATGTAATAATATTTGTAAGAAGTAGACGTGTTACCTCTCAAAAGTAGATTACTGCTTCAAGCAATGGGTTTCTAGCATGACTCGACAAATAGGCGGTGACTAGCTTAGGTAGCTGACTTGTGTGTCGACCGGGTCTGTGAGTGCGAGTGACAATTTTACCGCGCGTTATCGTATTTATTAAACTGTACTGAATGTGTCACGTGACTGATCACATGGTATGTTGTTGATTCCAAATTGCTGGACAATGGTCTAAAGTTACATAATACACTTGACCTCTTTGCTAGCTTCTCGATACTGGTGCAACACGGGAAAAGCTTTAACAAAGAATTTGATTCAAAATTTGATTTTGAATCAGCAAAACTGGGTTAGGAGTTCATGACACAGAATTTGCCAGAATCCGTCACACATATCATTATTGTTAATCTCTCCTTGTGCTGGGGGGTTTAAAGATGCTCAAAACACCGTCGACGTCTCGACCTGGCCGTCCTCACTGTTACGACGGCTGCTACAACTTCACACTCCCGTGCGCTTCTCTCGTTAGGCCTAATTTCTCAGCTCTCATTGCGTTCTCTCTTCTCTCTTCTTCTCTTCAATTTCTGCTCATTTCATCTCGTCTCTTCTCTTAACTTCGTTTCTCATCTCTTCTCTTCTCTTCTTCGTTTCTCATCTCTTCTCTTCTCTTCTTCATAACGGCCAACCTTTGCCGTTCTTCGGCGGTAAGCCACATGCATGACCGCTACTGCTTCCAACAATAGTTACTACCATTATGTAACATCTCGTTCTGTAACACCTCCCAGCGACTAGTGACATTAAACTTCCATCAGGAATTTGCCTCTGCATGGAAAATAATCAATCACCCACGGTCTTTGCACAGTCTTTGAAAACCTGAGATGACTATCTGGTTTGATTGGTCCATCTTGAACTGCAGCAGCCGTTACGGCGCACTTTCCATATACAGATGGTAGACATCTGGCACTCTGTTACAGTGTTCAGGAATTCTCTTTTTGTTTGCCTCGCAGAATGTAGAGGACCCTGATACAAACAAGCAGGGAGAAACTGAGAGCATGTCCCGCTCTCTCTACAACACGCTACATTTTCCACGTTTCTCATCTGCCCCTGGCTCCATATCCTCTTTTATACACAAAGTTCTTGCACATCACTTTCTCTGAGCTGACTGGAACACACCCCATTCCAGCACACACTATCCCCCATCCGACACTGCCCATTTACAACCAGCATGGCATGTACGTGCTGACGAATATTTTCTGCCCATCCTGGCCACCTCTGGCGTCCAGTTCTATCAGTGCCAAAAATATCAAGTTCCTTGCTGACACTGTGATTTACGTATCCATTCGACTTACCTAGCTAATTCAGAGCACACTAAAATCTCAGAGCAAAGGTCCTACTCCTATTTTATTTTAAAACTACAGTTACTATATCAACTCATGGCCACCTGGCAAGCCATACATTAACTCACAGCAAAAAATGGTTGTCACATAAACCAACCTTTTTAACTTAGTAATACAAATATAACTTTCCAATAACTCAAATTCTATTTCAATAGTAATTTCATAAAACAATAGTAATTTCACAATAACAATATCAACCTACTACCAAACATTTTATAGTGGTGATTCTCAAAAAGATGTTTACATTTCCAAAACTCAGAGTCTGCTTTCTTAACGGACATTATTGGCGTCCTAGCGGTTTCTCATGTATTCTGTACACTGGCCGCCATGTACTCTATACTGACACAGATTTATGGGCGTGGGTTTTGGCCAGGGAGGGTCAGCTCTTGCGTTAATTATACTTTTTCCCATTCTCCTGCACGAACTTAAGCTACTGTTTCCCACTTAGTTTTCGCGTTGTTGACAAAATGGTCATTTTCACCCTGTCCCTCTGTTAATTAACTTAGCGATTTCGTTCATAGTTTGAGTTAGAAAATACTTAGAGGAAGAGAGAAAAAAATATTAATATTCCTTAATTTTCGTGACACTTAAATAGTCACCAGTGTAGGCAAATGGGGTTTGAAGTAAACTTAAATGGACTAATCTGGTGACCACACCCTAGTGACGTGACTTGTCTTTATGATTATCTACATAAGTTAATAATTTTATCGGCGATACATTTAGCCTGATCTCATGACCCATTTAATTCTATTGTACATAGTTTTTCATACATATGAATCCATATAGCGAAACCAAACACAGAAATAACTAAATCATTCACATGCTTGTATTTTAGTAAAAATATATTTAAAAAAATATTAAAATATATATTACCTTGTAATCAACTAAATCATTCCTGTGCTTGTATTTTAGTAAAACTATATTAAAATAAATATTAAAAATATAAACAAAACAATGCACGTTGAGTATTTGCTCTAATTGATGAGGATTTGCAGACTGAACTACATGTGTATCAACAAGAAACAGGGATGAATTTCTCTTAGTGAACAATATTAGATCACTGTCTGTATAATATTCAGAACGTTGAAGTCGATTAAACAAGTATTTAAATTGATTTTCTGGTAGAACAGTGCAAAAAGAAGTAAATTTCAGTCCAATGTGCATTTTAATCGATCTTCTGGCTGAATAGTTTAACTAAACTAAATAGACGTCCAATGCGTATTTAAATTGATTTTCTGGCTCAAATTAAAAGAAAACAAAATATTTAATTCCAAGGCCTAGACATAGCAATCACGTAAGTGCCATTAAACTAGGCAATCAAGATGAAAAGCGACATAAATGTACATTTTCCTATATAATATAGCTATAGGTAACGAGGCAATCAAGATGAAAAGCGCCATACATTTACATTTCCCAATATAATATAGCTATAGCGTTTTTGTCTTGCGTTCTAAATTGTATTTATTTAAATGAATGTTTAGAAATGATTAAGAATTTTGTCTCTGGAACTGATTATTGTTGATATTTTTTTTTCTAAAAGGTATGCTTTTTCATGGCGATGGGCGGATAACTCTATTGCATATTTACTGAACATCTCCAGTTTATTTTATATCAAACCGACATATGGAATGCTGTATGTTGATAGTCAAATGACAGTTAAAATAAAAATATTTCAAAACGAATTTCGATTTTTTTCCAACTTTCTCTGCGAGAAACGGAAAGAGTTTAATTTTCATCAAAGCACTAATTATAGCTTTACATTTGATAACTCTTCTCCACCAGCCATTACATTGGGCAAACCAAAATTGCAATCAAATAAAACATTACCTGAATGCCCAGCGGGTCACGTGACTCAGATGTTCTTTATTTGTGACGAGAAATGTCTCTGCTTTGGTCAAAGAAATAAAATATGTAATGCTCCATTGACGTCACTTCCGCCATCTTTCTCGTGTGAAACTTCTGGAGACAGTGTGCCATTTACATTGGTCTGTGATCATCGGCCCGACTGCAGCGACTCGAGTGATGAAAACTTTTGTGTCTTCAAGAAATGTGACCAGACGACACAAGTAAGATGCGGTGGCTGGCAGGTAAACATTTGTCTCCCTTTTCTCTCTCAGGTTCTTGCAACATGCAGTACATCAAGGGTCTCTCTTTATGAGTGCTGTGCACAAGTAAAATTGACTTATTTCAGCATGTCAGCCTCATAAGAAAATAGTCATACACTTAATTATGTAAGAACCTTGGAAAAGACAAAATAAGCAGATATTTAGGAGTAGAATAAATCAAATAATCTAGGACACTTGTATTAACCATTTGCAAAACGCATCAGTGCACTCTTCGTTCAGGTGTCCCCACACTTTTACATAAATTAACACTGCTTGAACTATAAATTAATATATTTACAATTGTGATCTAAACATTAACATTATTTTAAATATCTGATCTATACATTAACAATTTTACAATTGTGATCTAAAAATTAACTTAATTTTACAAATTTGATCTACAAATTAAAATATAATTAGCATACTTTGACATGCTTTCATCTATCAATTAACATACTTTGACATGCTTTCATCTATCAATTACCATACTTTGACATGCTTTCATCTATCAATTAACATACTTTGACATGCTTTATCTTTAAATTAACATACCTTTATAGATCTAAGGATTAATATTCTTTTACATATTCGATATACAAATTAAGTTACTTTTACAAATTTGATCTTTAAATTAACAAACGTTTTCATATTTGATCTATATGATAACAAACGCTTCCATATTTGACCTATAAATTAACACAACATTGTATACATTTGATCTATGAATGAATAATTTTACACATTTGATCTATAAAATAATGCAAAGTCACATGTCTGATCTATAAATTAACACAATTTGACATATTTGATCTATGAATCTACTCTTTCTCCAACTTTGCCATTTACACGAAAATTTACTTCTCTTGACAGCCACGACACACCTACGGTAGATTTTGCCGACCCCTCCATTAAATATTTTGTAGTATATATGTTATCTTGAGGTACTAAACTTTTTCATGTAAATGTTGTATATTATATTATATTATATTATATGACCTTCAGTACTAACCTATTTTCTTCTGTGTATTATAGCATGTTACCCTACACTACTTAAATATTTCCTTTTAAATATTGTGTATTATAGGCTACCTTCAGTAATAAACTAATTCCTGTAAATATTGTATTATAGTGGGTTACCTTGAGTACTAACATATTCCCTATAAATATTTTGTATTATAATAGGTTGGCTTGCGTACTAACCCCATTCCTGTAAATATTGTGTACATTGTTACCATGACCTACTAAACTATTTCTCGTAAAGGGAAAAATTCAGTGTACAGTCCAAATATTATTTTCTAACTATTATGGAATGATTGTTTCCCTCACATCATGAAATCTCACACCATTAAAACAAATGTGCATATGTAAGGATTAAAATCCAAGAGTGGATATATAAGCAATGTTTTCTTAAATTTAATATTTAATTTATTTATTTATTAAATAATCATTATTATTATTGTGGTTGTGTAATTCACTTTTAATTGTAAGCATGAGGTATAATTTTGTTTTCCATGCAGCCAGCCAAATAATCTCTTTCACATCTTGCATACAGTGAGGGAAGCTATTGCTAATCCAATTAGGAAGTTGTTAGGCCTGGCAAGTGGTGTGCAGAGGGAAAGTAATGCTAATCCAATTAGAAAGTTGTTAAGCCTGGCAATTGGTGTGCAGAGGGAAGCTATTGCTAATCCAATTAGGAAGTTATTAGGCCCGGCAAGTGGTGTGCAGAGAGACGAAGGCACCATATGTACAAGGAAGGTAGATATTCTTTGACTATATTTGGGCAATTATTTTCCAGAGTGATGTAGGCAAACCTAAGAGCACATATTGCCAGAGATGTCGACATCTCAGCATGTATCGACTGTGTGGGAGTGAATTGGAAGGTTTCACTCATTAGAATTTTTACAATATTTACTCTAGTTGTATAATTCACTATGTCATAATTTTCTTTTGTAACTTGTCTTAGTTTCTTCAACTGATTAAGAACAATTTTGCACTGCAAATTCGAAAATGATATCCATTTTTTTCAGGTCATGTTTTTGTGCTAATTCGATTTTAAAAAATCCGATCTTATAACTAAATGGATTACATTTTTGTAACATTAATTGGCAATGCAAAATAGGTTTTTAAATTAGAAAAATTAAATTAAATTTTAAAAATTCGTTTTCTAACACAATTCATTTATTAATTGTAACATAGTTTTATTAGTGTAAATTGAATAGTAGACATTGATAATGGTAAGTACATATAAATTTGATATTAGGTCATCAATGTTGAAAATTCAGGGCATGAATTTCTCTTCGAACTTCTAGAATACTCAGCGGTAAGGATGTCTCTCTTTCCAGTTCAACATTAATCAACCGTCATGACTGCATCCCAGCGTCCTTGATATCTGGTCTCCATTCCTTTCATATCCTGATGAAATCTCTCCTCTTGCTCGTCGCTCAATGATCCCAGATTTTCAGGAAACCGTTCCATATGTGAGAATAAGTAATGCACTTTGATGCTCATGTCGCATTCAAGGTTTCTCAAACCAGTCGGCATACTGGCAACAAGTTCTGCATAGTTCCTGGCCTTATTGTTGCCAAGAAAAGTTTTTCACGACCAGAACAAAACCCTTCCACACTTCCAACTCCACTTTTTTCATTGAGTTTTCAAACTCTGGATCTCTGATTAGCTTATGGAGTTATGGACCATAAAAAATGTCAGTTTCCAACTTCTCTATGGTCAACCCTGGAAAATCATGGCACAAGTAAGCGAAACAGCCACCATCCTTGTCCAGAGCTTTGGTGAACTGTTTGATTAAGCCAAGCTTAATGTGTTGCAGCGGTGGGAAAAGTATCTTGTCTCTGTCCACCAGAAGATTGTTTATGAAGTTCTTTGCTTTGCAATGTACCAATTCCTCCCATACAAGCCAGTCCTGCTTCGTGTAATGCTGAGGTTTGTCCCTACTATCCCACATGCTCAGAAAGCATGGGTACTTGGTGAACCTAGACTGTTGTCCCAACTAAAGGTTTATCATCTTCAGGTCAACACAAGGTAACCATCCATGCTGATCATAAGGAATTTTCTCCAGCATGTACTTCATTTCTTCATACTTCTCCTTCAGTGTAGTCGAGTGAGCTAGAGGTACAGAGGCAAACTGGTTATCATTATGTGTAGCAGAACACATTTCAGTGATCGTTTGCTGCTGTCAATGAACAATCTCCAATCTTCAGATTTATACTGTGGCACAACAAGCTTGTGCAGAAGCTGCGCAATATATGTACAGTACACCGGGTCCTTCTCTGTAGAGAAAAACCTGAGGTACTCTTGATGTCTATTGCGGTAGAAGGTGATGCGAACACCATCAGAAAGGACGTTTTTTTCCCCTCAATCTGGATGCCAACAGTTCAGCAGGTGATTGTGACTAGCTGAGATCGCGAACTAGATCATTTAGGTGACTAGCTGGTCTGTATAGTATTCTCTCTGAAGGGGTAACTGTGGACTCTATACTGTAACTAGGTCCCTTTGTTGAAAAAATACTTATCTTCGACGCCATTTAGTTTGGCGGTGCCTTTCTCATCACTGGTCTTCCGTGGATTTTTTTTTTTACCGCATTGATACCAAGTTTCAGTTTACTATGGCAATCCCACGTATTGTGAGTAGTAATATGGGTTTGTACAGTACACCTCATTATCATGAACTTTATGGTTCACTTTAAGAGAAAGAGTCATTGTGTGTGTTGCATGCAGGAAGTGGTCGACGGGGTGAGTTTCCAGGGGTCTATTCGTTGGGGCCCCTTGTTGCAGCCTAAGTTCGGTATATGGATGGCGTGCTACCAGATTAAAAGCTGTGGTGTACCGGTCAGCAATGGAAGTTAATTTGTTTAGCTTTCCCAAACTTTTTAAGTTGGGTGTTTATCGATGCCATCATGGATAATAATGCCTGTGACAGAGTAAATTTGCCCCTCCGTATTTTAAATTTAAATTGTTATATAAATTGCTCAATTGTCAGAGTAACCCTTGGGCATTAATTATGGTGTTTTTATGAAAGTGTCTGATTTGTTGTAAACAACTCCAGGCAAGAAAATTCTAGATTGCTGATGTAATGCAAACTGAGTGAGTAGTTTTCTATTAACCAATGGCTATACTTTACAAGAACGAGACTAGCCAATGGGCTGAGTTTAAGGAGTTCTCTTACTGTAGAACATTCTGCTCTCTAATCACTTTTGAATTTGGTGGTTAGCTTGATGGTGAGTTAAAACTGACTGATTGAGAGAGAATGGGTTTATGAATATTTCTTGCATTATCGCAATTGATATGTTATACTTGTGTTTTAAGTCGAGATGTTCTATGTGAGTTCACTTTCATTTCTACAAATGTTTCAAACATGTAGTGTGCTAACACTTGACATTGTTTGATTTGATGTGTTTATTTTACCATGTATGTATATTGGGCTATTAAATACTGCTGCCGGAAATTGTAAGTTGAGAATGGGATATGAGATACAATTGAGCTATTTTATGATTAACGGGATAGTTAGGTTTGCTCCTTGTTTGTATTGTGCAGTGAACAAAAGGCCTTTTGCCTTTGGATTTCAAGCTTTGAGTTTGAATTTAAAGTTCCCAGTTACCCTTCACATTTTCACCAGTCATAAACCTGTATGACTGAGAAGGTATGGGAACTGCTGTTGTGGTGTGTGTAAGCATGAGGAAGTGTGCCTCACTCCCTTGATATATATGCTGGACACATTGGGAGAATTCTAGCATATTTAAGTTGCTAGAATTACTGTAGTCATCATGTTCTCCTTGAAGGAATGGACATGTTGAGGAGAGTGATCATGTTCATCAAGAATAGAATAGTGCATCCGTGGTTTCCATTAGTTAACAGACATTGTGACATTGTTGCAAAGGTCAGCAAGAGACTGTTGAAGCCGTGCTTAATCCAGGTCAAAAGAAGACATCATACACTGCTCATTAAGCACATGTGCAATGAAAAAATGTTGCAAACAGACTACCAAATGGATTACTAGAAATGCCTGAAGTAGTATTATAATTAAATAACACTGGCCGTCATTCCTTGTGGAATTCAATAGTGTAAGTTCCATTAAATGCATGAGCCCACCCCAAATTTTATGGATAAATGGCTTAATGCTTGACACAAGCATTCCTGATCAGCTAGCCAATCGCCACTTACTGGCCATCTAGATCTAACCGCAGGCCATCTACTAGTCGACATTAACTGACCAATGGGCACTAAAGGAATTATGGTAGAATCAAATCCCTCTATTCTGTACGTGTGTACAGAGCCGTGTGTGCGTGTTCGTAACGCGTGTTTTGCATGGCAGCAAAGTAGGTCGTCGGCCGCTAGTTTGAATCGCTCGGCACGGTCTGCTATAGTAATATGTATGGATGTGCCATTGTGTACGTGTTTAACCGCCTTTATTATATTATTTATTTATTAAGCAAAGTTATGTATTCTAATACGTAGTGGGATGTAGTTTGTATTTATGTAATTTTGTAAGTTAGTTTCTATTGTTTTCTTAGTGTATTCTATGATTTATGTATGTGTACGTGGTGTTCCCCTGGCACAGAAATATAATTAATTATTTTATTTGATAATTTATTTTGTGAATTGTATTGTAAGGAAGTATTGTATTTAAAAAGTATTTAATGTAGTATTTTTTATAGTTAAAGTGTTATATAATTCTAGGTAGTTTAGAAGGAATGTATGTTAGAACAAAAGTACGTTAGCACGGAAGAATCAGTTTAGCTGCAGTTTACTCTCAGTGCCAGAATTTTCTAGTGGTCCTCTTTGCGGATCGGACTTTTAAGTTATATTATAGGTTACTGTGTGTGAGTGGGAGCGATGAAGAGGGTCTTAGAAGAGTGTTCAAGAGATGAAGAAAAGTCTTGTTTTACGTAGCCGGAACAAGAGGAAGTGTTGTCTTTGAAAGCATTTTTCTGATGCCACTATGTATGCTGAGAGAGAGAGAGAGAGAGTGAAAGAGTATTTGGCGGTCGCTGGAATACAGAGTACATAGAAATGTAAACACGTGTTGCGTCCTGAACTGTAACTGTGGTATAGTGCCTTGTTAACTGTCAGTGAAATGTATCTTTCGTGTTACTATTAATGCGTCCTCAACCGTAATTCTTGTATAGTGTCTTGTTACAACGTTGACGTCATTATAGCGTAATTGTTTGCATTGTTCTTGTAAGGCAACAGTTATACCGTGTAGAGACATAACGAGTCAAACATGTTAATCAAAAAGAATAACAGATTGTCGACCCTAAGTAACTTGAGTCGAACAACTGCACCGCCATCTGTAGGTGAATTAGTGTGTTAACTCGAAGTGTGGGCGTGAATATAGCTCAACCCAGGTATCATTCGACTATACAAGATTAGTATTACTATAAAAGTAAAACACAAAAGTCAGTAAGTAGAAAAAGACATATAAACAAAGAAAGAAAAGAAAATGATAATGAATAAATTATATTTATTCCATGCACTTTGTAGATTGTTTCAAAATTATTTCAAATGTACTATTATAAACTTTTCCCGCATGCATATTTTATTTCTAATTAACTATATACTAGATCCGTTACTTGTTCTTATGATTACTGTTTTATTTTGTTCTTTGTGTAAGTGTGTATATGTCGATCAGCTCTGTGATGATGTGGAGCAGTGTGTAGATGGTTCAGATGAAGATCAATGTAACAACTACTATCATAATGAATTAGTAATCATCACAAGTCTACCACCACCTGCCGTGATACATCTGGACGGTAAAGGACGTTATAAGGTGCAGCCTTATGTGGAGGAAAATCCGAACAGTTACAATGCAGTCATTAGATGTCCGGAAACTCACTTTCTCTGTCCGGATATTGGGTACTGTCTGCCTGTTTTTGTCCGCTGTAACAAGGTGTTCGACTGTCCAGGTCATGAGGACGAAGCAGAATGTGACAGCTACACGTGTCCTGGTTACTACCGTTGTCGGGCGTCCAGTGTGTGTCTGCACATCAGTCATATGTGTGACGGAATTTTCCAGTGCCCAAGGCACGATGACGAACTTCTGTGTGACCTTAAATGTCCAGACACATGCACGTGTCACGGATTGGCTTTCTTGTGTTCCCGGCCATTCCCAGCCCGTGATTTTCCAGAACTTCGTTATGTGAATGCTGCACATTCTCTCATGACGCCAGGTGACTTCAGCAACAACACGTTCCTAGTATATCTGAGTCTAGAACATTGTGGACTGAAGACGTTGGACATCATAGTTTTAGACAACTTAAAAACGCTAGATCTCAGCAATAATAAATTTACATTCATAACTACGAAACACCTACGGGGCTTTCAAAATCTGAATACATTATCATTAGCAGGGAATCCATTAGAGAAAATCTTTTACTTTGACAATCCTGTTGCATTTAATTTTCCGAAAATACGCAACCTTGACCTGTCTGGAGTTTATATGCCAGAACTAAACGGGAGTTTCTTTATATTGTTTCCTAATTTGGAGACTTTGATCTTGAAGTCCAGTGGTATTCAAAGTGTAGAACGGGAGGGTTTGAAACTTCTTAGCAATTTACGTAAGGTTGACATTCGTGGTTGTCCAATCACAAAATATCCACGCGACTTGTTTCAAGGCCTGACCAAGCTGCAGACCATTTTTACTGATGACTATAAACTCTGCTGTCCTGCCATGCTTCCTGCAGGTGTAATGATTACCGACTGCCAAGCACCAACTGACGAAATATCTTCTTGTGGAACACTTTTACCCTCCTTTATCTACAGATGTTTTCTTGTAATGTTTGCAATTTTATCTATACTAGGAAACATGGGTTCACTTGTCTACCGAGTAGTCAGTCTTGCAGCAAATGTCCGTGCTTACAAAACATTTGTTACTCATTTGTGCGTGTCTGACTTTCTGATGGGTGTGTACCTTGTTCTGATTGGCTCGGCAGACTGGATGTATGGGGAGAACTATTTCTGGGAAGATGTGGCCTGGAAAAACAGCGCCATTTGTAAACTGGCGGGATTCCTGGCTCTGGTATCCAAAGAAATGTCTACATTTCTTACTTGTTTCCTTATGATCGACCAAGTTTGTCTGTTTTACTTTCCTCACGCTCACAAACATTTCCAGAACCGCTCGGCACACTTTGTATGTGCAGTAACTTGGTGTGTAAGTATAGCGCTAGCCTCTGTACCTTTTCTACCTACGACGTCACACTGGAACTTGTACAGTCAGACAGACATATGCAGTCCTCTGCCGATAACTAGACAGGCATTTGAAGGCAAGTTTTATTCATATGGTATCTTGATAATCTTAGTCTCGGCAGATTTGGTTGGATTAATCTTTATATTCATTGCTATCTGCATACAAAGCTTGTCATCAACAGAGATGACCACCGTGCGACAAGATGTCATCATTGCACAACGTGTCAGCATTATTGTTTTGTTTAATGCCCTGTGCTGCTTTCCAATCGTGATTCTAGGAATACTCATGTTAACTGGAATGTATGTCACTAGAGACATTATTATTGCTATGGCAACCATTGTTTCACCACTCAGTCCAGCCTTAACTACTGTTCTCTACTGCCTAACTGTTCTCCGTGAGCGTAGGATACGAACAAAAGAAGAAAAGAGACGGAAACGAATTATTCTGCAGTTGCTGAAAATTAATCATGGAAAGTCCAATTTACAATGTAGTTTGAATAATTTGAAATTTTAATCCTGATTAGAATATCGCAAGCAGTGAATTCTGTTAAATAGTTCTTTTCTGCCACCCTTAACCCAAAAATCGATTTATTTCTTTAAATTAACACTTCTGTAGTAATAAATTATGACGTAGGTTTATATGATTACACATACTACGTCATGAATCAAATTGGATTCTTACGTCATCAATCAAATAGGATGCGTACGTCATCAGTCAAACAGGATTCATTAGACATCATTTTAAGTATCCTAGCCCTGGGGAATCCAACACATTTTGGCCAAGAGAACATTTATATTTTCAAAACAGTTTGTCGGGCGCCAACAATTTTTCAAAGTTATTTTGTATTGGACATTAAATAATCTGCTAAATATCATATGTAATAGTACATAATATATGAATATATAGCATGAAAGAAGTAATTATAACATAACAGGTTTTCATTATTATTATTAGTCAATTACTCTTTGAGATTAATGTGCGAATTTGCTCTTTAAAAATTTTCCTGGAAGTTAAATTGGGTAGGTTTTACAATATACATACTGTAACAGTTCTAAACTTATTTATATTTTTTAAGTATAATGCTTTCGAACTGGTGGTCGAAATATATTTATTATTTTTACTTTAACAGAGATAGCTAGAAATGGTTAAATAAGATACTATGTGACGCCAACGTTACTCAGTTAATGGATATGATTATAATTAATTAATTAATTCTCAAAATCTAATTACTAGAGATGATAATCGTAATTTACTTTATTAATGATCCTCCAGTCATCTCTCTCACTTGGCGGATATAGGGGCACTGTAAATGTTTCCTCTCTTTCACAACATTAAAGATAAGCATTTACTGTCACACAATATGCTGCAGTGGAAAACGTCTTGCTAAAGGAGAAGACAAATCCGTCTTTAATCTATACTTCAGCGAGCCCCCATCCACCCACTATCTTCTTCAACATAAGGTTATCAATATGAGTAAGAAGTTCAATAAATTTATTAAATCAACAATCAAATATATATATATATATGACAAATACAATGAAAACGTTTCCATGACATCAAAATTTCCACAAAAACATGTAGGAATACTTTCCTTACTATAGAGTATATATTCTAAAATACAATGCAATGATAATGTCAATACAAATCTCAGGATAGTTCCTATCAGAGAACAGAGAAAGAGTTATTAGAGATAATGCGATAAATGTTTTTTTTTACATAACCATAGTAAAGTTAGGCCTCAATATTGTTTCCATTGCTTTGCAATATTTTTACAAGTTTTGTCAATATGTGTGGCACTTTGAAAACACTGATGCGCTATTGCATAACTGACTTGAGTGTCTCTACTCCTGTCAGCTCCTTCAAGCAGAATAACAATTGTATTGATTTCTGGAAACTTCTCTGTATCAGGAATCATTGAAGTAATCAGCATACTTTGCCAAGCACATCAAAGGAGTGTAGTGTATTCCTTTACACTTACACTGCTAACCTAATTTAAAGATAAATACTAATTATTTTGAATTTTATTTCTTCAATTATGACAAAATTTAATCCTAAATTTTGAGGTTAAATCCTTCTTAAACTGTTTTGGACAGCTGACTTTGTTCCAGTCTGGGAAATAGAAGAACAAAGAGCATAAAATTGAACAGCTATGGTCTGCATAGATAGAGTTTTCAATCAACACTCACGGTAAGAGCACTCTGATGACATAACCACGCACACATCACAGGAGAGACAGAGATATCAAATGCTCTCACTGTCACCTTCCAAGAGACAAGACTATGCTAGGAATGCTGACCCTTAGAACACAGTCAGCCAACCGTGACTATTCAACACAATAATACTAAGACAAAGGCAGAAGTTACGCCCAAGGGTAAGAAGGTACTCAAACCCCAATGAAAAAAACAAACTGCTTAAATACCGCACCGAGCAAAAATAATTTCATTATGAAATTTTCAGTCCAATAATGACTTCCTGTGGAGAAAGGGGCAAAATAGGAATGTCTGAAATGATAAATATATTTTGTAACTAATGATTAACAAAATCTACCTATTGCAAATTTCGAGTTTTATTTTTCCTTGCAAATGTTTGTATTTTAAAATGACTTGAAATTGTAATGTTATTCTTGGTATTAAACGCATGTAAAGAAAGTTGAATGAGAACCAAGAATAAAATTACAAACTTAACACTTAGTAAAACATGAGCTGATGTATGCAAACACTCATACATTTCACAGCTTCAGAAGTCAAAGGTTCCACCAGTCAAAGTTCCATCTATGAATTCTATTTCTAGTCGTACAGTCCATCTACTCTGAGAGATTCAGTTTATCTTCAACTTAGATACCTTGGCTCTGATTACCCTTGGTCTAAGGGCATTGTCACTTGAGTAGTGCCAGGCTGCTGTGAGAATTCCCAGTTGGTCAAGAAGACAATGGAAAGGGAAGACAAGCAGTAAATTTCACTGAGCCAGAACTACTTGGAAACAAGAGACACAGAATGCCACATTGTTGTTATGAGTGACACAGACAGATGGTCTGCAACGAGAAGGTGCTTCTGGACCTGAGAATACTATCTAGGAGATGAGTATTGGTACATGAAATTCATAAGTAACAAGGTGTTGTCTGCCAAGTGGGGTAGCCAACAAAACGGACATACCAACAGAGTTAATGAGTGACTTATGCATTAAGTGCAACAAACTTAACAGCTGATTTTTGTGTAAGAATTTCCTTGAATTTGAACTGTAACCCAGGACACTTAGTTAGCAAAGTGAAATACATCAACTGTATATGTGTAAACAAGTTCCTGACAGAAATGATCTATTCGAACATTCCAGCAAAGAGTGAAGTGAAAGACTATTCCAGGTTTGCTAATCTTTAGCAAGCATTGTGCACCAGCCAACTGTGCCAGGCTGTAGACAAAAGGACATCGATACAAATATATCAGGTGAATGCGTATTTATGTTGTGTCATATGTCTGTAATGTACCTTGATTTATTGTAATTTCTTATTCTGATTCTTTTCTCTATAGTCAATTTTTATAGTGATTATAATGTAGATACATTCTTCTTGATTATTTTAAGTCCTAGTAATTGTTCTAGGCAATGTATTGAAAATATTCATTTTTCTGATTGTATAATCTCCTAGTAATTGTTATAGAGAATTAACACAAGATTAATGCTCCTAATCTAAAGTTTAGTGTGATAAGCTTTTTGAGAGATCTGTGAATCTCTAACATCTCACTTTGAGTGTAATTCAATTGTTATTCCATCTGTAAATTGATTTATTATTCTTTTCTTTTCTTTTAAATTTTTAAAAATTATTTTAAATATCCACTCTCGTTATTTCTAAAGAGGGATAAATGCGTAGATGACGGTGGGGGCTCTGCCAATGACGTAATAACGACGACAAAGACGGTCTAAAATAACATTTCTTAAGATAGACCCGTTATCGAAGTGGGATATAGTGTGAGGGCGAAGACAACGACTCTTAGACTGACGAGACAGTTCAGCTAGGGCCGGTTATCCTGGACAAGTAACACTTGGGGAAGAAGGTAATTAGTGACGTATCCCAGGGCTGGATTTAGTCACTCCCAGACCGCGAAAGACAAAGATCTTGTCGTGGCTAAAGTGTATGATAGCAGGAGCAGATACATTGAATGTGGATAAATAATTATTAAAGTATGATTTTTGTCACGCATTAAGCAATCAGAGACACCATACCCATTCACACATAGCAAAATGTGCAACAGACAGCACTCATATAAAAATATGCATCGGACAGCAATCATAGCAAAATGTGCAATAGACAGCGCTCATAGAAAAATATGCATCGGACAGCAATCATGGCAAAATGTGCAATAGACGGCGCTCATAGAAAAATATGCATCAGACAGCAATCATAGCAAAATGTGCAACAGACAGCACTCAAATCAAAATATGCATTGGACAGCAATCATAGCAAAATGTGCATCGGACAGCAATCATAGCAAAATGTGCAATACACAGCGCTCATAGAAAAATATGCATCGGACAGCAATCATAACAAAATGTGCATCGGACAGCACTCATAGCAAAATGTGCAATACACAGCGCTGATAGAAAAATATGCATCGGACAGCAATCATAGCAAAATGTGCATCGGACAGCAATCATAGCAAAATGTTCAATACACAGTGCTCATAGAAAAATATGCATCGGACAGCAATCATAGCAAAATGTGCAATACACAGTGCTCAAAGAAAAATATGCATCGGACAGCAATCATAGCAAAATGTGCATCGGACAGCAATCATAGCAAAATGTGCAATACACAGTGCTCATAGAAAAATATGCATCGGACGCAATCATAGCAAAATGACCAATAGACAGCGCTCATAGCAAACTGTGCATCAAACAGCGCTCATAGCAAAATGTGCATACGATCAGCGCTCAGTAAATTTTGCATCAGACAGAGCTCAAAACAGCATGTGCATCAGACAGAGCTCACAACAAAATGTGCATCAGACAGCGCTCATATCAAAACGTGCATTATCCAGCGCTCAGCAAATTTTGCATCAGACAGCGCTCATAACAAACTGAGCATCAGACAGCGCTCATAACAAACTGAGCATCAAACAGCTCTCATAGCAAACTGAGCATCAGACAGCGCTCATAACAAACTGACCATCAAACAGCGCTCATAGCGAAATGTGCATCAGACAGTGCTCATAGAAAAATGTGCATCAGATAGCAATCATAGCAAAATGTGCAACAGACAGCACTCAAATCAAAATATGCATTGGACAGCAATCATAGCAAAATGTGCATCGGACAGCAATCATAGCACAATGTGCAATACACAGCGCTCATAGAAAAATATGCATCGGACAGCAATCATAGCAAAATGTGCATCGGACAGCAATTATAGCAAAATGTGCAATACACAGTGCTCATAGAAAAATATGCATCGGACGCAATCATAGCAAAATGACCAATAGACAGCGCTCATAGCAAACTATGCATCAAACAGCGCTCATAGCAAAATGTGCATACGATCAGCGCTCAGTAAATTTTGCATCAGACAGAGCTCAAAACAGCATGTGCATCAGACAGCGCTCATATCAAAACGTGCATTATCCAGCGCTCAGCAAATTTTGCATCAGACAGCGCTCATAACAAACTGAGCATCAGACAGCGCTCATAACAAACTGAGCATCAAACAGCGCTCATAGCAAACTGAGCATCAAACAGCGCTCATAGCAAACTGAGCATCAGACAGCTCTCATAGCAAACTGAGCATCAGACAGCGCTCATAACAAACTGAGCATCAAACAGCGCTCATAACAAACTGAGCATCAGACAGCGCTCATAACAAACTGAGCATCAAACAGCGCTCATAGCAAACTGAGCATCAGACAGCGCTCATTACAAACTGTGCATCAGAAAGCGCTCATAGCGAAATGTGCATCAGACAGTGCTCATAGAAAAATGTGCATCAGACAGCAATCATAGCAAAATGTGCAACAGACAGCACTCAAATCAAAATATGCATTGGACAGCAATCATAGCAAAATGTGCATCGGACAGCAATCATAGCAAAATGTGCATCGGACAGCACTCATAGCAAAATGTGCATCGGACAGCAATCATAGCAAAATGTGCATCGGACAGCAATCATAGCAAAATGTGCAATACACAGTGCTCATAGAAAAATATGCATCGGACGCAATCATAGCAAAATGACCAATAGACAGCGCTCATAGCAAACTGTGCATCAAACAGCGCTCATAGCAAAATGTGCATACGATCAGCGCTCAGTAAATTTTGCATCAGACAGCTCAAAACAGCATGTGCATCAGACAGAGCTCACAACAAAATGTGCATCAGACAGCGCTCATATCAAAACGTGCATTATCCAGCGCTCAGCAAATTTTGCATCAGACAGCGCTCATGACAAACTGAGCATCAGACAGCGCTCATAACAAACTGAGCATCAAACAGCGCTCATAGCAAACTGAGCATCAAACAGCGCTCATTACAAACTGTGCATCAGAAAGCGCTCATAGCGAAATGTGCATCAGACAGTGCTCATAGAAAAATGTGCATCAGACAGCGCTCATAGCAAACTGTGCATCAGACAGCGCTCATAGCAAACTGTGCATCAAACAGCGCTCATAGCAAAATGTGAATCAGACAGCGCTAAAGGCATGCAGTGCACCAGAAAGTGCTCAGGCAGTCAGTCACTATCCTCTGATAACAACTGGACACTGACTGTTGTCTCACAACACATAGCTTCTTACTCCGGCTGCTTCTCACTGCCCAGAGACAGGTGACACCTATGAGGCCGATATATAAAGTCTGACAATGGTTTTGGGCTGGATTGTTCATGCTGTACGGGGTAAAAGTCTAATGCCTAACACCCACACAACACCGCCATTTTGGTGCATTAGAGTAGGATTTTTAAAATTTCAGCAAGCAAAGGGTACAGGTGTTTCTGACAAAATGTAATATATTAATCAAAGCAAGGTAGCAAAATGAACATAAATTACTATTAGTACAATAAGTATCACGTGTTAATAGCATAAATTTATTACATTAATTTCGGAAAGAACTGTCAGCAATATGAAATATAATCTATGTTTTTAAAGATGTATACTTAACTACATTTGAACTGTTGCCATTAATCCTTGTTTATTTAGGTACAAGCTACCTTGGTCAATGATAGATAACTCCATTGCGTGCTTTGTAAATTTCAGTTGGACTTAGTGCTATAAATTCAAGTTTCACATGTGGACACGTCTTTATTTTGAGACATGAGCATATGAATATTAACACGGAAGAGAACCCATAGTTAATAAACATAATATTTCACTTGTAAACTTAACAATTAACAAGCTTGACTTCTTTTGTTTTGAAAGGTTGAGCGTAGTTGGGTTTGTCTTGTCTCATTTCTATGTTGTATTGTTTTTGTACTGTCCGCCATTTTTATCATCCCACTTTGCATTCCTGCATGCATACACTTCAACAAACGTAACCCTGCATGCAGAATAAAATTAAGCTCAAACCATGCAAACATCAAAGGTGTTTTCTGTGTGTGGATTCTGTAATTCCATCCATACAGTTTCCTATATGAAAACTACCCTCACTTTTGCAAGGGAGCAGGGTGGTGGTGACACAAACCAGTAATTCTGACAGACTGGGTGGTAAAGGGAAATCAAGTGTGATTATGAAAGATCCAGGTAGAGGCACATAACGAAGCAACTATCATCCAGTCACATGTCTGTCAACTATCTGGAAGTTATTATCTGGAATTATAGCTGAAAAATTCATGACTCACCTTGAAACACACTTCTAACCAATGAATAAAATTATGCTAGACCAGTCAGCATAGGAACAAAAGACTGATTGAAAATTGATAAGGCAAGAGTTAATGACAGTAAGAAAAAAAGAACAAATCTTGCAGTGGCATAGGTTGGCTATGACTCAGTTCCACATACATGGATAAGTGAAACATTAAATTTGTACAAATAACGTCATCACTACAGAACCAAATTCATTAGTCAATGAAAAACTGGAAAACTGCCCTCACATGCAACAACACAGAAATTGCAGACAAAACAATAAACTTTGGAATCTTTCAAGGTAATTCCCTATCACCACTGCTGTTCTGCATTACCCTAAATCCTCTCAGTCAAGTGATCCAGAAAACAGAATTAGGATACAAAATGAAAGCTGGACAGGTCATCAGCCGTTTCTGTACAAGGACTATCTCAAGATCTACAGTAAAAATGAATATGACATCACAACACTGAACAATACTGTCAAGATCTGCAGTGAGGATGTTAACATGACATTTGGCATTGAGAACTGTGGAAGAATTATCATCCAAAAAGGCAAGGTCCAAACAACAGTAGTCCTGCTATTTGACAAAGGAAAAATCAACGATGTTTCAATGTAAAAGGATATAAATACCAGGGGATAATACAACATGACAAAATAAGTAGAGTGAAGTCCAAAGTTAAGAGAGAGTAATAAAATCGGGTTAGACAAGTCCTGAAGTCCAAGCATCAGCCACTGGGTATCTGTCTTAGCCTTTTCACACTGATGAAAATGTTCAAGAGTTCAGTTCCATAAAGATCACAGTTTAGTTTTCAATTAACACAGACACTGTCATAAATTAACATACAGTACAGTGTAATTCCAGTTCCACAACACAGATTAGTAACCCAGACTTGGAATACATCAATTCAACATTCAGTCACTTCACTTCCACTGTTTGGTACATCCGTCCATAGCCTGCACACTTGATATTATGCCTAGTCATACGGACATTCCCGTAGCATGCTAATTCAGCATAGCACTCCTTAGGAAACAGCTTACTGTCACAATTCCCAATTGTGGTCCACATAACCTGCTCTGGCATCCTATCCCTTTAGTGCTGGCTTGTAGTACCTCCGTGAGTGTAGACTTTGGACCAACATGACATTGGGTCCAAGATCTCCAAGTTAAAATAAATTTGCGTTGTTCTTGTTGTGTTGTCTTGTCATCTTGTCTTTGTAGACTTTATCGGTTGATGTTGTCCCTCGAAACTGTGAAAATACATAAGGGATTTTTTGCACATTAGCCTTGTGTTACAATATAGCTAAAACATGTAATTTCATTCTTGGTTCTTATATTAAATTATTTACTTATTACCAAGAATAACATTACAGTTTTCCAAATCATTTAAAATACAATATTAACAAGAAGAAAATATACAATTTGTAATAAAGTATTTTATTAAAATTAATTATTTACATAAATCGTATTTTAGCATATCATAGAGTTTATGGTACCACTCTTTTCACCACAGAGGGACTTACAGGCCATGAGTAAAATCAAGTAAATTTAAATTCCACCCAGATGGGGCATTTTACAAAATTTGGGTTTTGTGTGTTAATCTTTCCCTCCAGGCATAATCTCCCTCTTGTCTTGCCCTTTGTAAAATAGTCACGGTTGGCTGCCGTACTCAAAGACTGTTCTGCTAGGGCAAGTCTTTTGCCTTTAGAAGGTGACCAACTCTCGTGTTCAGGCAAAATTGCATACTCTGTTGTGCACGTGGTTACGTAATCTACTCGTTTTCTTGGTGCGTCCGTTCTCGAGCATCTTGCCACGTGACTGCTTCTATTCGACTCAACCGCTTTGAAACCATAATCCTTAGTTAAGATCAAAGTTGATTGTCTTAAATTTCGAACATGGTTTTCTACACTGGCAAAATTCAGAATGGTTTTTGCGGTGGCTTCAACGATTAAAGTTATAGCATCAAAGAATTTCGTTCAGTGATTCAAATTTATATTTTGAGAAAAATATTATGTGTATTAGTTTGCATTTTCTGTCTCACACATAGTATAATTATGACTGTAATTGTATTGTGGTGTGGTCTAGTGTACCATATCGTAACTCATAATATAATTAACTGTAATTGTATTGTAGTGTGGTGTAGTGTGTCAGGATATTTATAAATCTCGCCCTGATCCCATCAATAAATATTACAAAATAAATATAGAAAGGAATACAATTTAGATGTAAGAAATGAGTGGTAAATAAAAATCTAAATGTAGATGCAAAAGTTACTTTAATAAGTGATTTCCAGACATATGACGTGGCTATTGCATTACCTGTAAGACAGAACGGATGTTTTTCTGGGTCAAAGAAAACTAAGTTAGTTAACCACTGTACTTTCCCCAGAAAGCTAGACATTGTTGTGAACACTAGTCAATCTGGCCAGGCAATTACAGTAAACATGCGTAGCAGAGGGATGACCTTGTATGGTAATGTGTGCCTGAATGAAAGAGGAAGAGAGGTGGTTGTTTGGTATACGCTACCTAAGCACGATTAGTTTCAAATGCTCGAATTAGAAATTCGACTAACGCATCGTTTACAATTTAGATTAGAAAAATAATCTTCTCACGCGTGTTACATTTAACAGTGCATGACGTATGAATTATCAAATATTTACTACGTTAAAATTAGAATTCATACAAAGGGACAATTTAAATCAAGCAAAGCGCTTCACAATTTACAATTAAAATTACACGCAATAATTTGAATTACATGTGAAATTCATGTCGAGCGCAGGCACTCCTGGCTCTAGTGAATTTAAAGTCAATATAAATTAAAGTTACAAATGGAAAAGAGTTACAATGATTTATATTCCATAACTTATAGGTTTTCAGTCATTTCAACGAACTGTGCTCAAGTTATATAGCAATACATAGCAATACATAGCACAATTACATACATAGTTCAAATATGCAAAATACAATCAAATAAAAGTGATACCTTTAGTGAGAAGTTGAAGCGTTATCTCATCAATCGCGTCAGTCCGTTCCTATACAACTCGCGAGTAAGCGACGGTACTAGCTGTGACGTACGGCGTCGTAGCTTCTGGATCTCGGAGTGCCATACGGGTACGTTTTAACCGTATTTATAAGAAAGCATAGAGCATATCACGTGACGGATCGCGTGGCATGTAGTTGGTTCTAGAACCTAGACAATGGGCCTAAAGTTACATAACATCCTGACCTCTTTGTTCGAAACAAAGGGTTTTCAAATTTCAATATTTGAAAAACAAACAAGTGGGTCAGAAAGTCAAGACATTTTTATTAGACTGTGACAGTACTTTTATAAACTTTTGACGCATGCATATTTTATTTCTAATTAACTATATACCAGACTCATTACTTGTTCTTGTGTTTATTGTTTTATTTTGTTCTTTGTGTAAGTGTGTATATATCAATCAACTCTGTGATGGCGTGGAGCAGTGTGTAGATGGTTCAGATGAAGATCACTGTAACTACTTTCTTAGAGAATTAGAAATCTTCAAAAGTCTGCCACCGCCTGCCGTGATAGATCTGGACGGTAAAGGACGTTATAAGATGCAGCCTTATGTGGAGGAAAAGCCAAAAAGTTACAATACAGTCATTAGATGTCCGAAAACTCACTTTCTCCGTCCGGATACTGGGTACTTGTGTGCCTGTTTTTGTCCGCTGTAACAAGGTGTTCGACTGTCTAGGTCATGAGGACGAAGCAGAATGTGACAGCTACACGTGTCCTGGTTACTACCGTTGTCGGGCGTCCATTGTCTGCACACAAGTCACGTGTGTGATGGAATTTTCCAGTGCCCAAGACACGATGACGAACTTCTGTGTGACCTTAAATGTCCAGACAACTGCACGTGTCACGGATTGGCTTTTTTGTGCTCCCGGCCATTCCCAGCCCGTGATTTTCCAGAACTTCCGTTATGTGAATGCTGCACATTCTCTCATGACGCCAGGTGACTTCAGAAACAACACGTTCCTAGTATATCTGAGTCTAGAACATTGTGGACTGAAGAAGATGGACATCATAGTTTTAGACAACTTACAAACGCTAGATCCCAGCAATAATAAATTTACATTCATAACTCCGAAACACCTACGGGGCTTTCAAAATCTGAATACATTATCATTAGCAGGGAATCCATTAGAGAAAATCTTTTACTTTGACAATCCTGTTGCATTTAATTTTCCGAAAATACGCAACCTTGACCTGTCTGGAGTTTATATGCCAGAACTAAACGGGAGTTTCTTTATATTGTTTCCTAATTTGGAGACTTTGATCTTGAAGTCCAGTGGTATTCAAAGTGTAGAACGGGAGGGTTTGAAACTTCTTAGCAATTTACGTAAGGTTGACATTCGTGGTTGTCCAATCACAAAATATCCACGCGACTTGTTTCAAGGCCTGACCAAGCTGCAGACCATTTTTACTGATGACTATAAACTCTGCTGTCCTGCCATGCTTCCTGCAGGTGTAATGATTACCGACTGCCAAGCACCAACTGACGAAATATCTTCTTGTGGAACACTTTTACCCTCCTTTATCTACAGATGTTTTCTTGTAATGTTTGCAATTTTATCTATACTAGGAAACATGGGTTCACTTGTCTACCGAGTAGTCAGTCTTGCAGCAAATGTCCGTGCTTACAAAACATTTGTTACTCATTTGTGCGTGTCTGACTTTCTGATGGGTGTGTACCTTGTTCTGATTGGCTCGGCAGACTGGATGTATGGGGAGAACTATTTCTGGGAAGATGTGGCCTGGAAAAACAGCGCCATTTGTAAACTGGCGGGATTCCTGGCTCTGGTATCCAAAGAAATGTCTACATTTCTTACTTGTTTCCTTATGATCGACCAAGTTTGTCTGTTTTACTTTCCTCACGCTCACAAACATTTCCAGAACCGCTCGGCACACTTTGTATGTGCAGTAACTTGGTGTGTAAGTATAGCGCTAGCCTCTGTACCTTTTCTACCTACGACGTCACACTGGAACTTGTACAGTCAGACAGACATATGCAGTCCTCTGCCGATAACTAGACAGGCATTTGAAGGCAAGTTTTATTCATATGGTATCTTGATAATCTTAGTCTCGGCAGATTTGGTTGGATTAATCTTTATATTCATTGCTATCTGCATACAAAGCTTGTCATCAACAGAGATGACCACCGTGCGACAAGATGTCATCATTGCACAACGTGTCAGCATTATTGTTTTGTTTAATGCCCTGTGCTGCTTTCCAATCGTGATTCTAGGAATACTCATGTTAACTGGAATGTATGTCACTAGAGACATTATTATTGCTATGGCAACCATTGTTTCACCACTCAGTCCAGCCTTAACTACTGTTCTCTACTGCCTAACTGTTCTCCGTGAGCGTAGGATACGAACAAAAGAAGAAAAGAGACGGAAACGAATTATTCTGCAGTTGCTGAAAATTAATCATGGAAAGTCCAATTTACAATGTAGTTTGAATAATTTGAAATTTTAATCCTGATTAGAATATCGCAAGCAGTGAATTCTGTTAAATAGTTCTTTTCTGCCACCCTTAACCCAAAAATCGATTTATTTCTTTAAATTAACACTTCTGTAGTAATAAATTATGACGTAGGTTTATATGATTACACATACTACGTCATGAATCAAATTGGATTCTTATGTCATCAATCAAATAGGATGCGTACGTCATCAGTCAAACAGGATTCATTAGACATCATTTTAAGTATCCTAGCCCTGGGGAATCCAACACATTTTGGCCAAGAGAACATTTATATTTTCAAAACAGTTTGTCGGGCGCCAACAATTTTTCAAAGTTATTTTGTATTGGACATTAAATAATCTGCTAAATATCATATGTAATAGTACATAATATATGAATATATAGCATGAAAGAAGTAATTATAACATAACAGGTTTTCATTATTATTATTAGTCAATTACTCTTTGAGATTAATGTGCGAATTTGCTCTTTAAAAATTTTCCTGGAAGTTAAATTGGGTAGGTTTTACAATATACATACTGTAACAGTTCTAAACTTATTTATATTTTTTAAGTATAATGCTTTCGAACTGGTGGTCGAAATATATTTATTATTTTTACTTTAACAGAGATAGCTAGAAATGGTTAAATAAGATACTATGTGACGCCAACGTTACTCAGTTAATGGATATGATTATAATTAATTAATTAATTCTCAAAATCTAATTACTAGAGATGATAATCGTAATTTACTTTATTAATGATCCTCCAGTCATCTCTCTCACTTGGCGGATATAGGGGCACTGTAAATGTTTCCTCTCTTTCACAACATTAAAGATAAGCATTTACTGTCACACAATATGCTGCAGTGGAAAACGTCTTGCTAAAGGAGAAGACAAATCCGTCTTTAATCTATACTTCAGCGAGCCCCCATCCACCCACTATCTTCTTCAACATAAGGTTATCAATATGAGTAAGAAGTTCAATAAATTTATTAAATCAACAATCAAATATATATATATATATGACAAATACAATGAAAACGTTTCCATGACATCAAAATTTCCACAAAAACATGTAGGAATACTTTCCTTACTATAGAGTATATATTCTAAAATACAATGCAATGATAATGTCAATACAAATCTCAGGATAGTTCCTATCAGAGAACAGAGAAAGAGTTATTAGAGATAATGCGATAAATGTTTTTTTTTACATAACCATAGTAAAGTTAGGCCTCAATATTGTTTCCATTGCTTTGCAATA
This sequence comes from Sinotaia quadrata, assembly GCA_028829895.1. Classification (NCBI taxonomy): domain Eukaryota; kingdom Metazoa; phylum Mollusca; class Gastropoda; order Architaenioglossa; family Viviparidae; genus Sinotaia; species Sinotaia quadrata. Next base: position 106,105,774 of record CM054180.1, read on the forward strand.
TTTTTACAAGTTTTGTCAATATGTGTGGCACTTTGAAAACACTGATGCGCTATTGCATAACTGACTTGAGTGTCTCTACTCCTGTCAGCTCCTTCAAGCAGAATAACAATTGTATTGATTTCTGGAAACTTCTCTGTATCAGGAATCATTGAAGTAATCAGCATACTTTGCCAAGCACATCAAAGGAGTGTAGTGTATTCCTTTACACTTACACTGCTAACCTAATTTAAAGATAAATACTAATTATTTTGAATTTTATTTCTTCAATTATGACAAAATTTAATCCTAAATTTTGAGGTTAAATCCTTCTTAAACTGTTTTGGACAGCTGACTTTGTTCCAGTCTGGGAAATAGAAGAACAAAGAGCATAAAATTGAACAGCTATGGTCTGCATAGATAGAGTTTTCAATCAACACTCACGGTAAGAGCACTCTGATGACATAACCACGCACACATCACAGGAGAGACAGAGATATCAAATGCTCTCACTGTCACCTTCCAAGAGACAAGACTATGCTAGGAATGCTGACCCTTAGAACACAGTCAGCCAACCGTGACTATTCAACACAATAATACTAAGACAAAGGCAGAAGTTACGCCCAAGGATAAGAAGGTACTCAAACCCCAATGAAAAAAACAAACTGCTTAAATACCGCACCGAGCAAAAATAATTTCATTATGAAATTTTCAGTCCAATAATGACTTCCTGTGGAGAAAGGGGCAAAATAGGAATGTCTGAAATGATAAATATATTTTGTAACTAATGATTAACAAAATCTACCTATTGCAAATTTCGAGTTTTATTTTTCCTTGCAAATGTTTGTATTTTAAAATGACTTGAAATTGTAATGTTATTCTTGGTATTAAACGCATGTAAAGAAAGTTGAATGAGAACCAAGAATAAAATTACAAACTTAACACTTAGTAAAACATGAGCTGATGTATGCAAACACTCATACATTTCACAGCTTCAGAAGTCAAAGGTTCCACCAGTCAAAGTTCCATCTATGAATTCTATTTCTAGTCGTACAGTCCATCTACTCTGAGAGATTCAGTTTATCTTCAACTTAGATACCTTGGCTCTGATTACCCTTGGTCTAAGGGCATTGTCACTTGAGTAGTGCCAGGCTGCTGTGAGAATTCCCAGTTGGTCAAGAAGACAATGGAAAGGGAAGACAAGCAGTAAATTTCACTGAGCCAGAACTACTTGGAAACAAGAGACACAGAATGCCACATTGTTGTTATGAGTGACACAGACAGATGGTCTGCAACGAGAAGGTGCTTCTGGACCTGAGAATACTATCTAGGAGATGAGTATTGGTACATGAAATTCATAAGTAACAAGGTGTTGTCTGCCAAGTGGGGTAGCCAACAAAACGGACATACCAACAGAGTTAATGAGTGACTTATGCATTAAGTGCAACAAACTTAACAGCTGATTTTTGTGTAAGAATTTCCTTGAATTTGAACTGTAACCCAGGACACTTAGTTAGCAAAGTGAAATACATCAACTGTATATGTGTAAACAAGTTCCTGACAGAAATGATCTATTCGAACATTCCAGCAAAGAGTGAAGTGAAAGACTATTCCAGGTTTGCTAATCTTTAGCAAGCATTGTGCACCAGCCAACTGTGCCAGGCTGTAGACAAAAGGACATCGATACAAATATATCAGGTGAATGCGTATTTATGTTGTGTCATATGTCTGTAATGTACCTTGATTTATTGTAATTTCTTATTCTGATTCTTTTCTCTATAGTCAATTTTTATAGTGATTATAATGTAGATACATTCTTCTTGATTATTTTAAGTCCTAGTAATTGTTCTAGGCAATGTATTGAAAATATTCATTTTTCTGATTGTATAATCTCCTAGTAATTGTTATAGAGAATTAACACAAGATTAATGCTCCTAATCTAAAGTTTAGTGTGATAAGCTTTTTGAGAGATCTGTGAATCTCTAACATCTCACTTTGAGTGTAATTCAATTGTTATTCCATCTGTAAATTGATTTATTATTCTTTTCTTTTCTTTTAAATTTTTAAAAATTATTTTAAATATCCACTCTCGTTATTTCTAAAGAGGGATAAATGCGTAGATGACGGTGGGGGCTCTGCCAATGACGTAATAACGACGACAAAGACGGTCTAAAATAACATTTCTTAAGATAGACCCGTTATCGAAGTGGGATATAGTGTGAGGGCGAAGACAACGACTCTTAGACTGACGAGACAGTTCAGCTAGGGCCGGTTATCCTGGACAAGTAACACTTGGGGAAGAAGGTAATTAGTGACGTATCCCAGGGCTGGATTTAGTCACTCCCAGACCGCGAAAGACAAAGATCTTGTCGTGGCTAAAGTGTATGATAGCAGGAGCAGATACATTGAATGTGGATAAATAATTATTAAAGTATGATTTTTGTCACGCATTAAGCAATCAGAGACACCATACCCATTCACACATAGCAAAATGTGCAACAGACAGCACTCATATAAAAATATGCATCGGACAGCAATCATAGCAAAATGTGCAATAGACAGCGCTCATAGAAAAATATGCATCGGACAGCAATCATGGCAAAATGTGCAATAGACGGCGCTCATAGAAAAATATGCATCAGACAGCAATCATAGCAAAATGTGCAACAGACAGCACTCAAATCAAAATATGCATTGGACAGCAATCATAGCAAAATGTGCATCGGACAGCAATCATAGCAAAATGTGCAATACACAGCGCTCATAGAAAAATATGCATCGGACAGCAATCATAACAAAATGTGCATCGGACAGCACTCATAGCAAAATGTGCAATACACAGCGCTGATAGAAAAATATGCATCGGACGCAATCATAGCAAAATGACCAATAGACAGCGCTCATAGCAAACTATGCATCAAACAGCGCTCATAGCAAAATGTGCATACGATCAGCGCTCAGTAAATTTTGCATCAGACAGAGCTCAAAACAGCATGTGCATCAGACAGCGCTCATATCAAAACGTGCATTATCCAGCGCTCAGCAAATTTTGCATCAGACAGCGCTCATAACAAACTGAGCATCAGACAGCGCTCATAACAAACTGAGCATCAAACAGCGCTCATAGCAAACTGAGCATCAAACAGCGCTCATAGCAAACTGAGCATCAGACAGCTCTCATAGCAAACTGAGCATCAGACAGCGCTCATAACAAACTGAGCATCAAACAGCGCTCATAACAAACTGAGCATCAGACAGCGCTCATAACAAACTGAGCATCAAACAGCGCTCATAGCAAACTGAGCATCAGACAGCGCTCATTACAAACTGTGCATCAGAAAGCGCTCATAGCGAAATGTGCATCAGACAGTGCTCATAGAAAAATGTGCATCAGACAGCAATCATAGCAAAATGTGCAACAGACAGCACTCAAATCAAAATATGCATTGGACAGCAATCATAGCAAAATGTGCATCGGACAGCAATCATAGCAAAATGTGCATCGGACAGCACTCATAGCAAAATGTGCATCGGACAGCAATCATAGCAAAATGTGCATCGGACAGCAATCATAGCAAAATGTGCAATACACAGTGCTCATAGAAAAATATGCATCGGACGCAATCATAGCAAAATGACCAATAGACAGCGCTCATAGCAAACTGTGCATCAAACAGCGCTCATAGCAAAATGTGCATACGATCAGCGCTCAGTAAATTTTGCATCAGACAGCTCAAAACAGCATGTGCATCAGACAGAGCTCACAACAAAATGTGCATCAGACAGCGCTCATATCAAAACGTGCATTATCCAGCGCTCAGCAAATTTTGCATCAGACAGCGCTCATGACAAACTGAGCATCAGACAGCGCTCATAACAAACTGAGCATCAAACAGCGCTCATAGCAAACTGAGCATCAAACAGCGCTCATTACAAACTGTGCATCAGAAAGCGCTCATAGCGAAATGTGCATCAGACAGTGCTCATAGAAAAATGTGCATCAGACAGCGCTCATAGCAAACTGTGCATCAGACAGCGCTCATAGCAAACTGTGCATCAAACAGCGCTCATAGCAAAATGTGAATCAGACAGCGCTAAAGGCATGCAGTGCACCAGAAAGTGCTCAGGCAGTCAGTCACTATCCTCTGATAACAACTGGACACTGACTGTTGTCTCACAACACATAGCTTCTTACTCCGGCTGCTTCTCACTGCCCAGAGACAGGTGACACCTATGAGGCCGATATATAAAGTCTGACAATGGTTTTGGGCTGGATTGTTCATGCTGTACGGGGTAAAAGTCTAATGCCTAACACCCACACAACACCGCCATTTTGGTGCATTAGAGTAGGATTTTTAAAATTTCAGCAAGCAAAGGGTACAGGTGTTTCTGACAAAATGTAATATATTAATCAAAGCAAGGTAGCAAAATGAACATAAATTACTATTAGTACAATAAGTATCACGTGTTAATAGCATAAATTTATTACATTAATTTCGGAAAGAACTGTCAGCAATATGAAATATAATCTATGTTTTTAAAGATGTATACTTAACTACATTTGAACTGTTGCCATTAATCCTTGTTTATTTAGGTACAAGCTACCTTGGTCAATGATAGATAACTCCATTGCGTGCTTTGTAAATTTCAGTTGGACTTAGTGCTATAAATTCAAGTTTCACATGTGGACACGTCTTTATTTTGAGACATGAGCATATGAATATTAACACGGAAGAGAACCCATAGTTAATAAACATAATATTTCACTTGTAAACTTAACAATTAACAAGCTTGACTTCTTTTGTTTTGAAAGGTTGAGCGTAGTTGGGTTTGTCTTGTCTCATTTCTATGTTGTATTGTTTTTGTACTGTCCGCCATTTTTATCATCCCACTTTGCATTCCTGCATGCATACACTTCAACAAACGTAACCCTGCATGCAGAATAAAATTAAGCTCAAACCATGCAAACATCAAAGGTGTTTTCTGTGTGTGGATTCTGTAATTCCATCCATACAGTTTCCTATATGAAAACTACCCTCACTTTTGCAAGGGAGCAGGGTGGTGGTGACACAAACCAGTAATTCTGACAGACTGGGTGGTAAAGGGAAATCAAGTGTGATTATGAAAGATCCAGGTAGAGGCACATAACGAAGCAACTATCATCCAGTCACATGTCTGTCAACTATCTGGAAGTTATTATCTGGAATTATAGCTGAAAAATTCATGACTCACCTTGAAACACACTTCTAACCAATGAATAAAATTATGCTAGACCAGTCAGCATAGGAACAAAAGACTGATTGAAAATTGATAAGGCAAGAGTTAATGACAGTAAGAAAAAAAGAACAAATCTTGCAGTGGCATAGGTTGGCTATGACTCAGTTCCACATACATGGATAAGTGAAACATTAAATTTGTACAAATAACGTCATCACTACAGAACCAAATTCATTAGTCAATGAAAAACTGGAAAACTGCCCTCACATGCAACAACACAGAAATTGCAGACAAAACAATAAACTTTGGAATCTTTCAAGGTAATTCCCTATCACCACTGCTGTTCTGCATTACCCTAAATCCTCTCAGTCAAGTGATCCAGAAAACAGAATTAGGATACAAAATGAAAGCTGGACAGGTCATCAGCCGTTTCTGTACAAGGACTATCTCAAGATCTACAGTAAAAATGAATATGACATCACAACACTGAACAATACTGTCAAGATCTGCAGTGAGGATGTTAACATGACATTTGGCATTGAGAACTGTGGAAGAATTATCATCCAAAAAGGCAAGGTCCAAACAACAGTAGTCCTGCTATTTGACAAAGGAAAAATCAACGATGTTTCAATGTAAAAGGATATAAATACCAGGGGATAATACAACATGACAAAATAAGTAGAGTGAAGTCCAAAGTTAAGAGAGAGTAATAAAATCGGGTTAGACAAGTCCTGAAGTCCAAGCATCAGCCACTGGGTATCTGTCTTAGCCTTTTCACACTGATGAAAATGTTCAAGAGTTCAGTTCCATACAGATCACAGTTTAGTTTTCAATTAACACAGACACTGTCATAAATTAACATACAGTACAGTGTAATTCCAGTTCCACAACACAGATTAGTAACCCAGACTTGGAATACATCAATTCAACATTCAGTCACTTCACTTCCACTGTTTGGTACATCCGTCCATAGCCTGCACACTTGATATTATGCCTAGTCATACGGACATTCCCGTAGCATGCTAATTCAGCATAGCACTCCTTAGGAAACAGCTTACTGTCACAATTCCCAATTGTGGTCCACATAACCTGCTCTGGCATCCTATCCCTTTAGTGCTGGCTTGTAGTACCTCCGTGAGTGTAGACTTTGGACCAACATGACATTGGGTCCAAGATCTCCAAGTTAAAATAAATTTGCGTTGTTCTTGTTGTGTTGTCTTGTCATCTTGTCTTTGTAGACTTTATCGGTTGATGTTGTCCCTCGAAACTGTGAAAATACATAAGGGATTTTTTGCACATTAGCCTTGTGTTACAATATAGCTAAAACATGTAATTTCATTCTTGGTTCTTATATTAAATTATTTACTTATTACCAAGAATAACATTACAGTTTTCCAAATCATTTAAAATACAATATTAACAAGAAGAAAATATACAATTTGTAATAAAGTATTTTATTAAAATTAATTATTTACATAAATCGTATTTTAGCATATCATAGAGTTTATGGTACCACTCTTTTCACCACAGAGGGACTTACAGGCCATGAGTAAAATCAAGTAAATTTAAATTCCACCCAGATGGGGCATTTTACAAAATTTGGGTTTTGTGTGTTAATCTTTCCCTCCAGGCATAATCTCCCTCTTGTCTTGCCCTTTGTAAAATAGTCACGGTTGGCTGCCGTACTCAAAGACTGTTCTGCTAGGGCAAGTCTTTTGCCTTTAGAAGGTGACCAACTCTCGTGTTCAGGCAAAATTGCATACTCTGTTGTGCACGTGGTTACGTAATCTACTCGTTTTCTTGGTGCGTCCGTTCTCGAGCATCTTGCCACGTGACTGCTTCTATTCGACTCAACCGCTTTGAAACCATAATCCTTAGTTAAGATCAAAGTTGATTGTCTTAAATTTCGAACATGGTTTTCTACACTGGCAAAATTCAGAATGGTTTTTGCGGTGGCTTCAACGATTAAAGTTATAGCATCAAAGAATTTCGTTCAGTGATTCAAATTTATATTTTGAGAAAAATATTATGTGTATTAGTTTGCATTTTCTGTCTCACACATAGTATAATTATGACTGTAATTGTATTGTGGTGTGGTCTAGTGTACCATATCGTAACTCATAATATAATTAACTGTAATTGTATTGTAGTGTGGTGTAGTGTGTCAGGATATTTATAAATCTCGCCCTGATCCCATCAATAAATATTACAAAATAAATATAGAAAGGAATACAATTTAGATGTAAGAAATGAGTGGTAAATAAAAATCTAAATGTAGATGCAAAAGTTACTTTAATAAGTGATTTCCAGACATATGACGTGGCTATTGCATTACCTGTAAGACAGAACGGATGTTTTTCTGGGTCAAAGAAAACTAAGTTAGTTAACCACTGTACTTTCCCCAGAAAGCTAGACATTGTTGTGAACACTAGTCAATCTGGCCAGGCAATTACAGTAAACATGCGTAGCAGAGGGATGACCTTGTATGGTAATGTGTGCCTGAATGAAAGAGGAAGAGAGGTGGTTGTTTGGTATACGCTACCTAAGCACGATTAGTTTCAAATGCTCGAATTAGAAATTCGACTAACGCATCGTTTACAATTTAGATTAGAAAAATAATCTTCTCACGCGTGTTACATTTAACAGTGCATGACGTATGAATTATCAAATATTTACTACGTTAAAATTAGAATTCATACAAAGGGACAATTTAAATCAAGCAAAGCGCTTCACAATTTACAATTAAAATTACACGCAATAATTTGAATTACATGTGAAATTCATGTCGAGCGCAGGCACTCCTGGCTCTAGTGAATTTAAAGTCAATATAAATTAAAGTTACAAATGGAAAAGAGTTACAATGATTTATATTCCATAACTTATAGGTTTTCAGTCATTTCAACGAACCGTGCTCAAGTTATATAGCAATACATAGCAATACATAGCACAATTACATACATAGTTCAAATATGCAAAATACAATCAAATAAAAGTGATACCTTTAGTGAGAAGTTGAAGCGTTATCTCATCAATCGCGTCAGTCCGTTCCTATACAACTCGCGAGTAAGCGACGGTACTAGCTGTGACGTACGGCGTCGTAGCTTCTGGATCTCGGAGTGCCATACGGGTACGTTTTAACCGTATTTATAAGAAAGCATAGAGCATATCACGTGACGGATCGCGTGGCATATAGTTGGTTCTAGAACCTAGACAATGGGCCTAAAGTTACATAACATCCTGACCTCTTTGTTCGAAACAAAGGGTTTTCAAATTTCAATATTTGAAAAACAAACAAGTGGGTCAGAAAGTCAAGACATTTTTATCAGACTGTGACAGTACTTTTATAAACTTTTGACGCATGCATATTTTATTTCTAATTAACTATATACCAGACTCATTACTTGTTCTTGTGTTTATTGTTTTATTTTGTTCTTTGTGTAAGTGTGTATATATCAATCAACTCTGTGATGGCGTGGAGCAGTGTGTAGATGGTTCAGATGAAGATCACTGTAACTACTTTCTTAGAGAATTAGAAATCTTCAAAAGTCTGCCACCGCCTGCCGTGATAGATCTGGACGGTAAAGGACGTTATAAGATGCAGCCTTATGTGGAGGAAAAGCCAAAAAGTTACAATACAGTCATTAGATGTCCGAAAACTCACTTTCTCCGTCCGGATACTGGGTACTTGTGTGCCTGTTTTTGTCCGCTGTAACAAGGTGTTCGACTGTCTAGGTCATGAGGACGAAGCAGAATGTGACAGCTACACGTGTCCTGGTTACTACCGTTGTCGGGCGTCCATTGTCTGCACACAAGTCACGTGTGTGATGGAATTTTCCAGTGCCCAAGACACGATGACGAACTTCTGTGTGACCTTAAATGTCCAGACAACTGCACGTGTCACGGATTGGCTTTTTTGTGCTCCCGGCCATTCCCAGCCCGTGATTTTCCAGAACTTCCGTTATGTGAATGCTGCACATTCTCTCATGACGCCAGGTGACTTCAGAAACAACACGTTCCTAGTATATCTGAGTCTAGAACATTGTGGACTGAAGAAGATGGACATCATAGTTTTAGACAACTTACAAACGCTAGATCCCAGCAATAATAAATTTACATTCATAACTCCGAAACACCTACGGGGCTTTCAAAATCTGAATACATTATCATTAGCAGGAAATCCATTAGAGACAATCCTTTATTTTGACAATCCTGTTGCATTTAATTTTCCGAAAATACGCAACCTTGACCTGTCTGGAGTTTATATGCCAGAACTAAACGGGAGTTCCTTTATATTGTTTCCTAATTTGGAGACTTTGATCTTGAAGTCCAGTGGTATTGACAGTGTAGAACGGGAAGGTTTGAAACTTTTGAACAAGTTACGTAGCGTTGACATTCGTGGTTGTCCAATCACAAAATATCCACGCGACTTGTTTCAAGGCCTGACCAAGCTGCAGACCATTTTTACTGATGACTATAAACTCTGCTGTCCTGCCATGCTTCCTGCAGGTGTAATGATTACCGACTGCCAAGCACCAACTGACGAAATATCTTCTTGTGGAACACTTTTACCCTCCTTTATCTACAGATGTTTTCTTGTAATGTTTGCAATTTTATCTATACTAGGAAACATGGGTTCACTTGTCTACCGAGTAGTCAGTCTTGCAGCAAATGTCCGTGCTTACAAAACATTTGTTACTCATTTGTGCGTGTCTGACTTTCTGATGGGTGTGTACCTTGTTCTGATTGGCTCGGCAGACTGGACGTATGGGGAGAACTATTTATGGGAAAATGTGGCCTGGAAAAACAGCGCCATTTGTAAACTTGCGGGATTCCTGGCTCTGGTATCCAAGAAAATGTCAACATTTCTTTCTTGTCTCCTTATGATCGACCAAGTTTGTCTGTTTTACTTTCCTCACGCTCACAAACATTTCCAGAACCGCTCGGCACACTTTGTATGTGTAGTAACTTGGTGTATAAGTATAGCGCTAGCCTCTGTACCTTTTCTACCTATGACGTCACACTGGAACTTGTACAGTCAGACAGACATATGCAGTCCTCTGCCGATAACTAGGCAGGCATTTGAAGGCAAGTTTTATTCATATGGTATTATGATAATCTTAATCTCGGCAGATTTGGTTGGATTAATCTTTATATTCAGTGCTATCTGCATACAAAGCTTGTCATCAACTGAGATGACCACTGTGCGACAAGATGTCATCATTGCACAACGTGTCAGCATTATTGTTTTGTTTAACGCCATATGCTGCTTTCCAATCGTGATTCTAGGATTTCTCGCGTTAACTGGAAAGTATGTTACTAGAGACATTACTATTGCTATGGCAACCATAGTTTTACCACTCAGTCCAGCCTTGACTACTGTTCTCTACTGCCTAACTGTTCTCCGTGAGCGTAGGATACGAAGAAAAGAAAAGAGACGAAAACGAATTATTCTGCAGTTGCTCAAAATTAATCACGGAAATTCCAATTTACAATGTAGTTTGAATAATTTGACATTTTAATCCTGATTAAAATATCGCAAGCAGTGAATTCTGTTAAATAGTTCTTTTCTGCCACCCTTAACCCAAAAATCGATTTATTTCTTTAAATTAACACTTCTATAGTAATAAATTATGACGTAGGTTTATATGATTACACATACTACGTCATCAATCAAATTGGATACGTACGTCATCAATCAAATAGGATGCGTACGTCATCAGTCAAACAGGATTCATTCGAGATCAGCCCTGGGGAATCCAACATATTTTGGCCAAGAGAACATTCACATTTTCAAAACATTTTATCGGGCGCCAACAATTTTTCAAAATTATTTTGTATTGGACATTAAATAATCTGCTAAATATCATATGTAATAGTACATAATATATGAATATATAGCATGAAAGAAGTAATTATAAAGTAACAGGCTTTCATTATTATTATTAGTCATTTGATTAATGTGCGAATGTGCTCTTTAAAAATTTTCCTGGAAGTTAAATTGGGTAGGTTTTACAATATACATACTGTAACAGTTCTAAACTTATTTATATTGTTTAAGTATAATGTTTTCGAACTGGTGGTCGAAATATATTTATTATTTTTACTCTAACAGAGATAGCCAGAAATGGTTAAATAAGATACTCTGTAACGCCAACGTTACTCAGTTAATGGATATGATTATAATTAATTAATTAATTCTCAAAATCTAATCACTAGTGATGATAATCGTAATTTACTTTATTAATGATCCTCCACTCATCTCTCTCACTTGGCGGATATAGGGGCACTGTAAATGTTTCCTCTCTTTCACAACATTAAAGATAAGCATTTACAGTCACACAATATGCTGCAGTGGAAAACGTCTTACTAAAGGAGAAGACAAATCCGTCTTTAATCTATACTTCAGCGAGCCCCCATCCACCCACTATCTTCTTCAACATAAGGTTATCAATATGAGTAAGAAGTTCAATAAATTTATTAAATCAACAATCAAATATATATATATATATGACAAATACAATGAAAACGTTTCCATGACATCAAAATTTCCACAGAAACAAGTAGGAATACTTTCCTTACTACACAGTATATATTCTAAAATACAATGCAACAATAATGTCAATACAAATCTCAGGATAGTTCCTATCAGGAACAGAGAAAGAGTTATTAAAGATAATGCGATAAATGTTGTTTTTTTTTACATAACCAGAGTTAAATTAGGTCTCAATAGTGTTTCCATTGCTTTGCAATATTTTCACAAGTTTTTGTCAATATGGGTGGCACTTTGAAAACACTGATGCACTATTACATAACTAACTTGAGTGCCTGTACTCCTGTCAGCTCCTTCAAGAGGAATAACAATTGTATTGATTACTGGTAACTTCTCTGCATCAGAAATCGTTCAAGTAATCAGCATACTTTGCCTAACACATCAAAGGAGTGTAGTGTATTCCTTTACACTTACACTGCTAACCGCCTCTACTGCAGTCGGTCATAGTTTACAATCATTGAACTGGAGATTCAAATCATACATGGAAAGTAGAAAATAGAAAAGGCTGCTTGCCCTGAAAAATATAATCAAGGAGCAACTCAAAATTTCCAATTTATTAACTTGTTAACTCCATTCTTTCTTACATTCCAGTCTCAACTTACAATTTCCTGCAACAATATTTATTAGTCCAATATACGCACATAGCATGATAAATACAGCATATCAAAACAATGTCAAGATTTGTGTATACTACATACGAGCAGCTTAGTTCATATATTTGTAGAAACAATAGTCTACTCACATAATACATCTCTACATAAAACACAAGTATAACATTCTCTCAACCAGTCAGTTAACTCACCATCAAGTTAACGACTGCCTAACAAGGTGTGCCCAAGTCAAGACACTGACAATTTAACAATTTATATAACAAATAAATTTTAAAATAGGGAGAGGCAAATATGCTGCATCACATTCTCTTTTAATGTTTCTTGTATCTGGGTTTCAATAAGTAATTAGAGAAAACGTTAAACATAAAGTTTCAGTCATAAGTGCTCATATTCAGTCAACACAGGTTTTATTAATTTACGAGATTTTAATAATAATTCAGTAGTCAATGGAGAATTATTTGTATTATTAATTCAAGGTGTTTTTTATGATATCAGCTCTCAATGGAGAACAGGTATTATCAACTTGCATAATGACAATTTAAGCGCAATTGCACAGTGTGTTTGCAGCTTTTCTTATCTGTACAGAATTCTAGAACCATATTTGGAGTACACTATTGGTACAGTTATCTTTTCACGCTCTTGCAAAAGAAAAGGAAAGTGTTGTAAGTATTGTAAATTCTTGGCAAAACGCATTTTCAAGTGCATTACCAGAAACGATGCAACACTATGTACTTAATATCTCTGTGTTATAACCAAAACTAGCTCATAACTTAATTATATAACAGCTGGTTTCTGTCATTTTATATTCTTTTGTAAGTTAATGTAGAGTAGAAAGACATTTTATTGGAAAGAAAAATATTGCTTTCTCATTCATATGTCCTTTTCAAATTTTGGGGGTAAACTATTGCTTGAAATAAATTGTAAAATTCTTTGAAACTGTGTCATCATTTAAAAAGCCACAGGGAAAGTTAAAGCATTTCTCTCTTTATTGTGTACATTGGATGTTTTAGCCTTGTATTGAGCTTTGATATATATTACATTCATCTTTGTATGCATTTGTTGCATATGGCATTCTTTGTATTTGATCAACGTTGAACAGCAGTGTAGTGTGTAATTTATTATATTGTAATAAAATTCCATTTCTTTATTTATCAACAACCTCGATATTGTGAGTTTAACTAGGTTAAAAGGTCAGAGTAGTAACGGGAGTGTAATAATGAATAAGACGTGCGTATGTCTTTACAGAAGGTGTCCACTACTCATTTGGACATTTGCCAGGTCAGAGTTATCCCATGGTATTTATTTACAACATGAGTATTGCTCTGCAAAGGGTATGAGGAAGTTACTCTTTTAGTAGGTTGCCATCAAATTGAGAGGAGTGCACAACATGGAGATATTCACATAATTTAAGGGATCCTCTCCTATCTATTTATCTATCCATCCATCCTCTATCTATCTATCTATCTATCTATCTATCTATCCATCCATCCATCCTCTATCTATCTATCTATTTATCTATCTATCAAAATTTGAACCCTGGTATTTTAAATTTAAATTGTTATATAAATTACTAAATTGTCAGGTAACCCGACATTGGGCTCTCCTTATGGTGTTATTTTTGATAGTGTCTGAGTTGAAATAAACAGCTCCAGGCAAGAGCATTCTAGATTGGTGACTTAATACAAACTGAGTGAGTAGTTTTCTATGATTATGATTTAAGAGCACAAGACCAGCCAATGGGCTGATATTAAAGAATTCACTTTCTTACGAAAATTCAACTCTCTGACCACTTTCAAATTTGAAGTGGAAGGAGAAAATCTAGCTTTGAAAGGCAGTCATTAGCTTGATTGTGAGTTAAACTGAATGATTGTGAGAGAATGGACTTAGGAATATTTCATGCATGTTCGCTATTGTTATGTTATACTTAAGTAGAGATGTACTATGTGAGTTGATTTTATTTCTACAAACGTTTGAACTAAGCTGCACACATGTAGTGTGCTGACACTTGACATTGTTTGATATGCTGTATTTATTTTTCCATGTGTGTGTGTGTGTCGGGTTCATAAATACTGTTGCAGGAGATTGTAAGATGAGAATGGGATGTGAGATAGAATTGTGATAAACAGAAAACTTAGGTTTTCTCCTTAATTAAATGTTGCAGTGAACAAGTGACCATTTGACTTTTAACTTTCAAGGTTGGACTTTGCATCGTGAGTATCTAGTTTCAAGACTCAAGTTTCAAGGTTACAATTACACTCCATTTTGTAGCAGGTTATAAATTGAAAGACAGAGAAAATGCAGGGAACGTCTGTTGTGGTATGCATAAGGGAGTAGGCTACACAAATTTTGAAGCATCAAGGCAAAGGATGCTATGTACATATGCACAGTGAAGTTACAAGAATCCTTGAGATCATGTTCTGCTGGAAGGAGTGGACATGATAAAGAGAATGGCATGAGAGAACGTGTTAATAGTTCAGTAGTAACAGGAGAAATAATCAAAGAAAAGTTAAATTATCCTTCTCTTCTTTCCTTCATTTCACATATCCATACGCCATACTCATGGCAAACACTGCATCAGACATCGCTTAAAGCTAATTGTGCATAAGATCAGCGCTCATAGAAAATGTGCATCAAACAGCACTCATAGCAAAATGTGCATCAAACAGAGCTCACAGCAAAATGTGCATCAAACAGCGCTGAGGGCAAAATGTGCATCAAACAGTACTGAGGGCAAAATGTGCATCAAACAGCGCTGAGGGCAAAATGTGCATCAAACCGCGCTGAGGGCAATATGTGTGTGATGGGGTGAGGTGTTGGTGTTGTTATTATGGGTCACCCCAGGATGCGAGGAGATGATGAAACGATGAAGATGATGAGACAATCAGACAATACGGCTATGGCAGCCACAGCAGAAGAGGCTCAACACGTGTTTACATTTCCATCTGATCTTTATTTAGGCGACACACCGCCAACCACGCTCCTCTCTTGACCACTCGCAGACCACTCTCCGAAAGACCGACAAAGACCCTGTCGCACACTCTCTCACACACAATATATCTAAAAAGTCCGGGCGGCAAAGGGGACTCCACTAGACAATTCTGGAACTTAGACTAAAACTAATGCTAAACGGGCTCTTCTGTGTTAACGTACTTTCGTTCTAACATAAATTCCTTCTAAACTACGTAGAGTTATATAACACTTGAACTATCAAAAAATAGTACACTAAATACTCTTTAAATATAATACTTCCTTACACTATAATTCACAAAATAAATTATCAAATAAAATAATTAACTATATTCATGTGCCAGGGAAAACCAAGTACACATACATAAATCGTAGAATACACTTAGAAAACAATATAAACTAACTTACAAAATTATATAAATATAAACTACACCCCACTAACTATTAGAATACATAAACATTAACTTTATTAAATAAATATATGATATGATAAGTGACGGTTAAACGTGTATACATGGCACAGCCATACACATTACAATATAGCAGACCGCGCCGCGCGATTCAAACTAGCGGCCGATGACCTACTTTGCTGTCCGGCAAAACAAGCGCTACGCACACACTCTGTACACACGTACATCCACCCTTCCACATGTGCATCAAACAGCACTGAGGGCAAAATGTGCATCAAACAGAGCTGAGGGCAAAATGTGCATCAAACAGCGCTCATAGCAAAATGTGCATCAAACAGCGCTGAGGGCAAAATGTGCATCAAACAGCGCTGAGGGCAAAATGTGCATCGGACAGCACTGAGGGCAAAATGTGCATTGGACAGCGCTCATAGCAAAATGTGCATCGGACAGCGCTCATAGCAAAATGTGCATTGGACAGCGCTCATAGCAAAATGTGCATCGGACAGCGCTCATAGCAAAATGTGCATCGGACAGCGCTCATAGCCAAATGTGAATCAGAGAGCACTCATAGTGTAAAGACGAAAATTCAGATTACTACATTAACCTAATTTAAAGATAAATTCTAATTAATTTGAATTTTATTTCTTCAATTATGACAAAATTTAATTCTAATTTTTGCCGTGTAATCCTCATAAGCCGTTTTGGACAGCTAACGTTGGTCCAGTCTGGGAAACAGAAGAACAATGTGTGTAAATTGAATAGCTGTGGTCTGCGTAGCTCGAGTGTTAGATCGACGCTCACGGTAAGAGCGCTCTGATTACGTAACCACTCACACATCACAGGAGAGACAGCGAAATGTGCATCAAACAGCGCTCATAGCAAAATGTAAATCAGATAGCGATCATAGCAAAATGTGCATACGATCAGCGCTCAGTAAATTGTGCATCAGACAGCGCTCAAAGGCAGAATGTGCATCAGACAGCTCTCAAATCAAAATGTGCATTAGACAGCGCTCATAGCAATATGTGCATTATCCAGCGCTCAGCAAATTGTGCATCAGTCAGCGCTCAAAGCAATATGTGCATCGTCAGACAGCGCTCATAGCGAAATGTGCATCTGACAGCGCTCATAGAAAAATGAGTATCGGACAGAGCTCATAGCAAGCAGATTATCAAACAGTGCTCAGGGCAAGCAATGCATCAGACAGTGCTCATAACAAAACTGACCATCAGGCAGCGCTCATAACAAACTGTTCATCAGAAAGCGCTAAAGGCAATGCAGTGCACCAGAAAGTGCTCAAGGCAGTTAGCCACTATCCTGTGAGAGCTGGACACTGACGGTTGTCTCACAACACATAGCTTCTGACTGCGGCTGCTTCTCACTGCCCAGAGACAGGTGACTCCTATAAGGCCTATATATAAAGTCTGATAACGGTTTTGGTCTGGATAGTTCGTGCTGTACGGGGTAAACGTCTATGCCTAACACCCACACAGCACCACCATTTTGGTTCATTAGTGAAGGACTTTGAAAATGTCAGCAAGAAACGCGTACTGGTGTTTCTGACAAAATGTGATATATTAAGCAAAGCAAGGTAGCAAAATGAATATAAATTACTAATAGTACAATAAGTATCACTTGTTAATAGCACAAAAATATGACATTAATTGGGGAGAAAACTGTCAGCAATATGAAATATAATTTTAGAATTCTTTTTTAATGATGTATGCTTAACTAAATTTGAACTGTTGCCATTGATCCTTGTTTATTTAGGTACAAGCTAACTTGGCCAAGGTGAGATAACTCCATTGCGTTCTTTGTAAACGCTTTTGGACTTAGTGCTCTAAATTCAAGTTCCACATATGGAAACACGAGTGTAAAAATATTAACTTCCGGCTGTCAAGGCAAATATTTTCATTTTCTCTGCGAATGGAAACACGTTCATAACACCCGTTACTGAGAACAATGGTGTGAAATCCACCCCGTTATTGGTTATGATTATTATTGTTAATTAATAACTCAATAACTAAATACACGTGATCGAGAATCTTAATTTCTCCCATACGTCACCAACACGTTTCTCACTAAAGTGAGGAGAGGAAATCCTCAAAAGAGCAAATTAAGACCGAAAACAACAAAAGAGGAAAAGACTATTGCGGCTCTTGAGAGGAAAGAAGTTATCGAGGAAAAAATTCGTAATCGGGAGACAGCGCTGTCTCTCACTTGCTACCGTTCAGATACAAACGCGATCTCAGCGACTTGGCTGGTCTGGAAACGTTTTGGTCTCCAGACTCTAAAGAACGAAAGTTTCCATTAAAACTCTGTCCGTAAAAGTTTGAAAAGCATCAATAGGCTTTCCTAATTAATTAATTGATTAGTTAATTAATTGTATATAAGAGATGGTAGTGTTTGTACATAATGACGAGTTAGCATTAGCTGTGTTATAAATAAATTGTTGTGTTCATGTTTTTTTCAAAAGGGGTCTTGACTGGGATATTGCATGTAGTTGGAATGGTGTCGTGAAAGAATGTTTCTATAAGAACGTTAATAGACCCTCACACGCTCGGCCAATCTGGCAGACTAAACACTGAGACAGAACACATACGAGGTGCCGGCCATGACTAAAATATGGCAGACTAAACACTGAGACAGAACACATACGAGGTGCCGGCCATGACTAAAATATGGCAGACTAAACACTGAGACAGAACACATACGAGGTGCCGGCCATGACTAAAATTTGGCAGACTAAACACTGAGACAGAACACATACGAGGTGCCGGCCATGACTAAAATTTGGCAGACTAAACACAGAGACACAACACATATGTGGTGCCGGCCATGACTAAAATCCTGACTATAACTTCCATTGCAAAAGCCGTGCATGTGTACCCGTTCCAATAAGTTCTAAATAAGAAGACATGAATAGACGTAGTGCGATTTATTGAGTTATTTTATTATTTTAACACGTAGATAAAAGAACAAGAAAGTGAAGTTATTTCTCGCATTACTAAAACAAAAATGGTGTTAGAAGTGGGATTTGCGTGTGTGTGTGTGTGTGTATGTGTGTGTGTGTGTGTGTGTGTGTGTGTGTGTGTGTGTGTGTGTGTGTGTGTGTGTGTGTGAGTGTGTATGTGTGTATGTATGGTGTTCAAAATTACAGGATATATATACATTCATGTAAGCAGATACATAAATATCAGACAGATAGATAGACAGACAGACAGACAGACAGATAGATAGATAGATAGATAGATAGATAGATAGATAGATAGATAGATAGATAGATAGATAGATAGATAGATAGATAGATAGATAGACAGATAGATAGATAGATAATCTTCAGTAACATTATCAATACGGGGATGATTACAAATATATATTATTCCTTGAAAAAGATTGATTTGCTGCCTGCAGTAAACTGAAGTAGTGACAATCTTGCTGGCTGTCTTCTCCATGACTCTTAGCTTCCTGCTAAGAGTCATGGTTGGCTCTTATCATTACACTTGATCTTTGGTATATAAAAAAAACTGATTAGGTGAATAGAGGACAAGTTTGATTTATCTTTTCTTATAACAATTACTGATTCGCTCATTCAAAGAAATGACCAATTCGCTCACTCTAAGAAAGGACCAATTCGCTCACTCAAAGAAAAGACCAATTCGCTCACTCAAAGAAAGGACCAATTCGCTCACTCAAAGAAAAGACCAATTCGCTCACTCAAGGAAAGGACCAATTCGCTCACTCAAGGAAAGGACCAATTCGCTCACTCAAAGAAAGGACCAATTCGCTCACTCAAGGAAAGGACTAATTCGATGGCTCTAAAGAAGGGAATGTTTGTTTAGGAAAGCACTGATTTAATAAAAGAAGGAAATGATTAGCTATCTTTAAAAACATAGTTATTCCTTTAAACAAAATTATGCTTGTTTCAGAGTAAATTTGATAGTGGAAATTTTCAGGATCTGCGGTCGGACTTATTGGTTGTCTCTAGGAAAATGACTGGCTCTTCCCAAAAAAATATGTCGATTTTGTATCACAAAAGAAATCTCGTGGCTCTCGATGGAGAGAAATCTCCTGGCTTTCGATGGAGAGAAATCTTCTGTTCTCGATGGAGAGAAAAAAGATTTGTGTATGTAGAAATAGATGATGGCTTTGTCTCGGGGTGGGTGGAGGAGAACATTGATTGCCTGTCTCGAAAGAACAATATGGTGGATTGTCGTAATGAGATCGATATAGTTTGCCCAAAGGAAAAAGATGTTTCTGAAGAAAGGAATTACAGAGAAGAGACAGAGCTACCGTACCAAATAAAAGGATCGATGGGTCATCTTGGAAAAATACTGCATTGATGTTCCAAGTAAAATGAATGATTGCTTTTCCAAAGAGACAACTGTTCCATATACGAAAAGGTCTACTGTAAAGACAATATTTGGACGTTTCCATTAAATGGTTAGATTGTTTTATCCAGGAAGCGTGTTCCTTTGTATTATTTTACGGACTGATTATTCCGCCAGTAAAGGAAGTACTGGATTGCTCATTTTTAAGATGTTCCGAGTGAAAGGATATATTGCTGTTCTCCTTTTCACTGAAAGTGACTGGCAGTTTTGCAATTAAGTTGTGTTGTTTCTTAGGTAGGGCTGGGGGTGTGTGCTGTGGGGCGGGAGTACTGCATGAATGATCCAAAGGAAAGATTTTCTCCAGAGGAAAACATGATCGGCTGTTTTATACAAAAAGATTGATTATTTTTCTGGGGGAAGTATTGCCTGGTCAGTCCATATTGAAGAAATGGGTTTTCTTCGTCAAAATGCAGTTTAGATGTTCCAGTAAAAATATTGATGTTTTTTCCAAGGAAAGAACTAGAAGGACTGATGTTTTTTCTCTCAAGATAAATGACTCAATGGTTGCTTCTCATAAAAGAAATGATTGCTTTTTTCCATAGAATATAATCTATGTATCGCATAACGTTTGCTGACACTTTCTTTGCTGAAAGTATCTAACCTGTTCCTCCAATTAAATTGATTAATTTTTCCTTGGAAAGCACTGACTGTAAGTTCCTATAAAAGTGACTACTTTTTCCTTGGAAAGCAATGACTTACTGTAAGTTCAAATAAAAGTTAATTAATGTTTCTCCTTGGAAAGCACTGACTGACTGTAAGTTCCAATTAAAGTGACTAATGTCTCCTTGGAAAGCACTGACTGTAAGTTCTAATAAAAGAGAATTACTGTTTCTCCTTGGAAAGCACTGACTGACTGTAAGTTCCAATAAAAGTTAATTACTGTTTCTCCTTGGAAAACACTGACAGACTGTAAGTTCCAATAAAAGTTAATTACTGTTTCTCCTTGGAAAGGACTGACAGACTGTAAGTTCCAATTAAAGTGACTAATTTCTCCTTGGAAAGCACTGACTGACTGTAAGTTCCAATTAAAGTGACTAATTTCTTCTTGGAAAGCACTGACTGTAAATTCCAATAAAAGTGAATTATTGTTCCTCCGGTGATTGTCTTCAAAGATCAAACAACTATCAACATTTTCTTCCTTTGGAATTATTAAATGGATTTGTCCCGGAAGAGGGCATCTAGTAACCTATCTCTTGGAAACTTTGGATTGATTTAAAGGAAGACATGTATGACTGGCTAAATCTGAAGTAAAAGGTCGTTGACTATTTCACTTACAAAGGACTAACTCTTTTTCAACTGAAATAAATTATTTAGTGCAGATCCTTAAGAATGGGCTGGTTGATTTCTTACCTGCGTAAAAGAGTAATTGCATTTGCTGGAAAAGAGACTTATGTATTTTCTCTAAGAAAATTAACTGATAAATTGACTATGGGGATATGTTTTCATAACAGTTCTATGATGGACTTCGTCGAGAGAAAATGTGTCTCTTACGAAAATAGTTTGACTATTCGTGTGATAGACAATCTCCAGGTTAAAGTTTGAAAGGATGCAACTAGAGCCGAGACAATTATCTGGGATCCTTGATAATCGTTCCTGAAGCATACTATGACAAGATCAACTAATGACGTCACCAAACAAGTTATTGGTATGCCTTGACTATTTATTAATGATATGCCTGTGATCAACTAATTACGTCACTAAACAAGTCATTAGTACGTCTTGACTATTCATTAATGATGTGTCTATGTCGTTTTGCATTCATTTAAGCGCGAATGAACGCGTTTGAGGAGTGACTAACATATTAGCCTATACACATCGCGATATACTGTCTTGAGTTCATAGCTGCATTCATTTTCTTATTTTGTCTGTCTGTGATAGTAACTTTTACGTAAGAATTGGGATTATTAAACTTCCTGACAACTCTTCACTTCGAAAATGGCAGACGATGGCGTTATAGATATGACAGGAGTGCCCTCATTTCTTTTGTTCTCCTTCCGAACTACTGCCAACCCCTTGGCCACCAATTCCAGAAGCTTGGGAAAAGAGATAACAAAACAGTGATTAGTGGTGATGGTTGTTATATTTTTTACAGACGCTTGCTTCATGATTATTTTTTAAAATATTAAAACATCTTAATGCACAAGAAAATTCTAATAAGATATTTAGCAACGGAAATATTATTTTTTTTTACAGACGCTTGCTTCATGATTATTTTTTTTTAAATATTAAAACATCTTAACGCACAAAGAAATTCTAGTCAGATATTTACCAACTGTAATATTTTTGAAAAACAATAATGATTACATGATTATTTTAAAAATATTGATTAAAATGGTTAAACGGTTAGTTAAAAAAACGATTAAATGGTTTATTAAAAATTGATTAAATGTTTGTGTTGAGAGATGAAATAAATCCACACTAATAAACTCATTTTTACCATTATTTATTTATTTATTTTTAATTGATGATTATGTTTCTTACGCCAATGCATTGTATTATTCAGTTATATCTTAGTGCTTCTTTTAACTGGTGACCTTGAACTTTGATAATCGTGTCATTGTGCTCTCGTATCAGTTTTGAAACCTTTATATTCAAAATTAGTTTGTTTCTACTCTGTTAAGCATTGAAACACTGTTCCTATGCATCCACAACCATGGCCTTACAGATATATGCACCATTAATCACAGGTTCTTCAGAGCTATGTTCACTAGTAATTGTAGCTCCATAGCGCTATATGCACTATTAAACCCATGCCACTAAGACCTATATTCACCATTAGTCACAGGTCTAATAGAGCTGTATTCACCCTTACTCACCTGTTCCTCAGAGCTACATGCATCATTAACTATATATCTATATATTGAGCTAAGAGCACCATTAATCACATCTCTATAGAACTATAGCATAATAGATCCCGTCACTACAGTAGTATATGCACCTTTAGTCCCATCACTACAGAATGATATACACTATAAATCAAAGCTCTATAGAGTTATATCTACCATTAATCAGTTCCCTACAAATCTGCACGCATCAGTAATTAACCAATGGTTGAGTACTGACCAACTGAATGTTAACCAATGTTAAATTATAGAGAGCAAAGTTTAACCCATAAAAAATATTTTAGTTTCAAATTTCTTTCCAAATTGTTGTCCTGGAGAAAATATGTATTTTCAGGAGGCCCTGTTGTTTTATTTTGTTGTGGAAGAGAGAAACGTGTACAGCACCCACATATCTGGCCAATTGAGAGACAAGTGGTGTCTGCTGGGGGGGAATCATTATTTAATAAAATAAAATTAAGATTCGCATCACTTGCAATTGGTTATGAAAGATTATTAATAATAATAATCATTTTCATTAACTAAGTGGTGTTCCTGTCACGGATAAGATTATTTATAAAGAGAAAGTTGGGGATAGACAGATGGGTAGACAAAGATAAGTTGTTTTGTTCGAGTGCAGTGGTCAGTAGAATTGGGTGTATAATTTTTGTTGTCGGACCACTAACTAGCCTAACAGGGAGTCAGGAAAGTCATCATCTGTTTTTAAGCGTAGTTGATTGAAGATAGAACTGAACAGATTACGCTCACATCTCATTTATGACCAAGACACTGTTATGTAGTTATTTTTTACACTGATGTTACAGTGAACTTGTTTATGTGTTGACAGAAAGTAGATAGAGAAACTGTGAGAAAGTCATAAATAGTAATCAGTTCTATATGTAATTTTTAATTTGAACGATTAATAAATGTAGTCAAGGTGGAAGTGGGTGGAATGTCAAGCCTAAAATAAAACTCGTGTGCAGCTCCCAAGACTTTACTCTTTCGCAAATGTACTGTCTGGGTCAGATGTCCTGTATAGAATCCCCCCCAGCTAGAGGCTACAGATACTAAAGTCTTCAAGACCCTTAGATAGGAAAGGTTAAACTTGTGTAAAAAGTTATGATTTTATAATTATGAAGTTGATTTTCATTATAAGCACATCTACTTTTATTGATTGCAGAGATCCAGGTCTAACTAAGTATGTATTTCTGTAGTAACTTGCAGTGCATTTAGGATCCGCAATGTTTCAATGGCTTTTATTTTGTCCTTCCTTTTGATTGGCTCTGGGTACTGATGTGCCATTGTTGCTTTGTTGTGATCAAGTGTTGTTCAAGTTAAGTCTTTATTGAGGAATGATGACAATTTGCAAACCTTTGTGACCTGTGACTTTTGTCTCTAAATTAAAATTAAATTAGTAAGTATGTAGCAAGGAAATGATGAACGATTAAAGAATGTGCTAAGAGTGTATTGTGTTGATATAAATATTGTTAATCTTTTCTATTCATTACATTTTTGTTGTTTCCATAAAGCGTATTTATAGGTTAATGTAACTTCCTTGCTTTCGTCTTTCATCAATTGTAATGACAGCATAATTATATCATTCTGTTTTCTATTTTTTTATATCTATTTGATATTTATTTTCTCAGTCTATTCCTGACTGGGAGCCGTGAATCTAATGACTGTTAACCAAATTATTAGATAGACGGACAGACAGACATACAGATAGATAGATAGATAGACAGACAGAAAGAGAGACAGACAGATAGATAGATAGATAGATAGATAGATAGATAGATAGATAGATAGATAGATAGATAGATAGATAGATAGATAGATGGGAGGATGGATGGAAATATGTGTGGGTGTGTGGGTGGATGGATAGACAGACAGATAGATAGATAGATAGATAGATAGATAGATAGATAGATAGATAGATAGATAGATAGATAGATAGATAGATAGATAGATAGATAGATAGATAGATAGATAGATAGATAGATAGGTGGATGGATGTTTAGATAGACAGAAGGATGGATAGATGGGTGGGTGGACAAATAGATGGACGGACCAAAAATAGAGAGAGAGGAAGAGAGAGAGAGAGACCAACAGATAGATAAATGGGACGGTACTTAATTGACCGATAATTAACCTTCAGAATTCATTAGTTACAGGACCCAATATATATAAAATAATAAAGAAAGTGTAAAGTGCTAGGACAAAAGGAAACAGTTTACAAAAGGTATGCATGATACTTTATCCCACGGTAATGTGAAAGTATTTATTCTCACCTGCCTTGGGATTCTGTGGGGTTTCATTGATTTCGACGGTTTTTTCAAGCCGCATATTGCGAGAACTGCTCGTTTTCTTTTGAGGTCCGGTGTCATCTACTTCAACTACGTCTTGGTAATAATAATAATACATACATACATACATACTCAAATATAGATAGATAGATTAGATAGATAGATAGATAGATGGATGGATGGAAGGATGGATGGATGGATGGATGGATGGTTAGACAGATAGAAGATAGATAGATAGATAGATGGATGGATGGATGAATGGTTAGATAGATGAATGGATGGATGGATGGATAGATAGATAGATAGATAGATAGATAGATAGATAGATAGATAGATAGATAGATAGATAGATAGATAGATAGATAGATAGATAGATAGATAGATAGATAGATAGATAGATAGATAGATAGATAGATAGATAGATAGATAGATAGATAGATAGATGGGAGGATTCGCTATTGACCTCAAGTATTCATCAGTTATAGGATACCCATATCTATAAAATAATAAAGAAAGTGAAAGGACAAGAACAAAAGAAAACACTTTACTAAAGGTGCGACGTGATATATTATCCTATTTTAATGTGAAAGTATTTATATTGATACCTGCTCTCATTCTATCTGGAAATGGCTTCACAGACGGTGCTTTGGAATCCTGTGGGGTTTCATTGATCACAAAGGATTTTATGACCTGATTCTTGCGAGAACTACTCATTCCCTTTAGATATGTGGGGAAGTCATCATTTTCATCTTCATCTTCATCAGAGTGGGAGGAGTGGAAGAAGGAGGAATCTTCATTATCAACGTCACGTTCCTCATTTGATGGCTCTATTTCAGAGATAAGACATTTTAAATTTGGATTCGAACATAACGAGGAATGCAAATTATTATTATTATTATTATTATTATTATTATTATTGTGGTTGTTGTTATTATTATTGTTATTGTTATTATTATTATTATTATTATTATTATTATTATTATTATTCAGCCTCTTTCCACGACTTCTGTTTTGACTGTCGGTTGTGATCCAAGGTCTCGGAATCTTACCAAGATTCTGGGAGATCCAAGGTTTTACGGAGGATGTGGGCACTTCAGAGGAACGCTGCTTTGAGTAGTGGAGGGATTCTGTGGTTTCCAGGGAGTTTATTCAGGTAGCCTTCCAATTCAGATGTTATGTTCCCCAAGGCTCCTATCACTATAGGTATCACTTCTGCTTTTACATTCCACAGTCTCTGGATTTCTAATCTGAGATCTTGGTATTTTTCTATTTTTTCTCTTTCTTTTGTTTGTATGTTTCTATCACTTGGAACAGCGACATCAATAATTGTTACTGTTCTGTTGGACTTATTGAGAACTACTATGTCTGGTCTTCGTGCAGGAATCACCCGGTCTGTTCTTATCTCGAAGTCCCACAGTATTTTGACTTCTTCTGTTTCGGTTGATGCATCCATGCTCTTTCTGGGGTTTTTATGCCATAGTTCTCACACAGATTTCTATGTATGTGTTTTGCCACTTCATTGTGTCGTTTGGTGTATTCTGTTCCAACCAGAACCTGACATCCAGATAGTATGTGTTCTGTTGTCTCATCCATGGATTTGCAGAGTCTACATTTGGAATCATTTGAAATTTTCATGATTTTCGTTTTGTGTGCTTTGGTGTTGAGTGCTTGATCTTGTGCAGCTGTTATGAGTGCTTCTGTTTCTGCTTTCAATCCTGCCTCCAACCATTTGTACGTTGATTGCTTTGTTGATATTTCGTCGGCTTGTCGTACATATTGGCCATGCAGAGGTTTCTGGCTCCAGGTATGTGCTAGTTCTTGCTTCGTTGTTTTCTTCCATGTTTCTTTGTCTGTTTCTGGGGGTTGGAATATTCCACTCATCTTTACTGCTTCTATCAGTGGATCATCTTTGTTGTTATTCCAGATGTAGTCAACAAGGCCAATGACTTCTCCTTCAATGACGTGTTTGATTTTCTTGAGACCTCGCCCTCCCATTTTTCGAGATACATAGAGCCTGTCCACGTCTGCTTTGGGGTGTAAGGCTTTATGTATTGTGAGTAGTTTTCTTGTTTTCCTGTCTAGTTCATTTATTTCATTTGATGTCCAATCTATGATACCTCCAGTGTAGCTTACTACAGGTATTGCGTATGCATTAAGGGCTTGTATTTTCTTCGCCCCATTTAGCTTGGACTTCAGGACTTGTCTAACACGTTTTTCATATTTTCTCTTAACTTTGGACTTCACTTCTCTCTGCATATTTTCTTGATGCTGTAGTATCCCAAGATACTTATATCCATTTTCCATTGAAACATCGTTGATTTTTCCGATGTCGAATTGCAGGCCCTCTGTTATTTTGACCTTGCTTTTCTGGATGACAATTCGTCCACATTTCTCAAGGCCGAATTTCATGTTGATGTCCTCACTCAGATCTTGACAGTATTGATCAGGGATGTGATGTCACGTTCATTTTTACCGTACAGCTTAAGATCGTCCATGTACAGTAAATGGCTGATAACCTGTCCTGCTTTCATTTTGTACCCTAACCCTGTTTTCTGGATCACTTGACTGAGAGGATTCAGGGCAATGCAGAACAGCAGTGGCGATAGGAAGTCACTTTGGAAGATTCCACAATTTATTGCTATGTCTGCAATATTTGTGTTGTTGTATGTGAGGGTGGTTTTCCAGTTTTTCATTGACTCCTGAATTAGGTTCTGTATTGATGGCGCTTCTTTGTACAATTTTAATGTTTCAATTATCCATGAATGTGGGACTGAGTCATAGGCCTTTTGATAATCAATCCATGCCATTGCAAGATTTGTTCTTCGTTTCTTGCTGTCAGTCACTAATTTGTTTTGCTGAAGAGGTAACAGCAGCAACACATTCATACATACTTCAATATTACTTGCATTATCTTACAGTTGTACAGATGCACTTATCTAGCCTTAATTTCGCATACATTCTTGGATGCTATTTGAAATGAAGTATCAATATGGTTTGCAAGTTCAATCAAGTGTACTTTTTTACAGATTCCACGAGAATCCTCTCTGTCCAATATTCTTGTAATATAGATGTAGGCACCCTAGTGGTGCTAGTGTTTAAGAGTTCAAAAGGCAAACAATTAGTTGAATTTTGTGGTAATTCATTCAACACAAACAAAAGTGCTCATAAATACACATCCCAATCCTGTGGTCTTTCCATGTAAAGTTTTGTCGAGAACGTGGTAAGAGTAGCATTCAGATTTGTAAATGATGCACACCACTAGGTTGTATTAAATTAATTTTACCTAGACAGTGACATCTTGTATGGCTTGGTTTGCCAGACAAAACACACCACTGGTTCATTCTAAACACTTCTGTCTGGGTGGCTATTCGTTTTTTCCCCATGCGGGTGATTAGTGGATGACCCTGTTTTTATCTTACTAAATGGAAGAGTTGAGAGAGAGGATCCTAGGATAGGATAATAGTTTTTATTTTCTGGCTCGTCAATCTGTTGTTTCACTAATGTCTCTGCAGATTGAAGTTATGCCTAGGTGTCAGATTAGCACATGTCCCAAATATATTTTTTCATATTTTTCAGCTGCTTTTAGTCATGCCAGTCTTTTGTCTTTAACATGAGTGAATAGTAATGTCTGTAATTCGTAAATCACAAAATGGCCCCTAACATCTTTCCCACTGTCAATTCTCACCTCATCTAGCTCTATCCACCTTGTCAAGGTATGGTGTAGTTTACTTGCTGACTGTAAAATGTGTCAATCGATTCTCATTTGTACTGGTGGAACCTCTGTGTGTACATCTTGCTAGTAACCTTAAAGTATGCTAACAGTTCAGCCTTATAAACCCCATGTGTAGCTTTTTCATCCAGAAGTCTCTTAAAGACTGTACTGCTTAAACTTTCAAACATGCCACTAAATAGTTAAGCCATGCATTTTCTGGTAGGCCTAACCTTATGGCACAGTGGTCAAAGCTTAGCACATAGTCCTCTTTCCTACTGTAGGAACGAAAATGAAACTTTATGTTCACTTCCTGAACATTAACCGCCCTCTCACTTATCTTTAGGCTAGCTTCCTGTATCTTCAAACTCCCTGTTTTTTTATCATTGGCTTCTAACTGGACAAGTCCAACCTCTCTTTCATACTTTCAATTTTATCACTTTCTTACATTTTCATTTCTAGTTCTTCTCTTCCATGTTCCTTTTCTTATTTTTAGTTCTTCTCTGCCACATTCCTTTTTTACTTCTATTTCTTCTCCTCCATGTTTATCTTTCATTTCTATTTCTTTCTTTTTTCTACCTGGTCTTTTACATAAGCCATAATATATTCTGAAACTTTATCTGCTGGGGTGCCTACTTTTTCAGCCATTGCACTGCCCTCCTGCATCCATCTCGCATAATTTCCATTTTTCAAATAAAAACAATGCAAAACACTCTATCAATGTCACATGACCAGCTGAGTGGTGAGCTATCAGATTTACAAAATAGCACTGACAAACACACTCAAGCTACTAGTACAACTTAATCTAGCTACTTAAGATAAGCACAATAGAAAGAATGCAAACAGTGTAACAACAATATAATTTCTACATATCATTAATAGGTGTGGTAATACATATATCAAGAAAATCACTAATCATCAAAGTCAAAAAAAAGGTTAATAAAATTTTCAAAAAGGAAAAAGGATATACAAAGAAAAATAGGAGACGACACCGCCTGCATCCCTCACTTGGCAGATAAGAGGGCCCTATAAACGTTTATCTCTTCTACCACATTAAAGATAATATTTACCGACAAGCAACATTCCATAGGTGGAAATCTTCTTACTAAAAGAGAAGACAAAACCATCTTTTTTCTATATTTAGCGAGCCCCCATCCAAAACTTGCTTCTCCAACATAAGGCTATTAATATGCATAAAAAGGTCAATAAATTTGATTAAATCAACAATCAGTCATGCATGTGACAAACACAACGAAACAGATTACTTAACATTGATATTTCCACGAAACCACATTCAAAAAATGTCTATATTTTACAGTCTTATATCTTAAAATACAATTCAACAATTCAATACACATCACAGGATAGTTCTTATCAGAGAACAGAAATGGAGTTATTAAAGATAAGCAAAAATAGTTTTTACATAACCTGAATTATGTAGTCTCAATAGTCTTTGCGCTCTTTTGTAACAAAGACACAAGTCTATTGTCTATCGTTACTATGTCAGTTCCACATGCTTCACTCACACGTTTGTAGAACACTGACTCACTAATATTCTCTCTAAGTTAACTTGGTGCTTTTTCCATAGTACCAGCCCCCTCAAGCAGAATAACAATTGTAGTAATTTCCTAGTAACTTTGTTGTACCAGAAATTGTTCAATATAGTCAGCATACACCAATGAAGTGTAGTGTATCCCGTACACTTGTGCACTCTGTGGCAGACATTTCCCACATCTACCCCAGTCGTAGTGGTTTACATTCAGTAAACCAGAAGATTCATCTCACACAATGAAAAAAAAAGTAGAAAAGGTTATATGACCTGAAAAATATAATCAAGGAGCAATGCTATGTTTCCAGTTTATCACTATATAACTCCATTCTTTCATACATTCCAGTCTCAACTTACAATTTCCTGCAATGGTATTTATTAGTCTGATACACGCACACAGCATAATAAATACTGCTTATCAAAACAATGTCAAGTATTTAGCACACTATATACGAGCAGCTAAGTTCAAACATTTGTAGAAATAAAAGTCTACTCACATAATACATCTTATTAAAACACAAGTATAGCATATCAATAGCAAAATGCACGAAATATTTCTAAGTCCATTCTATCTCAACCAGTCAGTTAACTCATGAAGCTAACGGCCGCCTTTCAAGACCGTACTACTTTGCCACTTCAAATTCAAGTGATCAGATTTCTCTACAGCAGGTGAACTTTTAGATCTCAGCCCAATGGCTGGTCTTATTCTTATTAATCTTAAGCATTGGATATACAAAATTACTCACCCAGATGGGATGGTTTCCATTACCTCAGCAATTTCTAGCATATTCTCAACTATGGCTGTTCACTTTCGACTCTGATCTTACAAAATATACTATCAAAAGGAGTGCTCAAAATTGGGTCACTCTGACAATTTAAAAATGTATATAACAATTAAATTTTTAAATAGAGGCAAAGATAGATAGATAGATAGATAGATAGATAGATAGATAGATAGATAGATAGATAGATAGATAGATAGATAGATAGATAGATAGATAGATAGATAGATAGATAGATAGATAGATATGAGGATGGATGGATGGCTGTGTGGATGGATGGATGGATAAACATAGATAGATAGATAGATAGATAGATAGATAGATAGATAGATAGATAGATAGATAGACAGATATGAGGATGGATGGGTGGCTGTGTGGATGGATGGATGGATAGACATAGATAGATAGATAGATAGATAGATAGATAGATAGATAGATAGATAGATAGATAGATAGATAGATAGATAGATAGATAGATAGATAGATAGATAGATAGATAGATAGATAGACTGACTGGAAATATCCATTCTCACCTGCCTTGGGATTCTGTGGGGTTTCATTGATTTCGACGGTTTTTTCAAGCTGCATATTGCGAGAACTTCTCGTTTTCTTTTGAGGTCCGGTGTCATCTACTTCATCTACGTCTTAATAATAATAATAATAATAATAATAATAATAATAATAATAATAATAATAATAATAACAACAACACTAATAATAACACTAATAATAGATACTCAAATATAGATAGATAGATAGATAGATAGATAGAAGGATGGATGTGGCTGAGTGTGTGGATTGATGGATGGATGGATAGATAGATAGATAGATACATAGATAGACAGGCAGACAGATAGATAGATAGATAGATAGATAGATAGATAGATAGATAGATAGATAGATAGATAGATAGATAGATAGATAGAAGGATGAATGGATGGAGTGGTGGCTGAGTGTGTGGATGGATAGATGGATAGACAGACAGACAGACAGATAGATAGATAGATAGATAGATAGATAGATAGATAGATAGATAGATAGATAGATAGATAGATAGATAGATAGATAGATAGATAAATAGATAGATAGATAGATAGAAGGATGGATGGATGGGTGGCTGAGTGTGTGGATGGAAGGATAGATAGATAGAGAGAGAGAGAGAGAGAGAGAGAGAGAGAGAGAGAAAGTGAGATAGATAGATAGATAGATAGATAGATAGATAGATAGACAGACAGACAGACAGACAGATAGAGAAAGAGACCAAAAGATAGATAAATGGGACGGTACTTAATTGACCGATAATTAACCTTCAGAATTCATTAGTTACAGGACCTCAATATATATGAAATAATAAAAGAAATTGTAAAGTGCTAGGACAAAAGGAAACAGTTTACAAAAGGTATGAATGATACTTTATCCCATGGTAAAGTATTTATATTCATACCACTTTTCAGACTGACTGGAAATAACCATTCTCACCTGCCTTGGAATTCTGTGGGGTTTCATTGTATCCGATTGCTTTTAAAAACCGCATATTGAGAATACTGCTGTCATCTTCTTCATCTACGTCGTAGTAACAATAATAATAATAGATACTCAAATACAGATAGATAAATAGATAGATAGATAGATAGATAGATAGTAGATAGATAGGTAGATAGATAGATAGATAGATAGATAGATAGACAGGCAGAAAGATAGATAGATAGATAGATAGGTAGGTAGGTAGGTAGGTGGATGGATGGATGGATGGATGGATGGATGGATAGATAGATAGATAGATAGGTAGGTAGGTAGGTAGGTAGGTGGATGGATGGATGGATGGATAGATAGATAGATAGATAGATAGATAGATAGATAGATAGATAGGTAGGTAGATAGGTAGGTAGATAGATAGATAGATAGATAGATAGATAGATAGATAGATAGAAAGATAGATAGATAGATAGATAGATAGATAGATAGATAGATAGATAGGCAGACAATAATTCCTTAATATATGTGTGTGTATATTCAAATTTCTAAGTAAATAGTCGTGTTTTGTTTAAACGTTTCAATGGCCCAATGACGACCATTTGTTAACTTTGCCCTATGACACGGAATAAATCAATAGTTTGACGTTGGGGAGAGCATATTAAACTATCATAACTACATTATGCCCAGACTAAAATTATTATTTTTGATATATGAAACATTTTGCACAAAGATGAAGCCTGCACGCTATGCACAGATAATCCCATTAATTTTACAAGGTTGGCCCAGATGGATGGAGTGTAGGGGGCGCTTCCGGCTTCCGCCGCTTTCGCGCAGGTTGGCCCAGCAAAAATCTAAACTTATTTATAGCTGTGTCAACAACGTCGGCTAAAGATTACGAACATGAAAGGGCATACTCAACGATGTCGTCTCGCGGAATCGGCTGCTCATTAAGGAGCAGGGGAAATAAGCGAAAGGTAGTGAGTCGTAAACAAATGCTGAATTATAAATACCTAATGAATGTGTAAATGTTAACGTCGTTTTAAATACTATACAATTCAATTTAAATGTGCAGTAGAAACAATCGACAGTGATCTTCGGATCCGTTTCACAATCACTTTCACAGTCAGCTTTATATGAGACAGTCGAGAACCTTAAAATTTGATCAACAATTTTCTATGGTGAGAAACTATATAGCTCAACATCCCTTTGATTAAAAATAAAAAGACAAAACTAAGAATTTCAGCTCTACAAACGTTGCATATGGGGAAATTATGGTGTGTGATTAGAGAACAACCGTAAACAGTCCAGTCTATTCCTTCGGCCGCTCAGCTGATTGTCAGCTTAATGACACTGCCAATAGGAGACCACGCAAATACTGTCAATCAAAATACTTTTGAGATACCTTCGTGACGATGGCCTTGAGTGTTTCAAGGTCAGAAGTGCGTTCTCGTCGTTACTTTAAGAAAAAGAACACATAATGCGTTTCCATTAAGAGTTCACGAATGTCTCCAGTAAATTGTTACTCACTCGAACTGCCCAAGTTGTCTGAGGCGTTATCCACGAGTCGCTTTCTAATGCAAACAGTCATACTGAAAGAGACACAGCACACACCCACACGCACACACACGCGCGCACATTTAATATAAGAAATAAACTTTTCTACTTCGGAATAAAATCCCGTTAGTCATTGATTTGCAAAATTACCATGTTTAAAGGAACTTTTGGGAAAGCGATTGAAAAGTACTCAATCAAACATTTCTTAAATAATTCGAAAGATTTTAAGTTTGCAATATATTTGATTCAAAGTAGTTGTTTACATTTTATACAATATTAGCAATCAATGTTTAAATATATTTCATTCAAAGTGGTTGTTTACACTTTATACAATATTAGCAATCATTGTTTAAATATATTTCGCAATTGAATTTGGGAACATTTCTTGAATAAATAAAGAAAATAGTGAAAATAGAATTCGAACCTTGTAAGATAATGGTTGATACTAAATATATATTAAAGGATATGTTCGCTAACATAATATAAGCTTGTAAGATAATGGTTGATATTAAATATATACTACCTGATATGTTCGCTAATATAAGCTTGTAAGATAATGGTTGATATTAAATATATACTACCTGATATGTTCGCTAATATTATAAGCTTGTAAGATAATGGTTGATATTAAATATATTACAAGATATGTTCGCTAAAATCATTGGCATTACCGTACTTATTTCTAGTATGCCTTTGAATAACACGCAATGTTTAGTCTTTTTTTTTAAAAAATAAAATACCTAGTAAACAAATAAATAAATCAAAATATTTTTGACAAGTAAATAAAAGCTATTTACTACGAATATATTTTACAGGAAGGAAATTTAACTTTAAATTTATTGTAAAATGCAATAAAAAAAATATTGTTTGTGACAGTCTAAATTATCGTCCATTGCTTTCCGCCACTGAATACTGTATGTATTTGAGATGATGATGATAATGATGATGATGATGATGATGATGATGATGGTGGTGGTGAAGATGATGGTGGCGACGACGACAACGATGGTGGTGTTAGTGGTCGTAGTGATTATGATGACGATGGTGATGACGACGATGGCGACGACAACGACGACGACGACGATGATGATGGTAAGGTGGGGATGGTGGAGGAATGAGTATTGATTTTTACTAATTCTGGAATAAACTCTAAGCTCTTTGAAATTACAATCACGCTCACCATTCACGGCTTTTGCGTGCTACGGTTGCCCCACCCCCCCACCCCTTCCAAAAGTACTTCAGTGTAGTTTTATCAAAATTGCTTGCAAATGAGATATTTAAATATTGCATTAATCAGCAAGGCAAACCTGTGATGAGTAGAAATTGCTGTTTCGTGTTTATCATTAATTTAATATATTCTTTTTAATTAGCATTAATTTATGTCCATGACGCCCTCTTTTCGATGTAGCACTATTTACTCAAGCTACAGCTTTAATCCCGCAACTACAACATTAAACATAGGAATCCCGCAACTACAACATTAAACATAGGAATCCCGCTACTACAACATTAAACATAGGAATCCCGCTACTACAACATTAAACATATGAATCCCGCAACTACAACATTAAACACAGGAATCCCGCTACTACAACATTAAACATAGGAATCCCGCAACTACAACATTAAGCATAGGAATCCCGCTACTACAACATTAAACATAGGAATCCCGCTACTACAACATTAAACATAGGAATCCCGCAACTACAACATTAAACACAGGAATCCCGCTACTACAACATTAAACATAGGAATCCCGCAACTACAACATTAAACATAGGAATCCCGCAACTACAACATTAAACATAGGAATCCCGCAACTACAACATTACACACAGGAATCCCGCAACTACAACATTAAACATAGGAATCCCGCAACTACAACATTAAACATAGGAATCCCGCTACTACAATATTAAACATAGGAATCGTTGGTATAATAAT
Source organism: Sinotaia quadrata (assembly GCA_028829895.1). Lineage (NCBI taxonomy): Eukaryota > Metazoa > Mollusca > Gastropoda > Architaenioglossa > Viviparidae > Sinotaia > Sinotaia quadrata. The sequence continues at coordinate 106,142,032 of CM054180.1, forward strand.
GACTATAGATATGGCACGAATAAGTGAATTAATGTTAAATACTATGTAAGTCCTGTGAAAGTTTAAATTTTACTCAGTGAGTCCTGTCAAAACACATTAAAATAAATATTAATGGCATTGCCATGCACGATGATTTCTTTTCCTGTCGTACATTGTGTGGGGATACCGTATACTTTCCATGACAATCAAATATCTTAGACTAGAGAGGTTAGTAGTAATTTCCGTATAGGCCTACTTTCCATGACAATCAAATATCTTAGACTAGAGAGGTTAGTAGTAATTTCCGTATAGGCCTACTTTCCATGACAATCAAATATCTTAGACTAGAGAGGTTAGTGGTAATTTCCGTATACTTTCCATGACAATCAAATATCTTAGACTAGAGAGGTTAGTGGTAATTTCCGTATACTTTCCATGACAATCAAATATCTTAGACTAGAGAGGTTAGTAGTAATTTAAGAAGTGTGAGATTCATTATGATAGGAGCATGCAACTAGCCCACTTTTTATTGTTTTAGAATGAAGACATTTTATGCACGTTTTGTCATTATATCATCATGCCTGTCATCATACCAATATATGGGGTATATTTCTTATTTTCAATCAAGTTTAGTGAGTAGCGTGTGTATGTACGAGAGAAAATTAAAACTGCATTTGTCATCATGATCACATCACGTTGTGTTCTATGCCATATATGTCTTAATATTTATTTTTTGTTCCACACGCTTTGTCTTGAAATACTTTCACAATTATCACTTCAGACCGAGCTTCAATAATCTTATTTTCTTCGTGCATACGCTGTACACCGAAAAAAAAAGTTTCGATAAAATAAAGATATCACCAATTCAAGTTAAACAAAATGAATGCTGAAGTAAGAGGTTGTCACCCGTGCTTACATTTAACAATTTCAAACGTAAATTTTATGTTATTTGGCAACTTGAGGTGGTACGATGTCGACTGATTTACAATACATAAACAAAATAGAAACAGACAGGAAGTTTAAGATTAGGCGAGACGCGGTCAGAATGCAAGGATCGAAATGCGTACCGAGAGGATGGACGCGCAAATTTGACGTCATTAATGGGGTGAAAAAAAAATTGCGAATTGTATCAAGTGGAGGAATCACAACAGTGAGGTGAAAAAGTGCTGTAGCCCACACCAAGTGGGTGGATATGCACTCTTGGGTTTCAATAATTTAAAAGGGTGTGATAACTTTATCTATGGCCAGACGAGGAACATTTACGTTTTAATGAGATGAGAAATTATGCTAGCCTACATCACGTGGACGAACATGCAACTGCATTTTTTAATTTGATGGAAAAAGTATGCTAGCCTACGTCACGTGGACGAACATGCAACTGCATTTTTTAATTAATGGAAAAGTATGCTAGCCTGCATCAATGTAAACACTTAAACCTTTAAATATTTCAGGCGCAGTTACAGGTTTAAAACGATTAAAATCAAGACCTATAATTATCTCGGATAGATTTAAGTGTACAATACTATAAATGCTAGTACCCGTTCGTCAACAGAGATTCTGAGATTATGTGCACGTATGAAAAGAGCGGTATACCAAAGCAACATACAATCAGCTGGTGTCTGAAATACACAAAAATAGAAATGATACGTTGTTGATTCATTTCTTTGCTTGCTGGCTTGCTGAACTGTGTTTGTTTGTTTGTTTGCTTGATTGCTGATTTGTTAGTTTGCTCAATTATTCCATCATTCGTTTATTTCTGTACATTCAATGTTCATTTGTCGTTTTGACTCACACCAAGATTGCTGTGCAGAAAATTCCTGATACAGCAATAACAATGTAGATACTCGGTAATTGTTTCTCTATATCGTCTTGAGCGACAGAAGCTGCTCTTCCTACATTGATAGAAATAAAAACAAAATATTCATAATACTTTCAATATGACATGCACATCTAAGTTTAATTAATCTTATGGATTGAGTCCACTCGCTAAGAAAAACAGCTTAAAATAATTGCACATGAAAAACCGTTCATATATTATAAAAGGAAAATTACCACACAAAAAACAAACAGCAATGGCGACTATTGTATTCTATTAATGAACACACTAGAATAGTACAAACAAGCAAAGAAACAAATAAGGCTACGGTTCTACTACACAATTTTATATCCCCAAAATACAATTCAACAATTCAATACAAATCACAGGATAGTTCTTATCAGAGAACAGAAATGAAGTTATTAGAGATAAGTGATAATAGTTTCTACATAGCCTGATTCCAGCCCTGTCTCAATAGTCATTGCATGCGTTTGTAACAAAGATGCAGGTTTATTGTCTGTGGTTATTACGTCAGTTCCACATGTTTCTCTCACATGTTGTAACACTGTTCATAGTTCAGTTCAATTTGTCAGCTCCACTGTGTCATTGGCATGAGAAAAACACTGTTCCACTATTTAGACTTAACATGAGCACTTCTTTTCACCATGCCAACTCCTTCAAACAGAACAATAAATGTAGAGATGCCCAACAACTTCTCCTCACTAGAAATAGTTCGGGCAGTCAACAAATCTTGCTGCCACATATCAGTCGAGTGTAGTGTGTTCTTGCACACTATTTCCTGCCTTTATCATGGTCATAGAAATTTACAAACAGTAAACCAGGAGGTCCAAATCAAACATTGAAATGAGCAACAGAAAAAGACTACTTGTCTCTGTAAAATATAAGCAGAGAAGAAATGCTAAGCTCCCAGTTTGTCACTTTATAACTCCATTCTTACATTCCAGTCTCAACGTACAGTTTCCTGCAATAGTATTCATTAGCCTGATACGTGCACATAGCATAATATATACAGCATATGAAAACAATGTCAAGTCTAAACACTTGTAGAAATAAAAGTCAACTCACATAGTACATCTCTACATAAAACACGAGTATGTCACATCAATAGAAAATATGCATGAAATATTTTAAGTCCATTCTCTCTCAACCAGTCAGTAATCTCACCATCAAACTAATGGTTGTTTTTCAAAACTAGACTTCTTCTGTGCCACTTCAAATTCAAAAGTGAGTAGACAGTAGATTTCTGTACAGCAAATAAAATCTTAGATCTCAGCCTATTGGCTGGTCTCATTCTTATAAATCAAAATCATTGGATAATAAAAACTACTCACCCGGTTTGCTTTACATCAGCAAATCTAGAATATTCTTGCCTTGAACATTTACTTCAACTCAGACACTTTCGAAAATACCATCATAAGGAGTGCTCAAGGTCGGGTTACTCTGACAATTTAACAACTTATATAACGATGAAATTTTAAAATAGGGAGAGTCAAATTTATTCTGCCATAGGTAGATAGATAAATAGATAGATAGATAGATAGATAGATAGATAGATAGATAGATAGATAGATAGATAGATAGATAGATAGATAGATAGATAGATAGATAGATAGATGGACGGATGGATGGATAGATGGATGGGTGGGTAGGTATATAGAAAGAAAGAAAGAAAGACAGACAGACAGACAGACAGACAGACAGACGGGCAGACAGAAAGACGAGAGGCCGACAGATTGGCGTGCAGGCAGGCAGGTCGAAGAGATGAAAGATTGACAGAGATATAAACTTTTTTTTTTATATTCTTGCCTTCATCACATCTCTTTCCTTGCCAATTAGCTTCACAGCCATGTGTACAAATACCAAAATGTTGACATGCTCCGTTCAAGCAATTGTCACTACACTTTTCAGAACAAAAATGTCCGTAATAGCCAATTTTACAACCTGAAATATATTTACATTATTTTATTTTCAAAATTTCAGCTAAACAATTTTTAAGGAAGACAAACACTATGGTTGATTTAATAAACAAGAGAAGAGTAAAGTATGTTAAATTTCAATGTGTTTATTCTGTGCAACGCGCGAACACGAACGAAAAGTGAAAAGGTTAGTTAATTTACCTCAGAATAAATTACCGTTTTCATAGTTCCCGCGTTTTTAAATTCAGGTCTGGCTCTGTGAATGTGACTGATTTCAGGCAAAAAGGACAGTCAGCAGAATGGATGAATGGTTTTAATGTGCAGTCCTTGTAACTTACCTTAGTTGTATATCGTTCTTAAAAACACTCCTACACGGAATCATACTTTTCGTAACTGCTCACAAATAACCAGATATTTTTCGTAACTGCTCACAAATAACCAGATATTCGAGAACATAACGCACGCAGTAACGTACTTTCTGACTACAGTATAATTTGCTTTATGCTGCTTAATTACACTTTACTTGAAATACAGATCTATGCATGTTTCTACCTTTCAGGTCAAGGTCTCTCAGCTAATGCGCGGTCATACTGTGTCCGACTCAAATACAGATCCTAAACGTTTCTGTGTTTTTTAATGCAATCATGCTGCTCGTAGTTCATTCGGTCTGTCGAACGCATGTTTGAAATTTATTCAGAACAAGGATATACCTATGTCTCTAATTCTAGAAACCTAAAACAGCTGGAATTTGGTAAACAATTTTATTTTTTTATTTCGCAATGCAATGGAGAAGGATTACACAAACGGGTGTAAACAATGAATGACAATGATGAGTAAAGAATTATCAAAGATGAAAACGTAGAAAAGTATGCAGATGTGAAAGAACAGCTTTGTTTTGCTCAGCGAAGAGCAAATAATTATATCAACGATTAAAGCGTATAAAAGTATACAGATGTACAAGACAAGCTGACACATTTGCTTAACACTGCACATATAAGTATGAAATACGGTTGTGTTTATTTCGCATCGGGGCAATGTGATGTGGACACAATAGAAGACTCCATTTTCTACGCAACAGTGTTTTTAAAAGTTAATATTATTGGTATCATCTAACTAAGAAATGTCTTTTATAGCATGTATTCCTGTTATGAAATAGTGGCGAACATGGGCGGGACTTTCCTTGGTAAGTGGAAACACGTAGAGACGTTAACAATAGATTCTAAAGTTCGTGCATGAAAGTGGTTGATTGTAATGTCATGGATTCAAGAAATACATGTATCTACATAGCGTATTACATTTTTAAGTAACTGCAATGATAATTTCATTTATTTGTTTTATTCCTAACTGCGAAATAAGGCATGTGAAGTGTTGCTTCTGGCCGACCTTTTAACATTAGGAACGTGGTGGTTTCCATGGTGACGGTAAGGCTGGATATGTTTATTATCTCTGTGATACTTGTTTGGCAGCATTGTTAGTTTTAAGGGAACAAAGACTGGTGGAGTGCCATAGCATCTAGAACACTCTTGGTTGGGAAGGGCTATAGTAAAACTATTTGTGATCATATGCTTGTCAAACCGGAATCATATTTATCAGAAATGTTTGTTTCATGATTACATTGCCTTCAAAGAATACTTTAACACAATAGAAGTAAATATATTTGGCAATGAGGATGGAGATGGTATTAATTTACAGAGGTACAAAACGGTTCTAGCCAAGAATGTATTTAAACTGTACAAATGGACCTAATGCACGTTTGAAGTAGCAACTCTATAAAATGTTAAACTTTCTGAAAAGAAATCTGTAACTGCTGACTTTTATATTTTTAATTCTTATTAAAGTGTGCCTTTTCAATATTTTTTTTATTTTATTTTTTTTAGACTCGGTCAATATATTTCATAATGTATCGGGCGGTGAATGGGGTGATTGTAAATGTGACCTATTGTTCGACTGTTGTAAAAATGAGCTAACTGGTGCTTCTAAAGTGTAAAAGTCCATTGTGGTGGATCCGTACAGGAAGCTAGAGTTAAATTAATGCGCAAATCATAATGAAGTTTACATTTATACATTACCATAGATCACTTCCCAAATCTCCTTGCAACATACATTATATACTGTTTAGTGAACCAGTGCGGTCAGATTTGCATTATGCAGTTATGTGTCCGATTTGCGTTATCCAGTGCTGTCAGATTTGTGTTATCCAATGCTTTTCAGATTTGCTTTATCCAATGCTGTATAGGATTTGTGTTATCTAGTGCTGTATCAGATTTGTTATCTAGTGTTGTGCCAGATTTATGTTATCTAGTGCTGTGTCAGATTTGTTACTAGTCCTGTATCAGATTTGTTACTAGTCCTGTATCAGGTTTGTTACTAGTGCTGTGTCAGATTTGTTACTAGTCCTGTATCAGATTTGTTATCTACTGCTGTGCCATATTTGTTACTAGTCCTGTATCAGATTTGTTATCTAGTGATATGTCAGATTTGAGTTATCTAGTGCTGTGCCAGATTTGTTATCTACTGTTGTGCCAGCTTTGTTATCTAGTGATATGTCAGATTTGAGTTATCTAGTGTTATGCCAGATTTGTTATCCAATGCTGTATCAGATTTGTGTTAGCCAGCCTGTGTCAGATTTGTATTATCTAGTGCTGTGTCAGATTTGTTATCTAGTGCTGTGTCAGATTTGGTATCCTCTGCTGTGTTATATTTGTGTTATCTAGTTCTGTGTCAGATTTATTTTATCCAGTGCTGTGTCAGATTTGTGTTATCCAAGTGCGCGTGGAACTGAAGTCATGTTTGTTTTCCTGAGTCTAAAGTATGAATAAACGTCTTCTTCTTCGTATGCCGATGATCAGTGTCCGTGACGTCTGATGGACGCTTGAACCTGCATTGTGAACATTTACCGATATTCCCTGAATATTTAATATCGATTATTAACTGTTCCTCCATCCTTTAGAGGATACGTTTTTGATCTGTGACTGCGATACCAGCTGTGGGGTGTGGAAGAGAAGATAGATAAGAATTCAGAAAGAATTTAAAAAATAAGGTTTCTGACGAAGTATGGATAGTATGAATTGCGAGTTTCCTTTAAAGACTCATAAAATACATACATGAAAAATTTAACCAATAGAGAACAGAATACACAGTTACAACAACGATTAAAAGACACACAGGAGTTCAATATATAAACAATATCTCCTACCCTTTTGTTAGAAGTGAACATTTATATTTCGAGACAAAAACAGTCAACTTTCTACAATTTATTACCACTAAAAGGCTTCTACATTTCTGGTCCAAATACTTAATACACTAAAGTCGTTTGGAGATGTTCTCTTACTTTCCATTCATTAGTTTGCAATGTTTGGTAGTGAATTTGATCCGGAATACAGTCAACCGGAAACACACATAGTGCCTTGAGAAGGCTGTAGAAATGGAGGACTACATTGACCTCCTCTGTAGCTGACAGACAGAGGAGTCCCACGTCACGCGAGCGTCACCTGGCATTTGTGAGTGGAAATGACTTCTGCCTCGTCTAAGGATCTGCTCGGTAATTCTTTGAAACCTTTCAAATTCAGCTTACGTTCACATAATAATCTGTAAGGGCCTCGAGTTCGTATTCTAGAAATTTCCCTTCTTAAAAAGAAATGTTTAGCAGATGATCACAAAAAGAACATCTTTTAATAAAGTCAAACATGAATTCGACAGGTGAAATCTGTTTGTGGTTTTTGATGTATCCTTTAGAAATGTAATTATCGGTCTGGAAGAGATTTATCGAGAATTCCAAAGTTGCTAAGAAAATTCCTTAATGACTACTTTAATTCAGTTTAAAATATGTCTTATTAAATTAGCCGAAATTTCAATTTTTTGATCACGTGGTCGACAGCAAATTTATCGCAATAGGTGTTGTGCATAGATTGGTTTATTAACCGCTCAAAGCTACTATTGAAAGAATTTTAAGATCTTTTCAAGGTGTGTTTAGATATTTCATCGGACTTATGTCTTTGTGTCATGTGTTAGAAAGTATTGACTAATTAAAGGGCAATTACTCTCTTATTCATTATTTAATTGCCATTATATGTCCTCGATTGGGAATGATGCACACTTTCATAGTAGAATTCACAGAGAAAACATAATCAGTAAATATTTTAAGACTATGAGAGAACATTATCGAGCAACATATAGATTGTATTTTAAGTAAATCTTTGGACAATAAAAGATTCAAGCGGGGGCTGATGGTCGCGTCACTGCGCCATGCAGGTCTCCATTACCCACATAATGTATCTTATCATTTTACTCATTTCTCACCTCATTATTACTCAGCATTCGTGGTGAGGTTTTGTGTATCTTTGAACCTTAGCGTTGGAATGATATTATTAATCTATTCACACGAAGTCTCTAGAAAAAGTGAAGATGCGTTTATGAAAATTGTCATGTTATCCATTTGACGCAACAGACATTACTACAGATACACTCTATTATTGTACACTGTAAGAAGGAGGGCTTGTACCACTATTATTATTACTAATTGTATCCTGTAAGAAAGAGAAGTTGTACCACTATTATTATTATTTACTAATTGTATACTGTAAGAAAGAGGGCTTGTACCACTATTATTATTTACTAATTGTATACTGTAAGAAAGAGGGCTTGTACCACTATTATTATTTACTAATTGTATACTGTAAGAAAGAGGGCTTGTACCACTATTATTATTTACTAATTGTATACTGTAAGAAGAGGGCTTGTACCACTATTATTATTACTAATTGTATACTGTAAGAAAGAGGGCTTGTACCACTATTATTATTTACTAATTGTATACTGTAAGAAGAGGGCTTGTACCACTATTATTATTACTAATTGTACACTGTAAGAAAGAGGGCTTGTACCACTATTATTATTTACTAATTGTATACTGTAAGAAAGAGGGCTTGTACCACTATTATTATTACTAATTGTATCATTTCGATCATTCGTTTGATTGTTCGCTCTCCCGCAAGCACACCTACTTTGTTGGTGGCATTTACGTCAGATTCAAATTTCATGAACGGATGGAACCAAAGTATAAATCAAGTCAAAATGACGTCGTTGAAGAGCCCTGACGACGTTCTAGAGTTATGATTATAGTCCGTGTGGTCAAAGTAATCTTGGTATCTAGGGATTAAAAGCGTTGCTACTGAAGTACTGAAATTTCTTATTAAAAGGACAACATTCATTTAGAGATATCCGCATCTAGGTTGATAGTAATATCTAACAATACTAATACTTGTGTGTGTGTGTGTGTGTGTGTGTGTGTGTGTGTGTGTGTGTGTGTGTGTGTGTGTGTGTGTGTGTGTGTGTGTGTGTGTGTGCGCGCGCGCAATGTGATCCTTTCTAAAGAATCATATCTATTAAGCATTGATACGTGTATATATATGTCATTTAAAATAACTTTAGCAACGAAAGCATTTTCCTCATATTTTTTTTAAAATCTATTTGCCCATTTGGAATAACAACATTTGTTTTAAATAGAGACAGTATGTGCAGGCGTGCGTGCGTATCTGTTCTTTATTTTTGTGTTTGAGTTTGAGTTTGAGTGTCATGGAAACGTTGAACAAATTAAATGTGTCGAAAGCTATGTGCTTACCATCGATACAGTATCCATAGTATCCATCACATCCACTTTTACACGTTGGCTCACATTTCTGATCACACTCTTCACCGTAATGGTCTGGTTTACAAACTGTAAAATACTGTGTTGTTATTGTACAGTGCATAAAAAAATATATGCGTTTAATATAGATGTAAATATGCATGAATTTGGCGGAAAGGGGCGGACGCTGGGGATCATTTAAATTATGGCGCTGTTAAAGTACTTAAGGGGTTTGGGGGTACTACAGTGTAAAGAAAAACAGGATTGTAAAACGCCAAATTGTTATTTTATATTAAATTTGACCAGCTTATACAGAAAGTGTACAAAAAGAGTCTAGTGAAGAAGCAGGGTTTTTTTGTCCACGATTGTCAGGGAAACAGTAAAAATGACCGAAAAACATTGAATTTCAAATCGCATCTCCTCTTTATCTAATTATTACAGAACAACGCAGATTTGAAATCAAATTCCTCATGTGATGTGATCCATAACTGCAATGTAATACTTCTATCACTTTATTTAAAAAATCTTTACTTGTTTTATCACTAGAATTAATTTTAAAATTTGCCATCTTTATGCAAATAAGCCACTAAACAATCAGAACGTGACCACAGAACAAATCTATGAACATAACTTTGAAGACATACATACAGGTAAACATCATGCAAATTTCACAGAAGTAGGTACATTTATTACTGAGTTGATTACTTTTTTTCGGGGGGTGGGGTGGGGTGACAACGCAATGTAAAATCCCAATTTTTAAAAAAAAACGACAACAAAGAGAAAGTTGTTGTATTTACACGAACAGTCCTTGTCCAATGAGCAAATGTAATATACAATGTGTAGTATAGCATATAATGAGACCAGGAGAAAATTATTAATGAGTTATATAGTTTTAATCAAGCACTAGGGCATCTCACAAAACAATTGGGTGACAATTTTCAAATTGTCAAACTGGTCTGAACATTGCAGTGTTCACCCAACACAGAGTGAAGAAAAACTGTCAGTTAGCCATGACTGCCCAGCTCTATACTGAACAAACTATGTTCACACATTTACACTTATTATCAGTTTAGAAAGCACCAGCTCTATATGTAGGTCGTTCCCCTTTCCTGGTCCAGCACGGTCCTCGTCCTTGCCAAGGTCATTTGTTTCCTGCGACTCCGGGCTTCTGCTGGATTGGCTGCATCAGCACTCACATTTATAATTTTTTTTAGATGCACTCCTACTACTTGTACTCGTAGTACTGCAGTTTAGATCAGGAACCTCGCCTCCTTCATCGTCATTTTGCTTCAGTATTTCATTATTTTCCATTCTTCTTCTAGTCAACGATGATACAGCACGTTTATACAATGTGGTCTTCTTTGCCCAACCTTTGGCATGACTGACGTAGTTTGAGGAAGAAGAAGAAATATCGCCTAAAGAATGTCTGAAATAACTCAGTATGAACGCAAGTAAACAAGACTGTATCAGCTATATCGTCAATGTGCAATGCATTGGAAATCTACGTGTTCTACATCCGAGTGAAATGATTGGTTTCCAAGTGATCATGACTCGAGTTCACAGGTCACAAGTCTTTATATGGAATTTCCCGCTGATTCCATTCACTCGGAAATCGCGCGGAAAAAGGTCATACAAAGAAACAAAGAAGCAAAGTGTGTGCTTGACGACGAAGAGCGTGCATTACTAGTTACAGCGACATACAGCACGCAAGGAAAGTAGGTCAGGTTCTATGCGTAGCTAAGGGCTGAAGATCGACCAGTTCATGCATTTTGCCTCCAATTCATAGCTAACAAGCTTCTGGTACCACATTTGGGAAACAGAATAAGTTCATGAAAACTAAGATTTGTGTAAAAAGAGTTGAGTTTATGATTTGGGAGGTGTTAAAGAGTGAAATCAACAACAATCTAAAACTTGACCTGGTACTCGATTTTAGCTATTAATGCACTGTAGTACCCACCCCACCCCCATTCAAAGGTAATGAAATGGAACACTTATATCCATGGTGAAAACAATAAGGCAATATGTCCGTATAAGAGATATAGTCAACACCAATATGACCATAATGAGACCTATTGCAGAAATAAAGAAGACATTTATGTATAACTCAAATGTAAATTAAACGCAAATAAAGATAATAATTTAGCACTTGCTTCTTCTCAATATTTTGAAAGAAAGAAACAAACAAACCAACAAACAAACGAAGGAAGGAAGAAAGAAAGAAAGAAAGAAAGAAACAAACAAACAAACAAACAAACAAACAAACAAACAAACAAAGGATGAAACAAACAAACAAACAAACAAAGATTTGACTGGAAACGGTTCAGTGAAATAAAAATTTGAAACAAGAGATTCTTATCGTAAAATCAAACACGCAACAATTAATGAATGTAAAACACTCGTAATATACGTGACCTACCACAAGCAGATGCTGGCGTCTTTCAGCGAAATCCTTGTAAAGACAAAATAATAAACAAAAACTATGAAATAAAAGTAAAAGTACCTACCCCAGACTTGTACTTCACATACTGCTATGACGTATTCGGCGAAGAAGTCCGGTTTTCTCCCTACATATTTCGGTTTAAACAATCGAACGATACGACCCAAAATAGGAGTCCTACAGCGTACGTCGTTCCGTACGCTGTACGTTATTTTCGAATCAAACGTATAGCACAGCTCGTCGTCTACAGTGATAGTGATGTTGCGCAGAAAACCTGCAACTGTAGTAATCACAGATTGAAATAAAACTTTATCAGAATGGAATAAATAATTTCGTGTGCATTGATTGGGTACAGGACCGCTTAACATTTACAGTTATGTGTACAGTGATTATATTATCAGTCATTATTATTTATTTTGTGTTTAATATTTACACCCGTTTGTATAGTGTTTAACTGTCACAAATATTTATTTTGTGTTTAGTATTTACACCCGTTTGTATAGTGTTTAACAGTCACAATTACTTATTTTGTGTTTAGTATTTACACCCGTTTGTATAGTGTTTAACAGTCACAATTACTTATTTTGTGTTTAGTATTTACACCCGTTAGTATAGTGTTTAACAGTCACAATTACTTATTTTTGTGTTTAGTATTTACACCCGTTTGTATAGTGTTTAACAGTCACAATTACTTATTTTGTGTTTAGTATTTACACCCGTTTGTATAGTGTTTAACAGTCACAATTACTTATTTTGTGTTAACTATTAACGCTTATTTGTTTGGTGCTGGATGCCCACACTTGTTTATTCCGATATAAACAATCCTAGATGTTTATTTAGGGCTTATACCCCAGAGTTATTTCTTTAGTGCTTAGGCTTGACGTTTATTAAGCTGGTGATTATTAATCACGGATGTTTAGATGGTACTGAATATTAATGGCTGTTTATCGAATGCATCTATTAATTAAATGCTTGTATGTAAGTAGATAAATCGAGAGTTCAAAATGTGGTTTCTTCAATAACGTGATCTTTCAGAGCTCACTATATGCCCTACTTGCATTTTGAAAGTGCGTGTAAAGAACATGGGGATACATGTTCTCTTCAGAGATAAGCATTGTTGGAAGTAGAAAAGCAGAATTCCTCTAGATATCATAAACTGCTGTCTACTGCGGATATAGCACCTTGCAAGATGGTGATTTTCAGTGGTGAATGGTGAATCTAACGTTTCGAGAGGGCCATAAAAGGGTTAATTGCAATACAGCCATTCCTAGCGTACAATATCTGAAGCAATGAGAAACAATTTGTGTGTGTGGTAAATAAATAAGAAAATGCGTAGTTTTTTTTTTTTATAAATCTATTACTGAAGTATTTATTCTGTGTACATTTACCAAGGCTTCCTTTGCTCTAAGTGTGGATGCTACTGTGTGTGTGTGTGTGTGGAGGGGGTCCTTCGTTCTAGATTATGTACAGAAATTTATTACACAAGAACGAGAACACGAAATACTTACTCCCATTTACTGTATAGATTGTGATGGACGTTATTGTGTAGCTCCTACCTAGGTCTACTTGCCAACTTGGTGATAAATCGGCTATATCTGTCTGGACACAGTTTGGATGATTTTTATTTCGAGATGAAGGAATGTATTCCGTGCCCACATTGCCATTGTTAGCCAGGCACGCCTCCAGTAGCGGATAATCGTACCGTTCATTAACTATTCTCTTCAGTGAACTTATTTTTGATTCCTTCCCTAGAGCAACGTTTACTGTACAAAATAAAAATAAACGAATACGAAACTGTATGCGTACGTGAGGAGTTGAGGGATGTGTGTGTGGGTGGATGTGCGTGTAGGTGGATGGGTGTGGGTGTGGGTGTGGGTGTACATTTGCAGACGTACAGTTACAAATACATATAAATGTTCGTAGAGCCTACATATATACAAACACACATTGTCGGTCTACCAGTCTCTCTCTCCCCTTCTCTCTCTCAACCCTTCTCTCTCTCAACCCTTCTCTCAACCCTTCTCTCAACCCTTCTCTCTCTCAACCCTTCTCTCTCTCTCAACCCTTCTCTCTCTCAACCCTTCTCTCTCAACCCTTTTCTCTCTCAACCCTTCTCTCTCTCCCCTTCTCTCTCGCGCTTCTTTCCTTCTCTCCATATAGATAGAGAGAGAGAAAGAGGCAGGCAGACAGATAGACAGACAGACACACATATAGATAGATAGATAGATAGATAGATAGATAGATAGATAGATAGATAGATAGATAGATAGATAGATAGATAGATAGATAGATAGATAGATAGATAGATAGATAGATAAACACAGAGAGAGAGATAGATAGACAGATAGATAGATAGATAGATAAACAGAGAGAGAGAGAGATAGACAGATAGGTAGATAGATAGATAGATAGATAGATAGATAGATAGATAGATAGATAGATAGATAGATAGATAGATAGATAAACAGAGACAGACAGAGATAGATAGATAGATAAACAGAGACAGACAGAGATAGATAGATAGATAAACAGAGACAGAGATAGATAGATAGATAGATAGATAGATAGATAGATAGATAGATAGATAGATAGATAGATAGATAGATAGATAGATAGATAGATAGATAGATAGATAGATAGATAGATCACAACCGTGTGCATGAAAAATAAATTTTGAGACCTTTCTTTGTTTATCATTACTTCAAACGCAGACTTAGAATTGTGTCTCGAGCATCGGGCAAATCGGACAAATGTGATTCAAAGAGCCTTAAAGCATTATATATTTAGACTTAAAACACATTAATGTCATGTAAGGCTGTAAAATATCCAGAATATGAGGCGGAAATACGTACCTTTGGCGAACGAACGATGGAAGCGAGTGGAGTTATTACAGCGTTGACCTAAAGTGCACCAACATGTTGGCTCTGGAAACACAATTTTATATTTCTTTTATTGTGAAGACAAATATTAAATCGAAATAAATTATTGATATCACACACACATACACACATGCATACCCACAGACATGCTCGTATGAAAGCGAACTCACACTCATGTTAACACAATTAAGTCAAGATATGTCAATGTAAATATTTTTTGAAATGTAATAATATGGTCTCACTTTTTCTTTCTGTCCACCTAATTGAATCAAATTAAAAGCAATTAACTATAGCACTGAATTAATGGATGTGTGTGTGTGTGTGTGTGTGTGTGTGTGTGTGTGTGTGTGTGTTTATATGTATATGCGCAATAGAATGTGTGTGATCGTAGTCGTGGTGGGCTTTCGACATTTAGCAACTGGTGACAATAAAAAATAAACAGCATCAGATACATGGTCGTAGTGAAACTTCATTGCTCGTTACGTTGTCTGTCAAGTCTTTGCAACACCCAGTGAACGTAGACCTATAATCCTAATCATAGCTTGTAACCCTAAAACCTCATAGCCAAATTATCAAGAAAACAAAATTAGGAAACTAAATGAAATTGGGATAAGTGGACACCCAACTACATTTGTGAATGATTTATTGTTATACTATATAGTATCTCTTTCATATTTATCAGGAATTTCAATGAGACTGATGAATTCATATTCGATTACATTTTCTTGTTCATTTCATCAATCGGAAACGCAAGATGAAATATGCTAGAACATAAAGTTTTTGATTGGATTTAAAATGATATTAAATGAATATCAGTAGCTGGGAAATCTTCTACACCAAGAAAATACACATACACCGAACATTTAAAGAGCCTATTAAGCACATCTGACAGTTCTGCGAGTCAAACGTATATGGCAATATGAAAATACAAATGCACACACCATCAGTTATAATACTTTTTACTGTGTGTTAAATTTCCCTCACGTATGTATATGTGTGTATGTCTGAGTGGTGTGTCTGTGTGTGTGCATCTGTGAGCTGATTCTTCTAAATCATTATAATTATGGATTGTGCACCCTATCAGAGTCGTAGTACATTAAAATATTATGGGGCTTAAATGTTACAAAAAGCACAATGATGTGAACAGAAGCCTAAACTGAGCTGGCATACTGTAATGTAGAAAAGTAACTTTCAGTGTAAGTATACCACAAAACCTTACAATATGAAATTATAAATTCATACATCAGAGGCCTACCATAGGATTTAGTGCGCTAATTTTCTAGTGCGACATGTTCACCCGTATTGACGATTTCGTTTCTGAGTATTAGCGACCGTTTGAATAAATCATTAAATTAAAGAATTGTTTTATCCCTAGCCACCTCTTTACTGTCATTCACATACAAAATTAAAACATACTTTCTAAATTAGGATTGTTTGGTCTGTAGAATTTTAGCAATGATGTGCACATTAATGAATGATAAGAGGCACTTACCTTCTGCTATACTTATACCGTAAAGAAGATCGACACAAACTAAAGACAGGGCTATATAAGTACATGCCATTTTGAGACTGAAGTAGGAACACTTTGCAAGATAGTTTTGTTTTGTATTCCGAGAGCATTGTACAGTAACTTGGCTAATTACGTCAAGTGATGCGTCATATCTCGAGCACGTCATTCTGTGCTATATTTGCTGTACGGTCACCATAGCTTATACAGTATCTAGTATGGTTGAATATTAGCAACTGTCTCAGGATACATTTGATAATTATTATTACCCGAGGACACGTCATACACTGAAGGGTGCTAATGGGTTTCGAAAGTTGCCCAAGTCGTTTGTTCATAGCTTGCTGCACGCTCCACAGTCAGTTATTTTCCTGATACCATCAAACTTTTAGCATTCTTTGCCAATGGATGCCAGGTTATGCAATTCTAAGGAAACTTTTAATTGTAGAATGTAAAATATTAGCCTATGTTGAAATTATAATATGCCCAAGCATGTATTGTTTCACTTTTAAACACTTTTAGGCTACGTTATTTTAGATTTTAGTAGTCGCTATTTTATTTTCACATTTGTCTAAATTCTCAGTAATAAGGTACAACTTTCATTGACGAAAAAACTATATACCTACTCTTAGATAGATAGATAGATGAATGGATGGATTGATGGATAGATGGATGGGTTAGATAAGACTAGATTAGATTAGAGATAGGGACGGACGGTGAGTGAAGTGAAGTGAAGTGAAGTGAGTGAGTGAGTGAAAAATAAAGCATAAGAACACTACACTGTAATTCCTTTACTTTGATGTCACGTACCACTTTATATCGGTTTTAGCACACTGGTATTATTAATGCATTCCATCAGCAAATAGATTTTCTAAACTGGCTAATGTTTACTCACGTGATTGTTTCTTTTTTTTTTATTGTCTTTTTGCAAGCTAGTATCTACTGAGGATCAGAAATCAAACATTGTATCAAAGGGTTGTTTTGTTTTGTTTTTGTCCACTAAATGTCTGAGTATCCATTATGTCAATGAAGCATCTGACAATAATTATTAGAAGTATCAGAGGCATTTTTGTGTGATTGTGTTTTGCAATTATATTAAGATACATTATTCAGTTTTTTCTCTATATA
Organism: Sinotaia quadrata; assembly: GCA_028829895.1. Taxonomy (NCBI): domain Eukaryota; kingdom Metazoa; phylum Mollusca; class Gastropoda; order Architaenioglossa; family Viviparidae; genus Sinotaia; species Sinotaia quadrata. The sequence continues at coordinate 106,159,338 of CM054180.1, forward strand.
GCCTTATTGACCTGTCAGTACAGTGAGTAAATCTTATGACTGGCTGTGAATATATTTCTAAAGCATATTTCTTTCTTTACTTCTTAATTGTGAAAATAGAAATGGAATGGCGTACTGATTTTATTTTTTACCATTACAATTTCTATTATATAAGAGTTAACTTTCAATGAATATAGTTAAGTTGCTAGAAAAATAAAAACAACAAAAGAGATAACAGTTTTAGAGCTCGTTATCTGTCTTTAATATTATATAGCAAATAATGTGTTAATTAATTACTTAATGAAAACTCCGGATTCAACACACAGTAATGAACAACATTAAAGATCTTCTCGTTTTCGTTAGGAACAACAATCCTCTTGAAGTGAGCTACATTGAAAGGGAGCTAAGCGCGATCATTGGGATTTACCTCCCTTCAATCTACTTCAGTCATCAGCGTCTCAGTGTCAAATGAAAACATTCATAGTTTCAAAGCAGCTTAAAGAAATTTCTTAACATGCTCGTTAATGCTGGGGGTTTTTTTTATTAAATGAACAACAGGCGAAAAGACATTAAAAATAGTAAAATAGGTAAAATAGTGAAGACTTCACTCTTATAGATAGATTTCTAGGAACCAGACATACTTGAACACCACAGACATGAAACACATCTACAGTTACAACTGTCTCAAGAGTTCACAAATTCTAAAAGGGTGGCCACACAAATCCAGTCTTATGCTGATCCTTTCTGCTGCTCTTGGCTGGAGGGTGGGTGGGGTGGCGTGTTGCTAACGTTACTAGATGTCCAGCTGATCCAGACAATCCCCAGCACTTCAGTTCCCTTGGATGAGATTTTCCTCGGATATACATCTACAATGATCTCGATGTCTACCTCTAGTAGTTGTTTATCTTTCATACCATGCTGCATAACGTTCTTCAATGACGTCAGAAAGTCCTTGTCGCTCTTGCTCTAGACCAGGAGTCGGGAACCTATGGCTCGCGAGCCAGATGAGGCTCTATTGATGGCTGCATCTGGCTCGCAGACAAATGTTGGATTATAAAAAAAAATGTTTCTTTAGACTTCTTTACTCTACATATTAATTGCATATCAATATTTCATTCTACAAATGAGCTAAAGTCTACCAAAGTCTCAACGCCTGCATGAAGCTTAACCTCATCACGTATCAACCAGACTACAAAGCCATCAGCAAAGCCATGCAGCACCAGAAGTCACATTAATGGTAAGAAATACTCATTATTGATTAGCAATAGCATAACAATGTTATTAGAGAGAATTCAGAGACATAATTATTGTACTTTTAGTGTTGAAATTACGCAAAGTCACACATTTACTTGAATTTTTAGTTTTAAACATAATGTATGGCTCTCACATATTACTTTTCAAAATATGTGGTGTCCATGGCTCTCTCAGACAAAAAGGTTCCCGACCCCTGCTCTAGACCATCAACACAACCCCAGTCGTTAAATGTGAGTTTTCTTTTGTCAAGTCTGCCAGTGGAGTTGAGGGGGTGGATGGGAGGGAGGATGTCCAATCATCTTTGTTTTAGCATCCGTTGTTGTAATTGCTTTTTCTTGGAGCTTTGCACCATCTTCGGTTTTTCTTTCTGTCTGTCTTTCTGTCTGTTTGTCTTTTAATGGAACTTAATTCGCCACTGGCTGCATCTTTTCCTTCGTCGTCGTTTCTATTTAGTTCTTCATATTCACTGTAGTATCGAGGTTATTAAAATCTCTGTCATCTTTATCTAACTATTCATAGCATCGATTCTATCCTCTTCCGCCGCTCTGAAATCAGAGACGAGAAAGATATTGTTTATTATTTGTGAAAATTAATTTCACAGATTATTTTCATAGGTACACAAAAACGATGCCCTTCCGCGGATGTTTCACTCAAGATATTTACTTTTCAAACTATATTTTTACATTCAGTTTAATTATCAAAGGCATGCAATACATACATGTTTTAGTCTTTCAGCATTCTTTTAATATAATAACACAAATAAATTACTTCAGTGATGGACCAGCGGCCACAGAGAAGAAGAAAAGTAGCAGCCCAGAAAACAAAATTGAAAGGAGGATCTGAAAGTTGATATTTCCAGAAGCAATTTTAACCTCAATACTAGGCTTAAAGAGGAAATATCTTTTGTGTTACTTAGTTACAGAAGTAGCTGTCAGTAGACTATTTCCTCTTAAAACAAAATTAATTTAATTACTATGTATTATCTGTTATCCTCATGCTGTTCCTAGAAGAAGGTTTGTGATACTATCTGGGGAGGGGAGGGGGGGGTAGAGAGAAGTGTTGGTCTTCCAAAACCTGATTATAAAATACGTATTTTGCTCGCTTGTCAATGGTTAAAATCAATGCTTATTCTAGCCGCGTAGCGTAAAGTCACGTGCTGTCACACGGGTACAGAAGCAATGAATCAACCATGCAGTGTTTGGCGACAAAACGCAATGTTAGTGTTATAATCTATCGCAGACAGTTTGTCTTCCCTAAGGAAAATACGGCGCGTTGAATTTTTATGCTTTCTTTAAACGTGATGCTGTGTCTTTGGCAGGTGGAACTTTGTGCCGTGCACTGATCTCTCATCGAACTTAATGCTATGTCCTTGACAGATGGAAATTTTGTGCCGTGCATTGACCTCTCATTGAACTTAATGCTATGTCCTTGACAGATGGAAATTTTGTGCCGTGCATTGACCTCTCATCAAACATAATGCAAAGTCCTTGATTGGTGGATATTTTGTGCATTCATCAACGATTATAATATCGCAAACTACATACGCAGAGATTAGCAATGTGCTCTAAGGAAACTAGTTCTGAGTACATTCTATAGGGACTTTTTTTAAAAATGTTATGAATTCAGGTCTTTTTAATCAGTAATGTATCAGCAGATGTTCATACATTACGTTGGGGTTTATAGCAGTCACAATTACTTTGTTTGATGATTATTCGTACTGTTGTCACAGGGTTCGGTCCAGAATTGTGTGCATGTCTCGGTTTTCCTCAATTCTCCACAGTGACACATCGTCTCATGATAGCCAGCCAATCAACGCTCTACATGACGGCTCTGTATGTTGCTACAGCGCGTGAACTAAGACCAACTGTCGTTCTGTGTTCAACTGTCGTTTTGGCAGATAAAATACTGCAATGTCTATGATTAAAAAAATTATGAAGAAATAATAACTCATAAAAATAATTAAATATATACGGATGGTAATCACTACATCTCGTAATGACACAGGAACAAGTCAACAATAAATACGAGTGTCCACAAGTAATAAAACAGCAAGTGAACAGTAAATACCAGTGTTCATTTGAAAATAAAACAACAAGTCAATATTAAATACGAGTGTTCCCTAGTAAGAAATTCAGCATTATGAGTGACAAGATGTGTGCACTTATCCGAGTCTGTAAATGTAAAATCCTTTGTTATTGCTCCATGGGTCTGTTGAACGGCGTAAATAAAGCACAAGCCTTTATCCAGGATTCCTGCGGGGGAGGGGTCCTTTCAGGATTTTAAAAATTAATTTGAGAAGGATACTTGTCAATGAATGAATGATTTTGCAATGGTGTGCATGTACGTAATTTATAAGTATGTTTGCATGTGTGTACGTATTAGTGTGTACTTACTTATGAACTGGAATGAGTGCGCACGAGTATGAGTAAGTTTCAGTGCGTTTGTGAGTATATATTTTTATAACTCACAAGTATATTTTAACCTTGTTTTAAATTGTCAAAATTAAACAGTTGACAACAGTTTTGATTGAACTTTTCACCTCAGGCAAGCAAGCAGACACTTTTCGCCTTTGTAAACGCCTCTTTGGCGTCTATAATATACATCTAAATAAAACAAATTATGAACACTTTGCAGGAGCAGTAGAGAATTTATTTTTGTCTAACTACATGTGCATATACATATAGGTTAATAAACAATTCATCACCTATCCCCTTATTTAACTATTTTGTTAGTTAACTTTTCAATTATGCATCTTATTGAATAGATAATATTGTAGACTGCGGTAGTAAGTCAAAATAATTGGCCTTTACTTACTGTGTTGTGGATTTCGTGCACAGCTTAAAGTTTTTGTCTAATTTTCCAATCGATCTAATTGTGCATCTGTCAATATTATAATCCTTCAGGTGTGGAGAGTGAAGGCGCTAGATTTAACTGCTGCATTAAACAATAATGGACAGAGATCTTTAATATTTTGTCTCTAAATTGTAAATAAAAGTACTTTTTCTTCTGATCAAACCGACATGTTGCAATAAATATGGCTACACCGAAGGCGTATATTAAGAGTTGTTTCCCTTTGCACACTTTAGTGGTCTTCTTCCGCAAAATCTTCACCCATTTCTTCTTTGACAACGGGTAAACATTTATCTGTGAAGCAAATGATAAATTGACGCGTGTATGGTGACATATGAACATTGCTAACTGAAAACTATTTCTCTAATCATTTATATAAAGTGGGAGCGTAGACAATTTAAAGAAAAAGAAATAACGCATATTGCCAAATAGCTCGATTATGTATGTGTGTGTGCGCGCGCGCCCAGACGCTGTAAGTGCCGAAATTATTATATCAACTGTGAGATCGACAGTAAACTAAAAGAAATAAACGATAGACGACTGCCAATGTTTCAACCGTCATTATTCACTAAAATCTTCAAGGCAGAGGGGGGACACAATTTCGAATAAGCAACAGCTACAACAAAAGGCACGGCAAGAGTTAAAGTTGACATGAACCACAATTATACAGGAAGAGTGCGATTACATTTCGAATAAGGAGTTGCTTATTATTTTTTTTAAAGGGAGGGATGGAGCTTGATGATTGCCAGTGAGTACAGGTCGCATGCGAAATGTTTCGATTACACACTTCCTCGACTGCTCAAGATCTGGGACTCGCTGTTATATTATTTGAATGAAATATTCCACCATTTGATTGAGCGGTGATTTTCATCTGTTCTGTATTGCTTAGCGCATATTTCAGCCGATCGACAAATTTATTATTAAACTGTGGGGTCGTTTTCGCCTGAATATCCCAGGTTTTACCATGATTTTATTAATCATCAGAATCATCAAGCAAAAACCAAGGAGTAGTCACCTGTTGTAATAATGATTTTACGCCTGATATGATCACCTTCAGAAATCGACACGCATTTCCTAATTGTCACTGACACCTCAGTTAATGACCTGTTATCGTCAAGCTGTCATTACTCTGTATCAGATTCCTAGAACAGTCCTTTATCGGCGTCTCTGTGAAATACCAGCCCTGCGCTTATCTCCTGCATTCATCCATGATTCTTCTTCTTTTCTGTCTCTCACTCAAACACATATGCACACATGCGCACACACATACATGGACATGAACACACAAAGCTATCCTTCAGACTGATTCGTGTGTATCCAAAAGGTGTGGAGCCGGCGATATTATTACCGTTGGCCATGCTATTCCCCCAATTTTCATATTCACTTGGCGCTTGTCATGGTGTCATCAATTTAACGAGCTGTCTGTCACATCTGTGTAGCTGGGCCGCTTGTGAAATCCTGCTCACGACATGTTCCACTGTCCTAACTGACTCGCTCTTTACTACATGTACCAGTCTTATCTGTTGGCAGGTTCCACTATCTTATCTGACCCAAGTGCTTACGTGTTTCACTCTCGTAACTGACTCGCCCTTTACATGTAGTAGTTGGTAATTGTTATGGGTGATGAACAGAGAGGGAGTAGTTGGTAATTGCTATCTGTGATGAACAGAGAGGGAGTAGTTGGTAATTGCTATCTGTGATGAACAGAGAGGGAGTAGTTGGTAATTGCTATCTGTGATGAAAAGAGAGGGAGTAGTTGGTAATTGCTATCTGTGATGAACAGAGTGGGAGTAGTTGGTAATTGCTTACGTTCTGAGAAAATTAGCATGTCGAATTTATATATTAAAAGTGTAAATTATTTTTCTATACATTATTAGTGTGTAGTTTGATTATATAACTTTTAAGAACGTAAATTCAAGAAAGCAATGATGTTAAGAGGAAGTATACATGCATAAACAAAACGTATATAAAATATGCATTCATATTATTGTCATATAACCACTGAAATATTCTAAATGTAAACAATAGGAAATTTAAATATACGCAAACAAATTCAACTAGTCTTCATCTTCACGACATTAACATTTTAATACATGTATGTGAAGTTTTTTCCCCCTAAAAATTAACCCTTACCTTTTTGTATTGCTTAATCAAAGAGTACCCTCACACTTCGATCGTTTTTTCTCTCAAATTGTTTGCAGTGTTCTCTGTTCAAAAGGAAAATGGCATCAAGTAAGCACTGTGGTGTTGATGTTGTTTATCAGGTCTAACAAAGTGATATGCAAATGTATGTGCACCATATCGTACAAACGTGCATAACCTATCTATTTAAATGCATCATGAATCACAGATTACAAAGTGACTTGCATCTTAATCATACCTACCTGTAAAGGCATGCATCGTTAATGATAACAGTATTTGTGACATGCCTCGTTAATGATAGCTTTATGTAATGACACACATCAATAATGTAGCTGTACATGGTGATATGTATCGTTAGTGAGAGTTGTATGTGGTTAAATATATCATTAAATGATACCTATGTGTAGGGACATTCATCATTAGTGAGAGCTGTATGTAGTGACACATCATTAATCAATTAATGAGAACTGTTTGTAGTGACATGGGTCATTAATCATAGTAATGTGCAGACATATTTAATATACAGAATGGTATTATCTTACACTCAAGTAGCACGCAGAATCGTGTCATCAAATTGCAATCACGTGACATGTATGTCATGTGATGCACACCTTTCAGTTCTTGTCATTTTAATTTTAAAGCAGCAAAACAAAGAAGATGAATTGTGCACAAATGCGTTCTCTTTCATTCAAGAATATTCTACTTATTTTCAGAAATCACACAAGGTAGTTTAGCATTTAACAATTAGAATTTCAGAAATCATACAAGTACGCTTAGCATTTACAATTAGAATTTCAGAAATCACACAAGGTAGTTTAGCATTTAACAATTAGAATTTCAGAAATCACACAAGGTAGTTTAGCATTTAACGATTAGAATTTCAGAAATCACAAGCAAGTTTAGCATTTACAATTAGAATTTCAGAAATCATATAGGCAAGTTCAGCATTTATAATTAGAATTTAAGAAATCTCACAGGCAAGTTCAGCATTTATAATTAGAATTTAAGAAATCACACACGCATGTTTAACATTTACAATTAGAATTTCAGAAATCATACAGGCAATTTTAGTATTTACAATTAGAATTTCAGAAATCATATAGGCAAGTTCAGCATTTACAATTAGAATTTCAGAAATCATACAGGCAATTTTAGCATTTACAATTAGAATTTCAGAAATCATACAGGCAATTTTAGCATTTACAATTAGAATTTCAAAAATCATACTGGTAAGTTTAGCATTTAAAATTAGAAGACAAGATAGAAACCTAACCAGAAATTAAACACTGAAACTGGAATACAGAGAAAACTATGTCGTCATGATAAACATTCTTCAGTTTGGAAGGAGACCGAAAACCATTACCTTTTTCATTTTCAATGCGGAAAGAAACTTTCTTTGACTTTTTTGGAGCATGCAATGTCTCGCGTCGAGTCTCTGTGGAATGGGCTGAATCACCAACTTCGTCTTTATTATTATCACCTGGTTGCCCGGAATCTGATTCAAGGGAAATAATTCTTCTTTCATAGAAACGAACTTAGAAGAAAAGAATAAAGAACAAAACGCGAAACAATTTGCACACAAAAAAAGTATTAGAACTAGTGTAACTCGTGTGACCTACTCGATTCCAAAGTCTTCAACCACTGTATTACTCACCGTTCTGCAGCGACGAGCCACGCCCTAAATCATCATTTTCTTCTTCTTCTTCTTCTTCATTCAGAGTCTTGCTTGCTAGTCTGTGTGGGTGACAAGAATGTGGAACTGTGTCATCGATTGTGACAAGGGATATATTAGATTGTGACAAGGGATATATTAGATTGTGACGATGGATATATTAGATTGTGACAAGGGATACATTAGATTGTGACAAGGGATACATTAGATTGTGACAAAGGATATATTAGATTGTGACAAGGGATATATTAGATTGTGACAAGGGATATATTAGGTTGTGACAAGGGATATATTAGATTGTGACAAGGGGTATATTAGGTTGTGACAAGGGATATATTAGGTTGTGACAAGGGATATATTAGGTTGTGACACGGGATATATTAGGTTGTGACAAGGGATATATTAGGTTGTGACAAGGGATATATTAGGTTGTGACAAGGGATACATTAGGTTGTGACAAGGGATATATTAGATTGTGACAAGGGATATATTAGGTTGTGGCGAGGGATATATTAGGTTGTGGCGAGGGATATATTAGGTTGTGACAAGGGATATATTAGGTTGTGACACGGGATATATTATGTTGTGACACGGGATATATTAGGTTGTGACAAGGGATATATTAGGTTGTGACAAGGGATATATTAGATTGTGACAAGGGATATATTAGGCTGTGACAAGGGATATATTAGATCGTGTAACGCACAGTTAATATGAAATCAGAGTACTGGTGTAGGGCTAGAGGTGGATGTAAACAGAAAATGTCCCCGACCCAATTGATGAATTATGTTTTATGTCATCGTCACTGTAAACTGCTATGCTATTGTAACTGCTGGTTGGAAAACCGTTAAGCCTGTGTAAAGACACATAAATGTTCTTATTCCTTTTCTTGCATCACTAATCACATCTTAACATTCTATTGATCATCATTGCAAATGAAGTGTTAGCAGTATAATCTAGTGCAGATTGAAAAGTGACAGTCCACAGTATCCATATTGCCCTCATTCTCTGGTAGTGAATAGACATGTAGTCATAGGAAGTATAAATTGCTTTGTAAATTTAAATTGTCTAGCTCAAAATAAAAATTATTGATTTCGGGTATATCAATTTACTAAAAGGTTTATATACTTTAATGACGAAACAGAAATTATTGATTTCGGGTATATCAATTTACTAAAAGGTTTATATACTTTAATGATGAAACAGTAATTATTGATTTCGGGTATATCAATTTACTAAAAGGTTTATATACTTTAATGACGAAACGAGCGAGAAAAAATAATTAAATTAGTATACTGTCGCTAGAAGTATTTATTTTATTTTTTATTAATATTTGCTAATATTTTCAATCTCCGGCTATAGTGAAATGACCAAATGGGGAGAGATATGCCGTTATAGTGAAATGACCAAATGGAGAGAGAGATACGCCGTTATACTGATATGACAAGATGGAGAGAGAGAGAGAGAGAGAGAGAGAGAGAGAGAGAGAGAGAGAGAGAGAGAGAGACGCCATTATACTGATATGATCAGATGGAGAGAGAGAGAGAGAGAGAGAGAGAGAGAGAGAGAGAGAGAGACACCATTATACTGATATGAGGGAACGTTGGGGGAGGGGGTGGGGGGAATAAATCAGACAAGAAGAAAATCAATGTTTCAAGGGAAGCATTCGTGATGTAGATGCCGCAACCAGATATAAAGTCAAAACAATCAATCCTACATTTCATGGACATTATTTCTTGACAATAAACAGAGAGACAATTCACTCAAACGTGCATTCATATCATACCTAAATTCGTTGGCGCATAAGAGTCGTGACCTTTTTATGACCCCACACAAAATACATATTCAAGATACTTTACACGCTCTACAACACCTGCTCAATGTTGCAAAGTGCATATTAAGATTGTGTCACAGAACTTGTGATAGTTTCATAAACATGTAGCTAAAATTATGGGTGCATAATTTGTGTTGTCATAGCTAAATAGATAAGAAACTAAGAGGATATTTTTAAACGTACACGATTAGTAGTGAGCCAGTTGCCGTGGCAACAAAAACGATGATAATGCCAACCTCGGAAGTCATGGTCTTCTGTTGAACAGGTTCCAAGGTAATAACATATCTATGCTGTGGTTCATCTGCAATGACAAATGTTCAGTATGAAATACAATTTCCCTGGTAATATCATATCTATGCTGTGTTTCATCTGCAATGACAAATGTTCAGTATGAAATACAGTTTCCCCGGTCACAACATAAATGCTATGGTTTATGTGCAATGAAGAATGTTCAATACAAAATGCAAAATTAGTATTTTTCAAAAGTCACGTCATTAAAACTATATTAAGAACGCAAAGTGTGCTCTAAATTCCAGCTTCTAAAAATAAATCCATACAAATATTGTTAGGTAAACGTGTTTTCTTTTATGATCTCTAATTTTAAAACTTAATTTAAGGATCTTTGCTACTTGACAAGTTCAATTATAGCTTCACGCCTAGAGTCCTTCTCTTTGACACTTTACTGCACTGACTTCATCATAAATGAAATGAATAGTTTGCAACATATGTAAATTTCTATTCATAGGTAAAGTTTTGCAACATATGTAAATTTCTGTTCATAGGTAATGTTTTCCAACATATGTAATTTCTGTTTATAGGTAAAGTTTTGCAACATGGTAACGTTTTGCAACATAATTAGACTTGTGCTCATAGGTAAAGTGGTTTGCAGTTCCATAGACTACTAGAGTAAAAGTGTTTTAATGAAGACAGACGAGCAGCTAACCACTTAGTGTTAACGAGTGTGTAAATAGAGACGGGCAGCAAACCACATAGTGTTAACGAGTGGGTAAACAGAGACGGGCAGCAAACCACTTAGTGTTAACGAGTGTGTAAATAGAGACGGGCAGCAAACCACATAGTGTTAACGAGTGTGTAAATGGAGACAGAGAGAAAGCAAACCATGTAGTGTTAACGAGTTTGTAAATAGAGAAACAGAGGCAGCATACCAGACAGGGTTGTCTCACAGAATCCAAAGTAGTTGTCACATCTCCCCGGACACTCGCAAGTTTTATTACAGTTTTCACCATAGAAACCAGGCCTGCACACTAACATATAAAATCATGACAAATACCACTGATGGATAATGACTGCATGCGGAGAAGGAAGGAAGGACGGACGTAGATAGATAGACAGACATACAGATAGATAGGCAGACAGAGAGACAGAGAGACAGAGAGACAGATAGGCAGACAGACAGACAGACAGACAGATAGATAGATGGATGGATGGATGGATGGACGGATGGATGGATGGTGGATGGATGGATGGACAAACAGACAGACAGACAGACAGACTGATAGATAGATAGATAGATAGATATTTACCCCATACTTGTACTTCACACAGACTAAGAATATAACGTGCAGGATCATACTGCCCTGTCCATGGAAACTTGGGCTTATATACTTTGACAATTTGACCCCTTAGCGGCACTGTACACCGTAAATTATTCTGCAACGGGTATCTCTGGCTCCGATCTCTCAATCTTATAAACCTGTAGCAGACCTTATCATCCACACTCACTACGGCGTTTTCCATAAGATGTTCAACTGTTGTAATTCAAAAGAAAATGTTTGAAAGCAAACTTTCAAACGTGGTTTTATTAATAAACACAGTCGGCGTTAACATAACGATATCTCACAGGTATAGATAATTACAAATTAGCTAACACCCCCATGCACATATCAATGGTATAATGAACATTTAAAAATAATACATCTAGTATTTAAAATGACGTCAAACAAAGAAAATATTTTACTTTGATTAGTTCTTCTTTAAAAGGAAATCTCAAATTTAATGTTAATGACGTTGTACATGATGTACTAATTTATTGTTTACTCAGACAAATGCAAAACTGCATAAGTTATTTCAGAAGCAATGTGTGTTCACTATTCATTTTCTGTACATTGTCTACGTCATTAATCATTGCATACACATAAACACATGCATCTTGTATTTATTAACATGTTTACATGCATTACTTCTAAAACCTTGTTCTAACTCTTTAATCATTCCCGGTACATGTCCTGAAAGTGGTAGTAATGCTTCTGCGAGCATAATCACTTTCATCTAGTATTCATTTATTTTTATTACTATGATATGGGTGCACCGTTTTCTCCTGTCTGTTTAAATGAAATCAAATATTATACTTTTTCAAATGAGTCAATGCAGAAATGATACGAATACCATGGAAACCAATGCTTACGAGTATTTGCGGCATAAATTGTGATCTCTGAAACTGTGTACCTAGCGCCCAGATCCACCATCCAGCTGCCTTCCTCCTGCATCGGGTCTGTCTTGATACAGTTCGGCCATAGTTCCTGCGAGGATGAATGAATATATTTGGTATCCGTGTTGCCATTGACCACCAAGCAAGCCTCGGGTGTGTCATCAAAGTAGAGTGTAAGGTTCTGACCTTCAAATGAACTCACATTGGACCGTTTGCCGAGGGCAACATTTTCTGTGAACAATGAACATTCCACGAAGAGAGAAAACAATTAGCATATATGTTTTAGTAACATATCAAATGTTAAAATATCAAAATCTATGTACTGTTGTGCATCACCCGCCCCCCCCCCCCACTACAATCATAAAACACAATTACAAATATCTGGAGATCACGTAGACATTTGGTAGGATGAATGCGGACAGTGAATGGCGGTATCATGTGTCGCAGAGGTCTTCCCTTTATACTTCCTCCACGACGAAGCCCCAGCTCACAACATACAAGTAAAGCACAAGGAGGGGTGGGGGTGGGGGTGCTTATATTTCGTATTTCAGTTTAGCGATACCTTTTCGAAAGTTATCGTTAATGTCGATCTTGGTGAAGATTGGCAGATACCAATGTTGATGCAAAATTTTACATTTAACATTCGAAATGTAATATTCACTCTGACAAAAGGACGATTTCAACTTAAATACGTCTTTTGTTTAGTAAGTGTTTTGTGTGAATGTGTATTCACGTCAATGAACTACAGGAGTGAGTATTGCCCCCTTTCAGTGTAGTACTAGGACCTGTTCTTATAGCAGTGTATTGCACCTAAGTCTTCTCAGTTCGTAAAAATCGCGAGTAAGAGTACATTAAGATACCAGAGTAGTCCGTAATTTACACAAACCGATTTTTCCTCTTGTATTTTAACCCTTGAGGTTTCAACCAGCAGGACTGCTGATTGTAAAATCCCTATAAACTTGTGTATTTGGATGACTTTCCATATGCGTGCATGTGTGTGTGTTTATATGTGTGTGAATGGGTGTACGTGCGTGCATGCGTGCATGTGCGGGTGTGTGTTATGAGATCCTGCCGTATACTTGATTGTACTGGAGTCTGCCTTAGGATGACATGACTGCCACAAATCGATTCAATTTCTTGTATTCAAATTATATTGACATAATATGTTTTGTTTGTATGCTCAAGCTTTTTAAATTTTCACTGTTGCTTGAGTGATGCACAGTAGTGCTCTAGTTAATGGTGTATTCAAATGACGTAGTCAATTATGTATTCTAATGATGTCAGTGGTGTATTATAATGATACTGTTAATGACGTAATCTAATTCTGCAGTCAGTGACGTAATCTAATGATGTAGTTAGTTATACATTCTAATCATGTGATCAATGATGCATATTAATGCTGTAATCAGTGACATTCTCTAATGGTCTGTCACTGATGCGTTATAAAGATGTAGTAAATGAGTCCTTGAACGCTGTGGTATACAAATCTACTCTAACTAGTCTAAGTCTAATGCTGTTGTCGGAGTAATGCGTTCTAATGGTGTAGTTCAGTGGTGTGTTATAATGGTGTAGTCAGTGGTGTGTTCTAATGCTGGAGTCAACATTGTTTTCGAATTCTGTGGCATACGATATATTCTAATGCTGTTAGTGATGCATTATAATGCTCTTGTCAATCATCCTAAATAATAAAATCACGATGCCGTATTGATTCTAATTTTATTTTTATTTTGGTCTGTAGACGTGTAAATACACTAAATGTAGATATCAACGAGTCAATCCGAGTATGTTGCATACGACACTTAAAGACTTCTAGGAATAAAAATGATTCTCCTCAAAAAAGACTGTAACTAAAGGCAACTCTAACTAGCGGACATTTGGTTCCCTTAGGCTAATGACCTTTTCGCGTTTCCTTTGTTTAGCTCCAGATCAACATCTATTGACTGATAAAACTATAGTATTATTTGCCCAGATCTTATTTTCTCTGTGTGCGCGTGCGTGCCTGTTTGTGCATTTATGCGTATGTGTTTGTGTGATGGTGCATGTGTGTGTGTGTGTGTGTGTGTGTGTGTGTGTATGTGTGTGTGTGTGTGTATGTGTGTCTATTAGAGTGTGTGAGCGTGAATTTTGGTATGTATATTAAAATAACACATTGAATCTTAATTTAATTTGATTTTCTTATTTAATTCATTAAAATTAGCTTAACACAGCGTACACTATAAACCGTTTGATTATTCTGGAATGCCCAACATAATCAACTACCAAGCTTGTCATAATGTACAGTCATGACTGCTTAACTGCAAGCCTGTCATAATGTACTGTCATGACTGCTTAACTGCAAGCCTATCATAATCTACTGCCATGACTCCTTAACTGCATACCTGTCATAATCTATTGCCATGACTGCTTAACTGCAAGCCTGTCATAATCTACTGCCATGACTGTTAACTGCAAGTCTGTCATAATCTACTGCCATGGCTGCTTAACTGCAAGCCTGTCATAATCTATTGCCATGACTGCTTAACTGCATACCTGTCATAATCTACAACTAAAACTGCTTAACTAAACGCGCGACTACGCATAACTCGACGCTAGTTTTGTAGATTGAAAACTTGGAACTGGTAACTAATAACTTCAATTTATTACAATTAGAAAGATTGTCCAGAAATGCATTTATTTGTTTGTAAATGAGATAATATACTGCCGATTATAAAATTAATGAGATGAACATTAAGCGTTATTTTTAACAAGTTAACAAAGTCACTTCACTGAGAACTATTGACCAGCACTAAGTTTCTACTAAATGATTGCCTTGAAGATACTGTCTTAAATTGTTTAAACTTATTTAATTTATGGGGAGCGCTTCCGGCCTAGGCCGATTTTTTTCGCGCTGTTGTTTAAATCTTGAATTATCTGTCCTAAATTATTTTTATTTTCAATAAACTCTCTACAATTGATTTAGTCTTAATTGAACTCAGTTAAACTGCTCTTCGGCTCAAATGAACTTTATCCTTAACTTGAATGAATTGTGCTAAATTATTTTTATCTTGAATGGACTTACCTCAATTATTTCTATTTTGTGTGAATGGCCTGATTTTTAAACGATCTTAATGTAGTTATCATTTGTTAATGTCAAAGCTTTTGTACTTGCTGATTTCTGACTGTTCATAATCTCGCCGTATTGTTAAATTTAAACATTTTCACAGGAAATGTGAAACGGAAATCATTGGTCAAATTATTTTTGATGTTAGTGCCTGTGTGTAATTTGTTCACAAACATGAGATATATAAGTACCTTTGTTGCAATTCTTATCGTGTGGTGAACAGTAAAGCCCTGTAAAGTTACAGCCAAGTCCTATCAAGCAATTACATTCCCTTTCTGAAAAAATAAGAAATTAAGTTTTGTCGTTATGTGTATATGTGCAGACAGATAGATAGATAGATAGATACAAATTAAAATCTATAGTCATTACTGATGTCATTACAATAACACACACACGCACACACTCGTGCACTAAAACTAAAGCTCTCTCTCTCACGTAAACAAATATGCACGCACACACTCATACACTCAAAATAGTACTCTCTCACACATTAACGAATGTGTACACACACACACACACACAAACACACACACACACATACACACACACACACACACACACACACACACACACACACACACACAGCCAGGTGTTTGTTACTGGAACCGCAAGAAAGAAACGGAAACTCAAACACGCGCAAACGCGCCCTTCTTGAAGACATGTAGACATATTGTGGTCCGTGCCAAACAAAACTAAATGTACACACAAACATTCAAGGTCCATGTATCAAGTCAGTAAATGAAAACAAGTCCTAGAATTGCCAATAGGAAGAAACAGCTCTCTAAGAAAAGATAGTGTAAGTTATGGTCCCTGAGACTGAAATCAGAGAGGGGAGATAAATAAGTAGACTATGTCTGTGAACTGAGTTTGAATGAGAAACAGCCTGCTCTTCAAGAAGCAAGGTCTCTGATCGTCCTATGACTGTGCAAATGTTCCATGTTCATGGCCACCCTTAAAATAAAGAAAATTAGAAGCACCACCATTCCACACGATTAGAAAAGTTTTTCTTCACTGCCTCCAACCCCCCACCCCACCCAAAATTAAAAAAAAGCATGAAGAAAGAACAGTGAATCTAGAGACCAAGGCGACTGATACGTTTTGGGATGCGCTGGTGAGTACCATAACTGGTCTGCGAGTATCCCACAAAGCGGCGGAAGCCGGAAGCGCCCCCTACATTAGCAAGCAAGCACAGGACATGTAAAGATACCCGTTCTAACCTTCAAACTGCCAGCTGGGACAAAACTCGTCAACAAAATCGTTTTAGTACCTTCGACAGGAAGATGATCTCATACTAATCACGACTCATTCACCTCTAGGCAATAGCATCCTGATTTTTTTTTTAAAGTTTAATAATAGACACATTGATGCAGATTGGCTGCGCCCCGAGTACGTGTATACAGTTGTGTATAGAGCTGTCTCTTTCAGTCCTTTGTATTAAAAAAGACAACAACAAAAACTGAGGGTTCGCGAAATTGAAATCACCTGACAATATGTTCTGCTGTTTGAACCGAAAAGCATGCCAACCCTGTGTCTAGGAACTGAGAATTTCTTTTCTGTTTGCTCAGACTATGAATGAAATCAATAACACAAAGAGTAATAAAATATTTTATATTTGTTATCCCCGAAGCAAAAAGCAAAAGAAACCAACAAAAAACAAAAAACAACACACACAAAAAAAAACAGTGCCTGGGACATTAAGTTTTATTTGCTTCTAGTCGGGTTATGGTTATTTCTAGAAATGTACAGATTTAAAAGTGGCTTACCACTTGCAGGTTCTGTCTGACCAAAATCGCAGAGGAGAAGATGTAAACACAGTAAACAAACTACGACATGGCTTCTGGTCATTTTTGTGCCTATACTAAGTGTGTGAGAGTTTTTATGATCTTATTTTAAATTCCAGACAAAAGGTATTTTACAGAACCCTCCCCAATTACGTCAGTGAAAAAATTCACGTAAGTCATACACTGATGACATCATACAACAAGACAATGTGGCGTCTGCGTCATAAACTACTGTTATTACATATTAGATCTGAGAAAGCATGCATATATAAACACTGGTCCATTTGTGGGGTCCCTACCAAATAGGTGCGACCTGTTTCACCCCCTTCCGCCAGCCTTCCTGCGATGCGCCGCGAGGCTGTGGGGATCCCCCAGAAGCAGATCAAGACCGAGAACATCATGAAGATGAAAGGTCTATTGCGGCTTCTGGGGTGAGTGTGAGCGAAAAACACACAATTGTGGGGTCCCACTGGAGCACTCCAGATCAGATAACGTCTTATGACGTAAGGAAATGATCAACGCCAGCTCCATTGGTGACGTTAAACTACTAACGATTCCCCGCCCCCCCCCATCCCCTTACTATCAAACCCACCGACGGAGGACGGTTGAGGGTGTGCGCCAAACTGATGCGACCTTTTTCACCCCTTCCGCCATCCCTCCTGCCCTCCCCCTCGGAACACAATGTGAGGCCGTGGAGTCCCACTGGAGCATTCCAGATCAGATAACGTCTTATGACGAAATTATCAACGCCCGCTCCAGTGGTGTCGTTAAACTGCTATCGATCCCTCACCCCCCACCCCCTGTAACTGATCAACCGACCGAGGACGGTTGAGGGTGTGCGCCAAACTGGTGCGACCTTTTTCACCCCCTTCCGCCAGCCCTCCCGCCCTCCATCTCGGGAGTGTATCTTTCAAGTTGCTTTGTGCACTGAATTTAATACATTATTAATTATAAAAGGTATACGGCGTGGTTGATTTAGGGTCACCACATAAAAAATGGGACATTTGTTATTACTATTGTAAAGTCAGATATTTGCACCGCTAATACACTAACAGGACACTAATAATTAGTATTTGAAATGACTGTGGCATAATTAGTATTTGAAATGACTGTGGCAGGTAAGATCGGGACAAAATAAGTAAACGCATCTGGTCAAATGAAGAAGAAAACTGTTAGTAGGCCTATAATTATGAGTAGTGAAAATCTTATCTAACTCCTGTTTTTTCCAGCCCCCTTAAATAAAAATAAAAAGTAAATTCGCTCCTCCATGAAGTAGAAATTAGCATACGTAATAGCACATCTTTAGTTTTGCAGATGGCATGAATATGTCATAATACTCATAGTTACATTTTGGCGACGATGATCTTAAAGATGGCAGCTTCCGACATCAGCCGATTTCGCTGTCTTTTGGCGATGGAAGTGAGGTTGAAGTATATATTATGCATATTTTACAGCATAATTCTGTCCATCAAAAACTACTTTATTGATTAGCTGGTCACAAACAAAGGAAAACGTAAGTACACTTTAGTGACGTCAATTTCTGGACCTTCTCCCTCATCCTTATGTTGATCAAAATTTTCCCTTCGCACTTCACGACTTAGGCCTACTTATTTCACGGCAGTCCCCAAAAAATAAAATAACACGTGCAGCAACATGGCAGTACCATATCTGTTTCATGTCTGACTTAGATATGAACGGAATGAAACTTAACATATTTAGCATTATGCACAATTTTATGTTTTAATTGCTTCACATTGAATACTTTTGTGTTTATAGAGTAAATCAACACGACGTTCATGAACGAACAACTAGACGAGTTGGCCAGTGTGAATTCCCTACCATTTCTCCTTGTATTCTGCATTTCACAAAGCGTGTCCATTATTGACTGTAGGCACTATATCATTGTAAACTGTCGACGAGATAAACTCATTTGTGAAAGTTCTTAGTAAATTTTAAGACTATTCGAGAAGGGGAAAATCGCTAATTATTATTTATAGGGTGGTGGTGGTGATGTTAAGTAGTGGAGAGGTAAGGGAAATAACTACCGTTTTTACTGATCAAGATTTACTTTACTTGTCTCAATTAGCCAATAATAAACCTTCTTCGTAAACTCGACCAATAATGTTGTGCGATTCTAAAACGCACGGCACAACATCCGCATTGAGGGAGACAAATTCGGAATGGATTAGATTGCTTATGTTCGGTAAGACTAAGAATATGTATTTAAGATTACTATTTATATACATGCATAAATATAGATTTAACAATCAATATTTCGACACACTAAAATTTGAAATATTGCAGACTGATTAAAAATTTATAGCTGGGTTTCATTTTCCTTTTAATTTGTTAAAGACATGATTTGGGAAATTAAATACAATCACAGTTGGCGTCTTTTTACTCAACGCCAAGGGGTGTGATAGTTGCACTGATGCTAAAAATGCATAACTCATTGGCATATATACACTATTTTAAAGAAGCTCTATCCTAGCTAAGCGCCAACATTTTTCATTGGTATGACTAGGAAAGAGACTGTTTATTTTAATATGATTGCTTTCTAATAAATTTGCCACGTTAATCGAGCCCGAAATCACACTGACTTTGTAATTGTACATGTAATTGTAACTTTGTAAGTCATATGGTGATTTTGGCTGTATTTCTACACTTTTTACGGATTTTCTTTTCCAGTAAATATGATTTGGTAACGTAAAACATACGATATATATTATTATGTTAAAATGTTATGGTCACATAAATAAAATGTTACGAATAGATCTGTCTGCAGATATTTTCTACATTTAAAATTTATGACTGCTGTTAAGTTCACTTATAATTAAAATATTGAAGTATATTGTTCTTAAATATTGTATGTTAACTATTCTGTTTGAAGGTAAAAATATTTTAAAATATAGCCTATATAGTATATTGTCCTAGATTTGGCATTATACTCATTATTACTAAAGTGAAATAATGTACAGTTATAAATAATGATGTAACTTATACCAAAGAAAGTTATACAACATTGTTCTTATAATTATAGCCATGTAATATAGCCTATTCCTAATTTAATACTCAAACTGACCTCACCTTCATTATACCAGATACATGGATCATGATTAATAGATTATAGTACATCATCCTAATATTGTAATAGTGTTATTGTTGAGTATCCTGTGTACACATTTAATTTGTTGGTTACTAATTATTGGTTCTGTTTATTGTCTAATACTAATAGTGACCTATTATGTACTACTACTAGAAATACTACATTACTAGTAATATTACTCCTTATTATTATTACAATATATATATATATATATATATATATATATATATATATATAAGTAGTCAGAATTTTTTATGCTCTAAAATGAATATTGAATTGTTTCCACTTGCTCTGGATTTTTCTTAATATGTTGTAAAGAAAGAAAACTGAATTGAGGCAGGTCTTGAGAAATAAGAGTTATTTGAGTTAAAATCAAATAAAAGTTAACTCATGTAATAAGAAGTCAGAAATCTTTGACTGTTTGAGTAGTAAATTGATCATTAACTGATTTCAGACACAAAAGAAATTATAGAGAATTTAATTCCTAGAAAAGGTGGTTCTGCACTATAGATTAGATACTGAAGAATAAATATTTTAATATGCTTTATTAAACCCCTCAGATTCAGAAGCATACTTTGTCAGTTTGTGCAGCATATTTACTTTAACTTTATGCATCTGTCATTGAATAGGTTTCAATTATTAAGAAGATTTTGTAAAATCAGCATTTAAAAATATTAAATTAAATGTGTTTCAGGTTGGATGATTTCATAGACACAAGATTGGACCATAAATGGATGACTCTGCAGTTCAGTTCGAAGAGGTAAAATTATTGAATTGTCTGAAAATGTTGATTGAGTTATTTATTGTAATGATAGTAAAGTTGTAATAATATTATACTATAGTTCTAGTTTTACATTTTGCATTGCCTGACTTATTTATACCCCTTTGCTTATTGTTATTGTATTTATTTTATAGATTAATTAGTAATTTATTTATATTGTATGGACTTCACATTTTAACTGTATATAAAGTGAAAGTGTTTAAATATTTAAGTTTTATCAAATTTATTTTTATAATAAGTGAAATTTTAACTTAGTTAAATCAAAGGATGCTGATTCAAGATGCCATTATAGTGTTTTAATTATGATCTGATTATGTTACTCATATATTAAAAATGTAGCAATTTGTCAAAACAAGAAGTAAAAGTTTTTGTCAGCTGAATTGCAATTACAAATACAAGTAATATAACTTTGAAATAGATTTTTAAAAGTTGAGGATTTTATTGTTTCAGGTCTTACTTAAACTGTCAGTTAAAAGTTAATGTTTATATCTTTTTTGTTTTTATAAAATTTTTCTATCATTTTATCTTGCAACTTTATTTAAAAGTAATACTAATAGTTGGAGTGTTTTGGTTGTTTTATTAATTAAGGCTTTTCTATCTTTTGATCTTACAACCTTATTGTATATTTATTATTATAAATATAACTATAATAAGAATTTGCAGTATTACTATTACAGTACTATTAGTGATGTTACTGTTATTAGTATTATTATTATATATATATATTAACAATAGAGATTCATGCATGTATAAAGCAATGAAATTGTGTGGAAAATCTTCATTGATTACAAATAAAATAAAATTATAATATATACTAATTCTATTAGTATTATAGTATAAGTGAGTATAAGTATTATCTACTTAGAATTAGATCACATATACTGATATAGAATACTTTATAATAGTATATATAATATTAATAAGCATTCTTGTTAATTTATCAGGTAGATACCTTCAGATGTTCTCATTTGTAAATACTTAATAAATTTTATGTTGAGAATTTGACTTGAAATTGAATGAAAGATGAATGCTTAATAGTTGAATTTGACTTTCAACATTAGTAATATTAATTTATATTTAATTATAATGAGATTTGAACATAAAGTTATGACATAGCCCTCAATAATGATATAAAAGGAGAGCAAAGATCGGAAAGTCATTTGTTTCACTGCATAAAATTGTCAATCTTTTTTGCAGTTTAAAACCTTCTGTTCTGGAATACTAAAAGGTGATAATGTCCAGTTTCTGAAGCTTATCCAGAAACGCTATGACAACTGTAAGATGGAGTTTCGAAGTTCTGCAGATATGCTGACTCTTTTAAAAAGAACTCGTGAGAAGCTACAGTATGATGAGAAGAGGATGTTTGTTCACCTGAAAGATTTTGTCACGGAGCTCAAAGCATGGGCCCATGACTTAAATGGACATATTCCATTAAGTAGAAAACGGAAGAGCCCACATCATTTGCAGAGTGTTGCAAAAGTTATGAAAATCGATGACAGTACATCTGACAGCTCTGATATGGAGGGAAAACTCCACAGAGCTGTAGGAATAATGCCTCTTCAGCATAGCTTAGTAGTAGGTTGTGACAATCTTTGCACTCCTTTGCAAAGCCCATCTAGTCCTAAGCATGCTGTTTCCCATAGTGCCTCATTTGACATTGATAACCCACCTGCAGAAATGACTGATTTACCTCAATGTGAGAACCAGAAAAATCATACTTTTTCTGTCAAAATACCTACACATAAAATTGACAGCATCTGTGCAACTGGCTTAAAAGTTGATGCCATATATGAGTTAGAAAATATTGAACTAGATGCACATCCAGAGTCCTCAGGGACTTGTGTAAGTGAGCAAGTATTCACCACTCCATCAGCCAGCAACACCACAGACAGTGATTTGATTGAGACTGATAATAAGATTTCAAAAGGCAGCATTGATCACAGTGGTAATAAAACAAGTTCAGATGAGGCTGAACGTGTATCATTCCTGAAAAATATTGGTCTTTGTCCTAATGATGGCAGCTTCTCCTCTGGCCAGCATATAGGCTTCAACCCAAGTGAAACGATTTCAAGCCCGGCAGCACAAAAAGAAGTAAATCACACTGACATTACTAATCCTTCAGATACGAAAGCTAAAAATGAATCTGGCTCTCATTCAGCCTATGATGATTTGGAATGGGGCTTAAATGAAGATGACTTATCAGAGGCTCAGAGTTCTTATCATCAGAAACCCTTTGACACATTTAGAGTGAAAAGCCAATCTGTGCAGTCATCTTCTAAAGGGAGACTGACTGATGGTGATCTGAACACAGACTTTTGTGGTAGAGTTTCTCCTGAAAACGTTCAAGAAGAGGCAGAAGAAAATGCTGATGATGAATCACAAGCTGACACAAACAACCCAAAGCATTCACGTCACATTCAAAAGCTGGAAAAACTTTTAGAAGTGAGTTCTTTGGATAAAATAATGTTTTATGATATATGCTAATTTGACACTAATGAGGGCACAAAAAAAAGCATTCCACAATGACATGAGTTGATGGTAATTATGTGAGTGTGACAGTCATTGCAGCATCTTGAATAATCTTGGGATAGCAGGGTAATGCATTATTACTGCTCAATTCAGTAGTATGGCCAAATTTCTCAACCCCTTTCAATGCTTGGAAAAAAATATGTTATGTTAACTTGAAATGTTATTTCAATTTTTAAAGTTTTCTTACTCCCTCAGGTTTAAATGTAGATCTGTCTTAACCTCATGTCCTAAAATTTGGAGTCAAAATCGGGACATTTTCACCAACTCCACAACTCCATGACCCTGCTTCTAAATCTAAATTGATCCAAATATTGCTGAGTTACTTTGGTACAGATGTATTTGACAGTAAGCCATCTGTGTACTCTCAGAGTTCAGAATCATTGTGTGGCATGGGATTTATTAATTTGTTTAGTGCTTTTGATCATTAGTTCATGTAACATATGGCAGTCTATTTAGTTCTTTTGGTAATTTAGTTTGGTTTGTTTGAATGGACCTGTTCATGAAATTCCATATTTGTGACTGTTTGCAATTCTGAGCATGGTTGGTTCTGCATTAGAAAGGTTTGTACCAATGTTAGTTAAATCTAGATATACATGGCATGAATTTAAATTGAGGACTATTTGCAGTAATAATATTTTTTTATTACCAGACATTAAATAAAATATTCATCCTACAAGTACATTAAAAAAAAGAGGGTTTGAGTAATTCATTTAAACTTAACCTCTTTGAGTTTATCAAAAGTCTTCTCATTAGAAGTAGAACATTAGATTCAGAGTAAATCTTTGTCTTATTTTATTTAACAACACAAAGTAAAAAAAAGAATTAATTAATTTTAATTATTTTCCACCATTTTCAGTCACTTGTTTTATTCAACTTTATTATTATTAACTATATCCTAAATCTTGCAACTTATAATTTCCATGAACAAATTAATCATTCAATCAATTAAACCCTTTATTGTTCATAATTACAGTGACCTATAGTCTTATTTAATTTACACTTGAGAAAGAAATATCTTTTATTTGTTTTAATGGCTTAGACACAAAATACTGATATAGACACAAAATATGGTATTTTAATTTGGCTTAATTACATTGCATAGCTATCACATCCTGTCAGATGCTTAAAGTTAAATTGTGCAAATATTTATGCATTTTAAATGCTTCCATATTTTTTTTTTTACAAGAATAAATAATATACAGGAACAAAATAATTTTAATGCCATTAAAATGTGAAATTCTTTACAACTTACCAGTACTAGCTGAGAGTAGACTTGGTGTCACTAATATAATATATTATTAATGGATTTGATCAGAATTGTATTTTTCTAGTTTTATTTTTTTCCTATCCATCTTGATCATCCAGAATTGGTTTTATTTGAAACCAATTATTTATTTAAGTCTGACAGGAAAGATATACCACATTGTCAAGGTTATGAATATATTACTTTTTACGTGACCTCAGAGAATCCGCGACAAGATTGAAGAAATACGGGACAAGGAACTGTCACTTGATGATCTTGATGCAGATGACTCCGCTTATATTTATGAAGACCGTTTGCAGAAAAAGTTTGTAAAAGTGTGGAATAAACTTTGTCAGTTGAAGGGCCGATCAACATCCTCAGGCAGACCAATAGAGCGACGTTTCAAGTTTGAAAGTAGGTTCACTTCATTGTGTTGTTTGATTTGGAAAAAATATTTAGGTTGTCTTTGAGTCAGTTCTCCAGTACTTTACAATTCATTTGTTGTGAAAGCTTTAACACATTATTATGTTATTTGTAAATAACTTTTCAGTTATTCTCTAATTCTGTTGTATTAATAATAAATACTGTGTTTAGTTTGCTTTTAAGTTTTATGCTGCACAGATAAAATGTATGATGGAAAACCACTGAGAAAGTGTTTAATAACTTAAAATTGGGTGGTGTTAAACATCATTCATATATTTTTATTTTATTGATTTGTTTCATTGATTTAGTATTATTATTACTTAGTATTAACTGAGGAATGTTAAAACATTTTTTTCAAACATAAACAAGATCCCTGCATTTATAAAGAGTTTTTTTTTAAATTATTATTTTAGTCATTGATTTAGTACTAATAGTAGTTGACAGGAAGTTAATTTTTTTATAATTCTCACCAAATTCTAATTATAATACTTTTTAGTAATTTTTACTAGTACTTCTGTAGTAGTACTTTTAATACTAGTACTACTAATCGTAATACTAATATTACTAATAGTGGTATTGGAGTCTTTTAAATTTCATTATTATGCTTTTAGAAGCAATATAATTTAGTATCTAAGTAGCTCTTGAAATAATTATTTCCTAATAAATGTGTTGTAAAAGAATTAGTAACTAATGGTAATTGCATATATATTTTATTTTAATATTTATAACTGAAAACAGCATGTTACTGTTAATTATGTAATATCATATTAATGAAGTCTTAAATGTAACTAACTATACAGAAATTTTTAATTTTCTTTTTAAAAAATTGTGATCTTTCTGTCTATAGGTACCAGATTTCCAGAAATAAATCGTAAGATTGAGAACTTTGTTAACCATCGCAAGATATTTCCAGACTTTCACGACATTAAAGGCATTGTGAAGAAAGTCAATACCCGATCAAAGCTGGAACTTAGGTACACTTAATATAATCTTATGTGTTTAAGTGACAGTTCTTAAGGTTAAATCCTTATAATTTTTACTCAGACATGATGATTTAATGTGCTTTAAATTCTTTGTAAATTCTTTATTTCTTTTTTTTTGTTTTGTTATTGATCCTTTTGATTTGTATTGGATACTTGATAACTTAAGCATCAAATTGATCCATAAATAGCAAGTGGGTGTGTGACATGATAGAATGTTTCTGTGATTTTTAGGCCTGTGATCATTTTTGGTACTGAGAATTTCTGTTATCTGAATTACTTTTCTTCGTTGTTTGAGTTTGGTTTCCTCATTGAGAAGTGTGCATAATTTGTATTGAAGCCCAGATATAACACTGTTTCTACAGATAGCATTTTGTACTTCACATAATCAGTCATATGAATACAGAACTACATTTGTATTCTGTATGGCAGAATAATAGAAAATGTGGTTTGGGTGTGAAAATGAATCAACAAGTCAACACACAAAAAATTGTTCATTTTGTATTGTTTCCACTTTCACTTACTCAGGACATTGGCATATCGTTTGGTCTTACCTGCAGTTTTGGCTGACTTTTCTTTCAGTTGATTTGCATTGTGGTGTATGTCTTCACTCTATGCTAAAAATTTGAAAGTCATGGAACAGGGGGTCATCTCAGTTTTGAGTTCAAAATCTTTCACAATCATTTCTTTAGCTAGTGTGAAAATAATATCTAGCAGCAAAACTAGTATTGCAAATTATTGTTATATATTCTTTATGTATAACTCAATTATTCTTTACATTTCAGTGATCCTGAACAAACACAACTTAGTTTGTGGTATCTTTGTCTTTAGAACTTTAAATACTTTGTCCAACATCAACAGGTTTGTCCAGCATTCGCCAGAAGGCATTATACAATTCAATGTTAATAACTGGAAGATCTTCCTTACCTCACCCA
This sequence comes from Sinotaia quadrata, assembly GCA_028829895.1. Taxonomy (NCBI): domain Eukaryota; kingdom Metazoa; phylum Mollusca; class Gastropoda; order Architaenioglossa; family Viviparidae; genus Sinotaia; species Sinotaia quadrata. The sequence continues at coordinate 106,186,396 of CM054180.1, forward strand.
AAAGGCAGCATGACTTAACAGCTATAGTGCCATGTAGTGGAAATAAAGTACATTATTACAGTACTAATAGTTGAGTGTTTCTAACATTTTTGGTGATTTTTAATATTTTTTTAATTAAAATATTAAAACTGCTGTTAATGTGAATTGGCACAGTTTGGAGGCAAACAAGGGTTACCTGTATACATTGGTAAGAGAAGTGAAATGCTTAAATAAATTGTTTAGTTGCAATTTCTCAATTGGAATTGGATGTGTTTTGTTAACATGATTGACAGTGCCAACCAGATAAATAACATCTCAAGGGAGGCATTTCTTGATGTGGGAGAAGCTCTACAGATGCGCAGGCATGAAGATTTTGTCAGCACCTTCTACTGCAAGCAGACAGTGGGATTCAGGTATTATATTGGAAGTGTCAGGCAGTAATGGTAACTGCTTACACTTCCTCATCTTTAATATAATGCCATGTTATTCAAATTCACAATACTGCAATGGAATTTGAGATAGTAACAATAATGGTGATATTACAGCACCTCATCATGACATCAGAATGCCTCATTACTGCATTTTTATATCTTGCTTTAGGGTGTCATTAGTAATAAAGATGATAACTTATTATGTATGGTGCCTCATCTTTATTTTAGTTTTAGTTTTCTCATTTCTGTGTAACTAGAATAATCAGGATTCTGCCCTTTTTGAGCCTGAACTTAAACACAATTTTAAAAAAATGCTTGAATTATTTTTTTTTGTTTTTCTCAACACTTTACAACAGGAGCAATCAAGATCCTGCCCTCTTTGACCCAGAACTGGAAAACAATTTGAAAAAATGCTTGAATTATTTTTTTTGTTTTTCTCAACACTTTACAACAGGAGCAATCAAGATCCTGCCCTCTTTGACCCAGAACTTGAAAACAAGTTGAAAGAAAACCACCGACTAGGCGTATTACGTCTTGAAGAAGTGAGTCTCTGCATATTTAAGTTTGGGTGCATGTGTAGCTTGAAGTGATACCTTGATAGTGAATTGTATCACAGTACACTTCCAACATTACATTAATTCCTTATATTTCATTTTCAGATAATTAATTTGTGTTCATGTTTAATTCCTGAAAATTTCTTTTGATGATTATATCAATAAAATAAATATTGAACGTGGAAATGTACCAAGTGTGATGAGTTTTATGTGCCTGTCATGCCATATACATTTGTTTAAATGGTTTTTTTTTTAAATTGTAAATGGATATTATAAGGGTACCTAAATATGCAGAATGACAGGTTTTACTTGTTCAGCAATTGCATTAATTTATGCTTAATTCTTAAGTGCAGTATAATGTCACAGTATGTTACTGTTGTTATTGTTTGCTTATAATGTCATAATGAGCAAACTTTTCATCAAGGAGAAAATTTTCTGAAATACATCACAAACAAAAATTCAGATAACAGTTATCTTCAATAAAAATTATCTTATCTGTCTTAAAGTGATGAAAATTTATAAATTTATTCTGATGACTGTTGTCTGAAATTAAAGCACTATGGAAGATCGCTGGATTGGTTTAATGGCAAACATCATACTTTCATTTAGAGACCTTCACATTTTCTTTTTTACAATATAATATTCAGTTAACAATTTCCAATATTCTTTCATAATGCATTCAAATAACTTGACAAAATGTTTTTATACTACATGATGTTGATATTTTCAAACCATTTAAATGTCAGTGCAGGTACAGAAATTCTCACATTGGATTGATTTATTATTAAATGTCAGTTTTCACAAAATGTTGCATACAGGTATAAATTATAATCAGAAATAACAGAAAAAAACAGTACCCTATCTTCGTGAAATAAATCCAATTCGAAGGACCCAAAGGTCTCACTTTTGAAAATAAATGTCTCTCGTTTTTTATAGTCATCAGAAATCATAAACTGCCTTATAATAAATATTTTCTGATGAGAAGAGATCGTAAGTCTCTATTCTTTAGTGTTACAATGTGTAACTGGTACCTGTGTACATGGCTGTCTATACTCATAAATTCTCTGAAATGTTCATTTGAGATATCATGTGCTAATGCTCTTGACCTGCACCAAAAAATTCTGTCTGATCCAACTGAGCGTTAAAGATCCTTTGGAAGATGCCCATTGTGGAATAGGATGCAACAGTTTTGAAATAGTAATATCAGAAGTTCTTAGTGCACCAAGTAGGAACTTCCAATACCCTATGTGGCAGAGTATAGGGCCCTTGCATTCTGCTAAAGGTTAAGATAAATATATGTATTGTTGCATTAGTCTTTAGTGATACAGGACACTGGTGGGTTTTTTTTTTAATTAGGGGAGACAACCCTGTCACCACTATGTAGAGTACCATACATATATCAATTATTTATTTATTATAATGCTACTGATGTTTACATATCTCCGATAGTCAACTTTTCAATCCTCCTTGACACTACCAACACCACTACTAATTTTATTGCAGCTTATTCCACTCATTAACCTCTCTGTCCATTTTTCATTTTAGAAGTTGGCTCACAAGTTTCGCGACACCCCTTGCACCCCTCTCAATCATTCCCCTTCCACATTTGCTTGTCCCTTGTCCCATCCACTTACTGGTAAGTCCCTAAGTACATTCATGGATGTGTGTACATATATGTGCCATGTGTGTGCATGTCTGTATGCCTGCATTTTATAGCAATTTGAAGATGAACATTATTGTTGCTATTGACACATAACTTTACTTGCGTGTAGTTCCTCTTGTCTCTGTTTTCCTTTCATTCTTTTCTTCTTTTGCTTTACACAGTATGTTTGCATTTTTATTCAACCCAGTGAAAGCTCTACAAGATTTTGATAAAACACTGTTTATATATAAAAGTTTATAACAATTACTGAAAATTGAACATGTTGACAGTACGACAGAAATCATAGTTGGATAAGTAGATTGCAGTGTGTAACATGGTTTTGTAACCATTTGTTTCCAACCACAAGACAATTGCTCAATCGCAGATTTTACTGTGATGTTATTTTTGTTAATAAATACAAAGTTTTCAGAATAGTGATATCAATTCTTTTCCTATTGTATAAATTGGAACACAATTATTAATATTTATTACTTTTGTTTGATCGGTTCCTTTTTTAATTTTTAAATGGACACACCTCTTACTATGCATTGATTTTTGTCAAAAAGTCAAATTTGGTTCATTGTTTATTTATTTTTTGGGGGGTTTTAGAATGGTTTCATCTGTTAACATATATCAGTTTTGTCAAACAGTCACTATTTCTTCCTTGTCTATTTGTTTCACATTTTGTTTGCATCCCATTGGTTCTGTTATATTACCTACTTCAGTTTCTTTTCAGTGATTTTGTTATGTTAATAGATTAAAATATTATTAGCCCAACTGTTAATTATTACAGTTCAGAATATTCAGAACTCTCCATTTGTTTTGTTGCTGGATGAGTTTGGACAGGTCAAGCACACACCACAAGTAACATATATTCTCTCTGTAGGTGATCAACAAATACACAGACATGCAGTTTTCAATTGGAGAAGAGGCACAAGAAGTTACAGAAAGATCAGATGCTGATGGATCTGACAATTCAGAAACGGAGAAAAATATCTTGGAAGATAAGGACAAAAGTCTGCATGTGGAAGAAGAGAAGAAGAAAGATAATACTAAAACTGAACAGAGAAAGAAAACTGAAGTTGATAAAGCAAAAGAGAAAAAGGAGGATAATGCTACAGCAGAAGAGAAAAACAACACAGATGACGATAAACCAGAAGTAAAAAAGAAGAAAGATAATGAGAAAGTAAAATGGAAAAAGAGGAAATATAATAAGAAAGTAGAAGATAAACAGATGAAGGATGATGAGAAAGTAGTTGAAAATGAAAGGACATCACTTTTCACTGAAGAAAGTACAAGTCAAGAAAGAGAAGAGAGTGATGACACCAATGAAGAAGAAAAATTAAATGTCCGACGGATAACTGATGAGGAATCTGTGATGGTAGATGATGTGGAGTTAGAAGGTAAGTGCTCTTGGGTTCATTCTTATGATGTTTACCAAGTCATTCAGTTTTGTAATTACTTAATGTTTGAAATAAAGTAATCTTTAATTAATTGGTTTGGGGGTGAGTGAGAGTCAGTATTTGTTTGAAACATTCTTTCCTGTCTTAATTTTGTGAATATTTTCTTGCTGCAATATAACATTTATATAATTGCATAAAGCATTATTTAAAATCGTTTTTACTCTCACAAGGTTTGCAATATTATTTGTTTGAGTTTTGTTTTTCAAGATTATTTTGTGTATTTCCTTCTCATATTCAAGATGTCTTTGGTTTAAAAGTCTATCATTCTAAAAAATATTATTAATCCAGAGCATATTGTTCATTGTTTCTACTCAGCAACATTAAGCAAGATTCATTTTAGTACAAAGGTTGGGGTATGTTTTATTATGATTATATTTTATTACTGTGTCAATTTCTTTGTTTTAGATTCATGCATCTCTTTGCCAGTATTAACAGCATTGAACTGTTTTGTTGTTTTTTTTCCTGTACTTTGTATGTGTGAAAATTTCTCTTATTACTATCAGAATTGTGTGTGTATGTGCAGTCGACCGTGACGAAGAATGGCTGGGAGCTGACGGTGAACTTCTTGAGAATATGGACATTGGGAACATGCATGATCCTTCTAAGGAAGGATGTGCTGTAGTTCAGGATACAGTTGAAAAATCTGCTGCACCTTTCAAACCTGAATTCCATGTTCTCCCTCATTTATCATCCATCCATGCTGAAACAGACAGAAATACTACTATTGAAACCCTAAACAAACCGTATTTAAATCATCTCACTCCTTGGGCTGTTGGGGATAGTGTCCAAAGCCTCACAGGTGATCAGCAAAGCAAAAGCAAAGATAACTCTGACCTGGGGGATGAATCAGAAAACTATAGTGTGTTTAAATTAAGTCAAAGAGGCTGTGCTCCAAAGAGGAGTTCCCCCTTTTACCATGCTTTTCCTCTACACCCCCCGCTGTCAGGAAGCCAGCTAACAGGTGCCAGAGCTATGGAAGACCTTAGGCTGCCATTTCAAGACAGGGTACACAATTCACATTCACCAGTCAAAATTAACACCAGCTTTATAGTGCCAAAGCATTTGACAGTGCATAGACCTGGGATCAATGGTCGAGGGAAGGGCAGAGGTGGTGGTTACTTCTACCCAGGCAGATCTAGCTCATCACTTGTTACACACAAGGCAGATGATGATGTTACCGTAATCAACATTTCTGATGAAGAAGATTCAGGAGCATTCATGAAACAGGACTCTCGGAATTGTCGGTTGCCATCACCTCCTGTGGCAGACAGCTTCCTTGTAGGCAAATCCAAAATAGATCGGCATCTCGGTATTGTTCCGAAGTCAGAACCCATTGGTGGAGATCCTGGTGATGATAGTGTTATCATCTTGTCAGATTCAGATTGATCAAGCCTGCTACATGTCACTGACTTGTTTGTCAGATTCAGATTGATCAAGCCTGCTACATGTCACTGACTTGTTTGTCAGATTCAGATTGATCAAGACTGCTACATGTCACTGACTTCTTTGTCAGATTCAGATTGATCAAGTCTGCATTGTTTACTGACTTGTTTGTTTTGTTCAAAGGTGGAGAAAATTATCTCAGTTGAAAATTTCTATCAGGCAACAAAAGGGTAAATTAAACAGGTTAAATCTATATAGACCATCCTGTTATCCTGTTCCAAAAGACATTACACAGATATAAAATATGCATGTACACACACACACACACACACACACACACCAATATATGGTAAAAGATAGATCCTAGTTGTCATGTGAAATTTGCACCCAGCTTGTTTATCATACAAGTAAAGCTGTTTTCTCTACAGCTCTCCCACCCACCTACCCACCCAGATACTGATGATGAATGCATCCACTGATTGTTAAATATTGTATTGTGATGGTGTGACTAGCCTCATTGAGTCATATTGGCTTGATTGGAGTTTCATGAAGCCATGGGCTTCTTTTGTCAAATGGCTTTGGAAAAATGGTGATGTTTGTTCAAAATTTGTTGACTGTCAGAGTGGGGACCCTACAAAGTGACCTTGAGAGACAATTAATCTTTAAACTCATAGTCACTATGATTTAACTGTTCCAATAGTCATTTGTCAGATGTATAGGATACAGACTAAATGCATGGTAAGCTACAAAGGTACCTCCACCATGTTAATTCTAGATGTTTATTTAATATGCTTTCACTTTTTGTAATTATATGAATTGTTTTATTGGTAATTGTAGGGAATACCCCTGAACAGAATGAGAATGTACAATGAACTCTCACTAAATTGATTTTTTATTTTTGAATGGGGATATTGTTTACTGTTCTGGGCAAATTTGTAATTTCAATATCTCCTCTACCCTTCCCCCCAGCCCAAAAAGACAATTTACATTTTTTATATTATTTATAATATATTTTAATTTATTATTGTATAGATCCAGTCAGTAAAGAAAAGTTATTCTTAGCTTTTATCAACTCAACTGAACTTTACTTTTTAGACAAATTAAGAGATCTTTATTATTTTTTTTAATGAACTTCAAAACTTGCTGGCAAGCAGAAATCATTCTCCCCTACAGATAAGGTGTTAGAAATATTTTTCTGGTGAAATTTAAATAATGCTATTCTCAAACTTCCAGATAATTGATAGCTAAGATTTTGTCTATCTGGCATAACAATGCAACTCAACTAAGATTTGTCATTTAGTGTACACTGCAGAGCATAATCAATTCTAAAGAAGTTTATTTTGAATTTTCCACTTAACATTCTATTAACATTTTTCTCATTTAATTGAATTGATCAGTGTTGCACAGTTTGTTTAAAATTAATAATGTGTCATTTAAAACCATGGGTGCTAAAACCATAAGTCCAGTGTCCCTGTAGTGATATCTGGCCAATAGTATCTTCATTTGGGATGGGGTGGAGAGAACTGGGGTATAGAAATGTGTCAGTGTTTGACTAGTATTTGGAGTAGTGAGATTAATGAACTGCTATTGATGGAGTTATCCATTGGACACACCCTTTGTCTAACTCCGGATTGTCATACTCAGACTCTGGATTGCAAATATTTAATCATCTCAGAACATCAAGCTCCAATATGAATATACATAAATGATATTTGTATTTTTTTAGGTGCCTGAAGAACCAATAACAGCTTTTGACGATTACTTTCAGGAACAGATTATTCACATTACTTTGCTTTGATAAAATGGCAAGGATCTAATCAATATTAATTATACAGAGCCATAATTAGACTTCCTAATCAAGTAACCAGATATTTAATGAATTTAAATTGACGCCTACTTGCACTGTAAACTTATTTTGCTCATTGAGAGCATAAAGGGATAAATTGATTCACATAAATACACTTACTCTTTCTGTACACAGCTTATGGTGTCTGGGAACAGAAGAAAATCAAGCTCTGCCAGACCATGCAACAGTCTCTGTATACCCAAAATAAAAAAAGTGTATTTACCTTATGAAGCAAAATTAATAAATATAATTTTTTTTTAAAACTATTTTATTCAGATTATGCCATACTTTTATTCAGTGAAAAGCCTATAAATTTTCTTTAAAGTGGATACATTAATTTTACCTTTTATTTAGTGAAAAGTATCATTTTCAGCCTATAAATTTTCTTTCAAGCAGATACATTGATTCTACCTTTTATTTTGTGAAAAGTATAATTTTTAGTCTATAAATTTTCATTAAATTGGATACCGTAATTTTACCTATTAGAAGACAAACTAGAGCCATCTTAAGTCTGAACTATACACAGAAAATATATCTTTTTGAGATAGGGGGGGGGGGGGACTGCTCAGGACAATTTCTATTTTTGGCTATGCATGTGGATATGTAAGATTGGGTCTATACTAAATTGTTACATCTATCATACATATGCATTTTAGTCAAGAAAGATATTTTTACTATCATTAAACATCAGCGCCATATTTCGAACCTTCTGATGAATAAAATACAATTTAAATGTGAAGCATAGTACATTATATTTTACACACATACCTTTACATTATAACTGCCATGTATCTCATGAAAATCATTTAACCATTGACAGTGGTTTCTGGTGATCAGAAATTCATCTAACAATTGTATAAAACTAAGATATATGCTCTTTTTATTTTATTACAGGAAATATGATTTCCTTATAACAATACAAGATATATAGTTTTGCTTACATTGCCATTTGTTCACATTCTCAAGAAAAATCACTTGTGAATCTGTTATTTATTGTTTTATTATTTTCATATAAATTTATCAACATCTAAGATGGCTTGCCTGTTTATTAGATTTTAATTTTTTTTTTTTTAACATTCATGGACAAACTGAGATAAATGTAGCAGGACTGATTTGTTAGCATCGGCATTTTATCAGATATTATACATTTTTGATTATATTGTATGAACAAATCCTGTTCATACAATATAAATTAAAATTGGTTTCTGAAATGCCATCGTAAGTCGAATCATTATACATTATGTAATTGCAAATTATTTTCCATTTTGAGAAACCAATATCATATATAAAAATACCAGAGTTGTAGAAATTGGAGACATACTCAGTAAAATGTTAATATATTCCCCTATAAACATTTATTAACTAAACAAACATTCATTATACAAATAAAGCAAAGAAAATACATTTTAAAATTGTAAATGATATTAGGGTTCATAAGTTGGGAGTTGATTGTACTTATGTTTACTATAAGCTTCTCTTCTCAACATGTGTAACTGTGATATGGATAATGAAGGATTAGGCATTTGCCTTCCTTCTGGCAGTGATTTATTCAAAGACCACTGTGACCACTCACCTTTTAGACATCCACCTCTCTGGCAAGCACTTGTCATCTTAATGTAAAGAGCATAATGCTTCGAGTTATCTCATTTATCCAGGGGTGGATTATCCAGTTTGCAAACTATAAATGAAACAGTCACTAGAAAGAGACATAATAAAATTTTAGAGAGTCGCTACTGCAGAAAAAAAATTATAGAGCACTATTATGTACAAACATCGCTGTAACTTTAGTATGCATAATACCTGGATGTATAAACATTCAAAGAAGTATTATTATCTTATGTAGCAAGGCAGTGTCTTCTTGTCCCAAAAAAAAAAAAAAAAATGACAGTGTACAGTGAACTACAGCAATACCCTTAGTATCTAGATACCTCACAATAATTACAAGTCTTATAGTTATATTTTACTTTTTACATGAAGGCATATGCTCATGTCAGAAAAGCATATATATATTAATTCAACACTGTTAAAATAGCATTATGTGAAATAAACATAAAGCTAGTATGGGATTTATAGATAATAAATGGTAGAACACTGAATATGGATTTAATTATTACCCTAGATTCAGAAAAACTGTTTATGAGAGTTCCTTAAAAAAGAACACACTTCTCTTGTTTTGCTATCATTTTCTCTCTGGATTGCAGGGAAATTGTCTTCCTGACCTGTTTTCCTTTATTTACACTTATTTTAGAAATCATTGTTAGTTACTGAAGGTTATTTTAGTCAAATATAGAGAATTATGGGGAGCTCTTTCCACTGAAAGAATGCAGTCAACTCTATAAACAGGGCCAAAATACTCTGCAAAAGTATTTGTGATTGGCTGAGACAAGCTCGAAGCTTGTTAGCAGAGTCCTACAGTCAGTTTGACACAAGTGTAGTAAATTTGGTTTCTAATATTATGTGAATACACAAGCCTCTGTGGAAGACCTAACGCTGTGCAAATTCAACATTATGTGAGAAGTCGACTGTATTTTGTAATTTGAGGATTGACATAATTCTAAAATGGAATAAAACTAGTCTGGAAAATCTGTTCACGTTGGAAATATGCATGCTTATTCTCAATCAAAACCACAAAGGGAAAACTTAATTTATGATTATTTTTAATGGTAAATATATGGTGATCAGCACATAAAGACATTTTAATTTATTAACCTTAAAAGCTAAGAAAATTAGCCAATCATTTTTCCTTATGTCATTGAATGATATTGATTAGATTTAGACTGTTAGAGTCAAGCAACAAACATTTTATTCATGATGGTGGATAATATATAATCTTTAGGGTTACAGGGACTATGAAATATGGCCATTTGATATCATTGTTTAGTTTGCCCTTGCTTTTCTCCATTATAGAGAGCCATACTTTTTTGTTGTTATCCATTTGCAGTTGGGGTGGTGGTGGTGCCACTCATCCTCTTATATTAAGAACAAATAATATTTACAATCATTTTACCTCCCCATCCTAAGTGAAGTTTGCCTGTATAGCATGCGGCCCGAGACGGGGCTCTATGTGGCCCCTGGAGGACTTTTGAATGTTACTATTATTACGAATGTAAAGGACATTATTTCATTAGTTGTTTTTTCTACTAAGCCATCTATGTGGCGGCCCTCCACTCGCTATCAATTGGAAATTTGGCCTTCTGGCCTAAAAAGTTTGTGCACCCCTGCTGTATAGGATGATTGATGGAAAAATACTAAAAGATGAAGAGAGAGAAAAATTATTATTTATGTTCTTCCTGCCTTGATTGGCTTTGCTCAGATTAAGCACTAGGTCAGAGACATAAGAGTGTTAGGTTCTTTTCTTAAAAATGTGTTTATGTGATCATGCACATAACAGGTAGCTGGGATATTTATGTATTCTGTTTGCATTCATACTTCTATTACATTCTTATTATCCATTGTTTAGAATTTTTGTTTGTTTGTTAAACTTTCCTCATTTGGGTTTTCTTGGATTGTCATTATTCACACAATGCAAGGGATTTTCTTGCCTGAAATATTTGGAAAGTTATTTTTTAACCTTATGCTCATGTCAGTATTTGCATGAATGAATCAACCTACATTAAAGGGTTCACTTTGTTTAATCATGTTTTAGAAATGATTTTTTTTTGTGTGTGTGGGTGATGGCTAAAATTGATAAAGGGGGAAATGTGACTTGAGATGAGTGTTAACTTTACCAATCCTTGAGCCTTCTTGCGAACAGTATTTTTCATGCATAATTCATTTATCCCTAGTTATGCCCTCCAAAATACTGAAGACAAGTAGGTTCAGGTTTCTATACTACCTTTGCTCCTAATGTTAAGATCACCTAACAAAGACTCATTGGAGACAGAAGAATGCAAAGTGTGATTAAGTGTGGTACCTTTGCTCCTAATGTTAAGATCACCTAACAAAGACTCCTCAGAGACAGAAGTATGCAAAGTGTGATCAAGTGTGGTACCTTTGCTCCTAATGTTAAGATCACCTAACAAAGACTCGTCAGACAGAAGCATGCAAAGTGTGATCAAGTGTGATACCTATGTATGTGCAAGCTTGATTCACATATTTGCATTGCTTTTCAACCTAAACATCAGAACTTTCTGACCATTTCTTAGTTATGTATGGATACATAATAGAAACACCAAGTGTTTTTTCTATGGATATTTTTATTTAAGAAATTCACAAGAAATAAATTAATAAATAAACGTTTATTGTGTATATTTAATATATTGTATATTATGCTTTTTCCTAACACAGTGAGTGATGGGAAACTAATGTCAGCAACTTCTGACAAGTTTATCAGATTTTTTCCAGTATACCAGTCTATATCTATCTGACAGCATAACTATGGGTATATGTAGTATTATCAGTACTATAAATATCTTGTAATTACATAAAATGTTAAATACACAACTATTACATTTTTGTATGCTAAATTCTCAGGACAAATTCATGCTGTTGGAATTGCCAAATTTTTTGGCCCATAAATGTTACTATGTATTATTTGTGATGTTGTGGATGTATATAATGACTGAATGAATGTGTGCTATCTTCATGTAATGTTTTTTTTTCTTCTTAGCAACATTGTTGAAATTGTATAAATAAGATTGGAAAACTGCTTGATAACTTTTAGAAACCAATGGTAACACTGGAAGCTCTTGATGTAAGTAGAAACCCAATTTATCCTCAAGAGATGGAACTGGGTTCAGATTGAATAAATGAAAATCTGGAAGAATATTGATGTTATAATTACAAGAAATAAAATAAGTGTAAATATGTTGATTTCAATCCATAGAGTTTCAAGGTTAACTTTTATTGTTGATTTACATATATGCATATATCCATCAAACACAGCTTCATATGCTATGCATGACTTGAAACTCCTAACATATATATATTTAAAAAGTATGTAGTCCTCAAAAGTTTCTCAAAGACTGCTTATTTTTTATCTTTAATTTTAAAACAGATGTTTGGTTATTTTCATTTAAATCTGACACACGTTGTTTAGAAAGTTTTTACACAATTATTGAAGAAGTATCAGAAATGCTCTTCCAAATCTGTGAAAAGGATAAAACTTAAAATAACAAAACTATGAGTTTTGTCATGTTATATGTGATGTTTATTTTACTGTTTTTAAAAAAAGTACATGTAATTCATTAAACAATAATTCTACATGTTCAGTTTTCAGTCAGGTATTTCACTCATTCTATAAAATATTATACTCTTCTCATATAACAGTCAACTTTACAGTGATGCTTAATGTGAGGAAATAATTGTCGCTGTATCTTGTGTTCTCAGGTATGCAGAGTTACTTTTCTTAACTTATTTAGCAAGCCACTCTTAGTGGTCAATATTTGGCAAAAAACGAAAAATATTAAGTTCATGTATACACTTTCAGAATTGCTTCCCCTAAGCAGTCACTCAAAGATCAGAGTTAAAATATTCCATAATTTAAGCATATTAAGAACAGTGTAAAATGTCTGATTATGGTGTATAATATTGATTTGAGCACTGTCGTTCAGCTTGCAACCACATTTTTAAGGTCATTTTTGTATTAAAAAAAAAACCAAAAAAAAAAAACCAAGAGTGCTTTCCCTCTACTTTTATGTGCACTCAAGGACGTTATTATTAAACAGCATTGATGCCAGTCAGATTGATATTGTGCATGTGTAACTGCGCTTCTACATAACATCATCCTTTAATAAATATTTTTTCTATTGTTATTGTACATTTAAAGAATTGTAACATTCATTGGAAATGGTAATGTTGTTTTTGTGTGAAACAACAGCATCTGGGTTTTCTAATTTTTTAAAAGAAGTTCTTGTGAGGAATTTTTTTTATTATTATTATCTGTGCAAACGTGACAAATGAAATGCAGATGAATTTGGGTGATGGTGTATAGTCCTCTATACTGTTCTGAAGCTGGCTGTTTGTATGCACATAATTTGTCTTAAATAACAAATACAAAATGGAATAAAGTTACAGTACCTTCAGTTTGTGCTGGATTTCATTTCTTTTTTTCAATTTTTGTCTTGCTGAAGACTCTCAGTGAAGAAATTATTAACATAGAAATGGATATTGAAAATCCATACTTTTAAGTCTTTTTGTGGTTATTTTTTAATTTGAACTTGGCACCTTTCATTTCAAAATTCAGTGTCCCAAGATGCCAGGTTTGAAGAGGTGACCATTCCTTCTTATTGAAGTTATTTATTAGTTATAATAAACCTTATTTAGATCCTGAAGTGCTAGGCTTTCTGTACTCAGTTTCCAGGCAAGCTTGATATCATCCGAGCATGACTGATCAAATAACCAAAAACATAATGTAGAAATATCAGTAATTTCTGAGAAGATTGCACTGGAATATACCCTACAATGTTTAGCCCTTAAATTATTGTAGAAAGAGTTTCTTGATCATTTCCATTTGTCACCAGCATTACAAGCAAAATATCTAGAGAAATAATATATTTTTGATATGCAACCAATTACTAAGTAAATGTAAATAACTGAAATGGGACAATAATTAAGAAGCCCCATATAGAGAACAGAAAAATAAATTTACTTTATTCGAATAACATACAACAAACTGGGTTTTAAAATTTTCACTTAGTGAATAAATGATATTAAAATATATTAACTTACCCTAGCTTGATGGATTTAGTTAAGCACTTCACCTGTCAAGATTGCGTCGAGAATATTTATAGATAAATTTTAACTCTGTAGGTAGCAAAAGAATTGAATTGAGAATGGCTATTGTTGTAATTGATGTAAACAACAGTGAAAAAGTTGGTAAAATACCTGTAGTCAGCACTCATTCTTTGCACTAATGGCAGCATAATCTCATTGCAAGATTTGTCACCACACATTTACACCACAACCTGGGCAGCATATGTAGCAGCATTACCAATATTGAAGCTCCTTGGAATTACTGTGTACAATGCAATATTGTACTAAGTGTGTCATGCTTTAGGTGTCAAGGACACAGCTTTTAAAGAAAATTATTTTTTTAAACCACATACCATGCACAATGGCCTCACAAAGCTCCTTTCAAATTTTATGCAGGCTAACCAAAAGCCTTAATGTAAACCTTGGGTTATCTTGAGATATAACTATTTGTATTTAATATTAACTAATTAAGTCCCCTTTTAGTTGCTTTGGTTTTGTATTTGCTTAAAATATGATACATTTTCTAAATGCTGACCCTTTGAAACATTGTCACTCTGTATAAGCTCAACAGTGACTACAATGGATTTAAAAAGTGAGGAAAGAAGAATGCTATATGTCAGGGGTGCACAAACTACGGCCTGAGACAGGGCTCTATGCGGCCCCCGGAGGACTTTTGGATTTTACCATTATTACGAATGTAAAGCACATTATTTGTGTTGTTTTTTCTACTGAGCCATCATGTGGCGGCCCTCCACTCACTATCAATTGGAAATTTGGCCCTCTGGCTAAAAGTGTGTGCACCCCTGTTCATGTTCATGGCTGTGATATTGATAGGAAGGGTTATGAAATAAATAATATTTAGTCAGAAAACTGGGGTGGAGGTGGATTCTAGATTGCAAAGCAGTCATCATACACATATCCTGCTCAAGAAAATCTTTTGCTAAAACTATTTCATATGTCCAGCTATATGGAGTGAACATAATTTGTTGGCTCTGCATGAAATAAATAAATTATTGACAGAGCACAAATAAAACTGTTTGTGGTGAAATAAAAATAAATTAATAAAGCTTAATGAGGGTCCAATACTCTTTACTCCATCTTCAGGAAACAATGTGATAGGCAGCATTTCTTGCAAGCTAGCCGCTTTAGAAAACTACATGTATATTGTCAGTCTTGTACCTCTAACAGGTACTACTTTATTAATTAGTTATAACAAAGCTTTTGAAAGAAGGTATAAATGTGTTAAAAAGGGAAATGGATACATTAATTTTAAAGTTAGTTTAGTTATAAATATTTTTTTAACTCTTAAATTTTTTAAAAACAAGCTCTGTATTAATAATTATATATTATGTATTTATTTTATCTTGTGTATCACAATATATGATAATACATAATTCTTACAAAAAATTTTGTAGCTTATTATAATGCTAACCCTATAGTAATGTCATAAGCTGATTTTTTAATCATCCAATTTTTAGTTATCTTGTTTGTTGTTTTTTTAACCACACTCTTCATGATGTACTCATTTATTCAGATTTAGTTTTTAATTTAATGAATATTTATTTATTGTTGACATTACAAGAAAGGGCTATTTGCTTTGTCATGAACTGATGTTTGCCAGAGATGTCATATATAACAAGTTGAGTCTGATATGTTGTTTTTCTTTGTCATGAATTGATTCTTGCCAGAGATAACATATGACTGTAAGAAAAAATGAATCTGATGTAAATAAAATACATATTTGGTCTTTGAAAACTGTTATTTTAGTTATTGTGTGTTTGTGCAATTGCTTGTCTGAGAGTAATTTCATGCATAATAAACTATTTATTATGCTGTGTGTTTATCTTGTAAAATGTTCCCTTATGCTGATCATGTGAGGAATAGAACATGCCAATAAAGTTTGTATAAAATAATATGGATGATTTCAAATGACTTTAAGAAAATGTTGCTTCAAGAAAAAAGGAATGTTCAGGGCTATGTCCCAACAAAGTTTCTGCAGTCATGAAATGAAATCTGTGTGTGTGTGTGTGCGCACGCGTGTGTGTCTTACTAATTTAATGTTACTCATATTAAATATTGAATAATATTAGAACACTTGGCTTAAACTATACATTTTATTTTTTTTATATTGGTAGTGCATTATGCTTTTATAGGACTTCCTAACATAAACCAGCATTACTTTGTCTTAAAGTTTATACTTTTTTCTTGTGTTGACAAGGCTGGTGTTAGTTCATACGGTTACAAGTTCTTACAGAAGATGTTCCTTAATTACAATTTTCTGAGGTTGACATTTATCATAGGTTCCTAGGGAAGACATTTATCATAGTTACAGGTTCCTCAGGTAGACATTTAATGTTTATCTTAATTACAGGGTTCTTTGGGTCAAAATTTTTCCAGATTCAGGATCTCGAGGTATAGCAGCCAACTTAAATGGATTCTCCAAAGTGATAGGTGAGCATTTTTATGAAGTTTACACCAGTTCTAACTTGTAAGTTGTACTAATTTCACATATATGTACACCAGGTGTGTGTGTGCCTGAAGTGGGAGGGGGGAGAAGGATTGGTCAGGCAGCAAGAGTCTGGTGAGCAGAGAATATGGTAACCTTCATATAATAATTTAATCTTAAAGCTGTATCTTCACTGGTAGCCTTGGTACAATAAGTGAATCTTGAAGCTGTATCTTCACTGGTACACAAGTGGTAGTCTTGGTACACTAATTGAATCTTGAAGCTGTATCTTCACTGGTAGTCTTGGTACAATAATTGAATCTTGAAGCTGTATCTTCATTGGTAGCCTTGGTACAATAAGTGAATCTTGAAGCAGTATACTTACTGGTAGTCTTGATACAGTAGTTGAGTCTTGAAGCAGTATCATGATTGGTAGCCTTGATGCATGGATAAATCTTAGCAGCACCCTCACTAGTAGCCTCAAATCTCATGTCTAACCTTTGCTTGTAATGGGAAATCCTGCTGAATAACAGTCCATGTTTCCATGTTTATACTCTACGAATAAAATCTTGATTATTCAGTTCTCTCAATATATCTCTGATTCTGTACAGCAAGCAACACTAGGGAAGGAGTATGAGCTATTTCCTTCATATGTACTTCTCTCCACAACAAAATATATTTCAAATACATTTCAATCATTCCATTAATAATAGTAATCAGTATCCTTCTCTGGAAATCTGTAATACAAGATATATGTACATGTACCTCAATGAGTAAGATTCACCACTACATAAAACCAACTCATTCTGGACACAGCTAAATAAAGAGTTGTCATGCAGCATGAGAAAGGTTTGAATACTCTATGTCTCTTAGTACCAGCGACTTCCAGATTGACATTACTCAGTAACTGACTAAACCTTTGTTTATCTCACACATTCTGGTCTATCAGACTGGTGATATTTGATAGAAGTTTACTAACCCTAAGTTGGTTCCATTTCTAGCTTAGTGCGTCCACACATTTCATTCCTTCACACTTTGTGGTCAGTCACGTGTCTAGGTTCTCACTTCTCTCAGTGCCGCTCTATGATTTTATAATCCATTTTTTTTTTCGCTGGCACTCTCCAGAGGATGCAGGAAGCCTTTTATCTGGGATATTATCAGCTTTGGTGGTCCCCTGGAGGGTCTTCCTCTCCTCACTTGTTTCTGGAGAGAGGTGAGGGTGGCTGCTTTGAGGTGGTATTGATCTTCATGCCTGTTGGGAGGCGGGTGCAGGAGCATGGTGATGGTAGACTCCTGGAGCAGTCGCCGTGTGGAGCAGTGGATTTTATAATCCAGGGTCTTTCTATCTACTTATAGTTCTGTGTCCTTTCTGTCTACTTATACTGAGTTTTATAGCTCTGTTTCCTTTCTGTCTACTTATAGCTCTGTTTCCTTTCTGACTACTTATAGCTCTATGTCCTTTCTGTCTACTTATACTATAGTTCTGTATCCTTTCTGTCTACTTATAGCTCTGTGTCCGCTCTGTATACAATAGAATCTGAATTATTAACAAACATAGACTTCCCATTTCATACAAGATAGAAGAAACTGTTGTATATGCATATGACGACTTCGTTTTGTTTCAAGGCTTCTTTAGATTCTATCTGCTTATCTGTGGCTTTAACATTCTTTCTCATGCCCATTATTTTCTATACAGTGATGGTGAACTAGAAATGTGCGCGCGCGTGTGTGAAGATTGAATATAATAAATAATACAATGTGTAGCAAGGAAATATAACTCACCCAACCCAACTAAGGTAGATAACTACGTGAGCTCGGTCGAATTAATTGCCGTGCCTCAAGAAATCAAAGTCCAGTCAATTCAAAATGGAATGTTTTCGAGACAAAGTTGTAATTATTACAGGTGTGTGCAGTTGGTGCATGTCAATAAATGTCAATTTCCCGTAACTAATGTGTGTGTGTAATTTATTTAGCGTACCGAAAACTGCTTCAATGACTGATGCCTCGATGGTGCAAAATATTTTTAATTGTATTTTATTTGCGTTTTTAATTATTGATAAAATGGAATAGCTCTTTTAATGGTTGAAAATTATATAGTTTCTTAATGAATATTTGTTAATAAACAGTGTGGATCGAATTTTTTTTATCTTAAAATTGAATTATTTAATGCCATATCACTAAATATAAAGCTCCTTTCGATTTCTTCATAATGACAATATTACTCTTCGATCATTACACTTACACAGTTACTTATGTCTGTCTGGGTTGAAGGTATTACGTCCACTTCCAACATTCGTTGATTTCGCAGACAGGCGCATTGTACCATATAAGAGTTTATAGTAATACTAATAGGAAGAAAATGGTAGATCGGCTAGATGCATGGGTGGTAGGTGTTTCGTTTTTTTTAAATTTAGGTTTCGTTTTGTTAACGCGTTTATGTTGTTGGGTTTCTTAAATGTTACCAAAAAAAAAAATGTGCAAGGGATAGATTTGTGTGAATATATGAAATATTCATTGTCTGTTATTTTGGAGGATTTAATATTTTCTGGAATAAAAAATTAAAAGTGTAGTTATATTTTTTAGTGTTGTTTTTATTTCTTATGTTTCTGGTTTGGTTTCTTTGCAGTAACTAATATAGTAGTAAGTGTTCAGTATTTACTTTTTCTTTGCCTGTGAAGTTTCAGTTTCCTACATTTCAAATTTAAATTTAGGATTGTGAACCTGTTTTGAGTTTGAAATCCCTTTTGTAGTGTACTTATTTCCCTTTACACTGTTTGGGGGTTTCATAGATTTGTCGAAGTTGGCTGATTTTGTTCTTGTTGGTGGTAATTTTCTTTTATTGCTGGTGTGATGCTTTTAAATATTTAATTGTATGCATTATATGTAAATAAATATTTTTTTTTTTAACTACTGCCGAAGTCACAGTAGGGTAAAATTGCTATAAATATTCAAGCTTTATATAGGTACATAAATTAACAAAAGTTGGTAGCCAGTTTTTTTATTTATTTTTGTTGTAATAACTTGCATACTGTAAATTCAATAGAATGTTCAGGTATGTATTTTGCAAGCCAGGAGAGGCAGCCTGTGATACTGATGCCATGGTGATATTTTTTAAGGGCATGTAGTGAGTCCCGTGCAGATAAAAATGAGAGTGAATGATGGTAAATGATAATAATATTTTGCATTCAGTATTTATTATTTGTGCTAGATTATTGGATTTATTCTATAGGTAAATATGTTTCCTTCATCTTTTCCTTTGATCAAATAAAATTATGTGTGGGTCTATTTGAAGAAAACAAAGACTGCATCTGGATCACTTCAAAGTATTACTTTAGTACAGCACTCAGAAAAAATTGCGGACCCCTGTTGTAAGTTATAAAATCCAAACTGATACCCTGAAATTAAAGCAATGCTGTCACAGATCCTGTAGCTCTTGGTGCTATTAATGCTTGTCTTACTCAACTAAATGTGAACCAAATTGGAATGGGAAAATGTGCAGATTTAGCCAGTGGACTCTAGTTATTAAATCTAGCTGGTTTCATGGGATGATAAAGGCAGCTTCTAAAGTCCCATATCTAATAAAACTGTAAAGTCCAACTTAAAATGCATTGTGATAATTGAAGTTCAACTCCTGATCCATCCAGGTGCGGTCTGTGGTGCAGAAATTTCAATATAATAAAATTATTGTTTTGTTAACTGGTTTTACTAGATCTCTTTATCTCTCTCTCTCATGTATCATACATGTGTGTCTATGTATTTAATTGCTTGTACATATTCCCATTTGATTTAATGCTTGTTTCTTTCTTACACAGGGGCCAGTGCAGGCATTGGGGAAGGCACTGCTCTGCTTTTTGCTGGATATGGTTGTCACTTAACGCTGACTGGCCGAGATGAGCAGAGACTTTCTGAAGTCAGTCAGAAGTGTGTAAATGCTGGGTGCCCAAGCAACAAGGTTGGAACTAAATTTTTTAAATTATATCATTTGACTTTGAACTGTTAAATTGAAATGCTTCCACTGAAGAAGATTTATTGCTTGAGACTACAAAACATTGCATACTGCACATAAAATTTGCTGGATAAATTACAGTAGGGTTGAATAATTTTGTCTTTCTTTTTGTTTCTGTTTTCAATGTAGAGATTCACTAATACTGTTCTATATATTTTATGTCTCTCTTCACTCATGCATGCATACATTTGCATACATGCAGGCACATATACATAATTATGTGAACATAATATTTGTTAATCTGCATACAAAATAACCAGTTTTTGTAATTGTATATGTCAGCATAGCACACAAACTTGGGGTTTTGTCTTCATATGTAATGTTAGAGTGATCAAACCCTTGTAAATCCTACTCGCAAGCTTGCAATTTGCAAGTGGAAAAATGTCATTTGCAAGATCACAAAATAACAAATTGGCTCTCAGAAGATGGTATTTTTTCCACACACACACAAAAAAAATCATGGTTTTCTTTGTAATTTTAAATTTTAAAAATTTAATTACTGGCACTCAATTTGACTAGTGTTTCAGGTTAGATGCGAGTTGTGATTGCCAAGAACATTGAATAGCAGTAATAATGTTATACATCTTGACTTAAATTCTGAATTATTGGTTAATATTAAACTTGTTTTATTTACAGTAATCATTATCTGTTTTACTCATGCTTTTTTCTTATGTAAGTTATTTAAATTACTCATTTTTATTATAATTATTTTTACTTTGTATGTCAGATTGTGACTGTCTTAGGGGATCTGCGCAATGTGACTGTCAGGCAGCAAGTTGTAGACAAAACTGTGGATGCGTTTGGTCGCATTGACATTTTGGTGAGTTTTTACTTTGTTGACATGATAAAATCTTCCTGGAAACAGCAGTGCAGGTGTTGTTAATTTTGATGTTGAATTGCCTTGCCAAGACTAATCTGCTATTACATGACAGATTAAATAATTGCCTGGCAGATAAATGGCCTTAGCCACCTGATCTGCCAGGACAGATAAAAATATTCCTTGAATATAGCTATATTTTATAATAATGATTTATAAGGAATTGTTTTCCTGTTTGTTTATTCCACAAACTTGTCTTCAAAGGATTATGCATTAATGAAAGGAGTGTATTCTCTTTGCAGGCAGTTAGTTCCCTTTGTTCTCCTGAAACTAGTTTAATTAATTCCTGACATTTTGCACTAAAAGCTGGAAGCTTACTTTTAAAAAAAAA
Source organism: Sinotaia quadrata (assembly GCA_028829895.1). Classification (NCBI taxonomy): domain Eukaryota; kingdom Metazoa; phylum Mollusca; class Gastropoda; order Architaenioglossa; family Viviparidae; genus Sinotaia; species Sinotaia quadrata. The sequence continues at coordinate 106,208,047 of CM054180.1, forward strand.
ATCATGGAGACTATAACAAATATTAAAAATTTGGACCATTATTTGGTCTTTTTTGTCTACACTTTCATTAAAGCCTAAAGATGATTGTCACGGGGAAGAGGATGGAGCAAAAATTATATTTTATTTCACAACCTAAAACCCGCTAACGGACTAAGGGAAGTAAGCCGGTTTTCTTATTATGCACTACATGTTATGTTCACCTAAGTTTTTATTTAGTTAGACAGACGTTGTAGACACAATGTATGTTATCATTTCATGCTTTAAATATATATATTTTGGAGAATTATATATATTGAGTGAATGTAGAATTTTCATGCATGATGTGAGTGACAAGTGTTTACGAGTTGGATAGTCAATGCGCATTAAAGTTGCCAATAGCGAACATGATGCATGCAGATAAAAAGCATACCTCGACGGATTATATCACAAGTTCTAGAAGCCTTTGAGGACTCTTAGTAAAACTATATAAGGGAAGAAGAGATACTCTCATGCTGAAAATGTGGATTTATGTGAAGACATCATACTTCATTTGGTGGAAGTTTATATTATATACTTAACTCTTGTATAAAGCATCTCATCTTTTCTGAATATTTCTAGATATCCTGAAGTGATGTAAGTGCCTAGAATCAGTTCATATGTACTCAAGCTCAACTTTAAATCATAAGGGAAAGACTACTCAATTCCACATAGATGACTTTTGCTATCTATGGAGTGGCAAAGACTGTCCTGGTTTCCCAGGTTTTCTAATGTGCACAACAGCTAATAATTACTTTAAATTTATTTTCGCTTTTACTATTTAATCTTAATGAGTATTTCTAGTTTCATTCAAACTTGAAGAAAATTACATATTGTGCACAGAAGTTTGAAACTACATTAATGTTTCAAATAATTTAATCCAAGTTAATGAAATGTATCCATTTTTCCTAAAGTACTGCTAATGTTTGCCACTTAAACGAGACAGCTGACCAACTCTATTCACATTTAAATTATGTGGTAATATTATTTTTAAATTATATTTATATATCATTGCAAATGTATATACCAAAAACAAAGTTCTTACAAATGCATATCAAATGCATCACTTTTATTAAAATAAACATATTCAAATTCCTTTTTATAATGTGCATAACGTATTATAATTGTGCATTGGGTATTGATAATATAAGGCAACTGTCTTTTGACAAGCCAAGAAATGTGTATTATTTATCATTGTGGTACACTTGGTAAATTTTGTAACAATTACGAGTATATGGCATTTAATTTGCCATAATGTGGGAGTAAACTAGAGCTTCTTAAGAGATTCTTTTGTTTTTCAACAAGACTAGGAAATCTTCAAAATATTTAAAAATCAAAAAGAAAAAATATGCTATTAAAGTATTATTCATTGATAGCATATTATTTATTTTGATGTTTTAATTTGTTCAGTTTTATTCAGAGTTGTTACAAATAATAATTTTAAACTTTATAAAATATTATGAATCATTTGATTGCTTGGAATTGGCTATGCATTATAAGTAAATGCATCCTATTTATTTAGCAAGTATTCATATAACTACTCAATCTACATTGTTAATGATCATCAATGTTTAGAAGTACATGTATTATTAATCAGAAATTAATCTTGAAGAGACTTACTGACAGTGATTCAAATGGACATACAGTTTTTGTATATATGCTTTTTCAGCTTTTTGTAACACTCACATATTCACACACACAACACACAATGATAAATAGACAGATATATAGTCAGTCAGTATCATGGATTTGTTTTTAGGATGTTTGAGGAGAAAAAAACTATTTAATTTTGGATAGCAGAACTGAGTCAGATATATAATTCTCTTTGTCACAGACATTTGGAAAGAAATGAATATTTTTCACCCTGATGACTAATTAGAATTACTAACCCATTATGAGATAAAAGATTAAACTGTTGATTTGTTTTGCTATGAATTATGTGTGCGGATTTTTGTACCAATAAATATCTCTGTGATGAATGTTATTTTCACTTTGTGTAGGTAAACAATGCTGGTACGATTCACTATTATAAATCGTTGTCTACTACACCAGAGCAGTTCGATGACCTGATGGATGTTAATGTAAAAGCTCCATTCTTTCTATCACAACTTGCTGCTCCATATCTCATCAAAACCAAAGGTACCAAAAAAGTCAACTCACTAGAAATGCCTAAGACATTTTTCTGTCATTTCTTCATATTCTCTTCCGCTTTGCATTATTACACACACATAACATGCACAGCACTACACACACATAACATGCACAGCACTACACACACATAACATGCACAGCACTACACACACATAACATGCACAGCACTACACACACATAACATGCACAGCACTACACACACATAACATGCACAGCACTACACACACATAACATGCACAGCACTACACACACATATAACATGCACAGCACTACACACACAGTGCTACACACTATTCTTCACACCCCACCTAAGAAATGCACAAATACACACACATAACATGCACAGCACTACACACTGTTCTTTACACCCTGCCTAATAGTGTACAAATACACACACATAACAGGCACAACACTACACACACATAACACACACATAACATGCATAACACTACACACTATTCTTCACACCCCACCTAAGAAGTGTACAAATACACACACATAACATGCACAGCACTAAACACTATTCTTCACACCCCACCTAAGAAGTGTACAAATACACACACATAACATGCACAGCACTACACACTATTCTTCACACCCCGCCTAAGAAGTGTACAAATACACACACATATAAACGCAGGTAGACAGTAAATGGGTGGTCCCAACCAATTTTTCAAATTTGATTGAGACTGAAACAAATGTATTTACATAATGGTATTAGATAATAAGGTTGCTTGCAAAATTTTAAGAGAAAGTATCAAGCAGTTTATGAAATATCATCATTTGAATAAACATGCTAAACACAGTCAATTTATGAAATGAATAAATGCTTACTTTTGATAACACTGTAGAAAGTAAAAATCTTCAGGTATGAAATGGCAAAGTTAAAATTATAACAGAAGGATACATTCTAAATGATAAATATGAAGCAGTTCTTTTCAGAGAATGTATCATATTTTACAAACTGTGTGTAAACATAAGCCCTTCATTATGGAAAAAAAAAAACTTGTAATATATTGCAAAGTGCATATTCATGACATAATATTCAAGTAAGTGGCTTAAAATGTATTTTTTCTGTAATTAAAACAATAAAGTACCAAGGAGTTTTGGCCCAATTTCTTCAAAAGACACTGATCTAAAAGCCAGTAATGAGGTCTCAATCATCATCAAACAAGCAAATTTAACACAATCGGAAGAAAGATAACAAAAACATTAATACATAAATTGTAAAATGTCATATGATTGTTACAGTTTGCTGAAAGCATAGCGATATTCTTTTCTACTTGACTCTTCAACCAAAAATAAACTGCAGATAATCGCATTGAAAAAAATAGTCATTATCTCAGTAAAGTTTAACTTTAGAATAAGATATATTATTAATCAAATAATAAGACAGTCGAAAAAAAATTGAGCATACAATAAATACTATCATAAACAAAACTAAAATTTTATTTTTACCAAAAAAGTGTATATAGTTTTAAATTGATTTGAAATAGAGTAGGGTTGTCACAAAGAAATAATTAGAAGCTATAGAACTTAGGATTGGAGACATCGATCTTGCAATCGTATAGCTGCTAAAATTAACCTGCAGTTGCTAAATACATTCATACACAAATAAAGAGCTGTATTTAATGGAAGCAATACTAACTGTTATAATCATAACAAGTGTCAAGATTAATCACTTTTGAAGTTTGCTGCAGCTCTAAATTTTCTAACACATGATGTGTGGCCATTGCTAGAATTTGAAGCAGATGTTTTTTTCAGTTACCTAACAGAAGATGTTTGTGCTAAACCACAAAAAAGTTACATGACATTTTAAATACTAGATTCATGGAATGATTTTTTGCTCTTTTCATCGCAGGTTTTAGTGGGGAAAAATTTCAGAAAAGCCAAGGTTTTAATTGATTACCAAAGCTTGAGTTTTAAAGTTATGCTAATAAAATGGATCAGGAGAAAGCTTAGGCTTGCACCTTTATTATTTTGTTCTTAATGATTTAAGAAAAAGTCAAATGCAGTCACATACAAAAAAAAATTTGGACCAAAGCAAATTTTTCGATCACTTGGACATATGACTACAAGGCCCCATTTTTACAAAAATGCTCCCAACACTTAGTAAGTGTAATTATTTTTCTTTCAAACATGGTTTAAGTCACATTAAATAATATACAACAGCATATTTGATAAGGAAATGATCTTTAATTTTATCCAAGTTGCATCAAGAAATAATTGTATTAAAGGATCACACTTTGCTACAGAAAATCACCAAATTTGTGCACTAAATGCTACCTATTCCTGCAAAGCACTGATGTTCGGACTACCTATAGTAAACAAATACACACCTTTTCTAGGTAAATGATGTTTGTCACAAATAAATGAATAACACACCATTATATTTTTAATATTTTTTTTGACAGCTTTACTTTACTTTGCCTTCTGATTAAATATTTCATCATAAAATAAATTTCTAAACAATGTAAATTAACATTTAAAAGTAAAAATAATATAACCCTAAATCTTAAATATAAATTGATCAGTTTTTAAATAGAAGAAGCACCTAAAAGAAATATCTAAATATGAACTTTATTTATATTTTGAGATGTCTGTTTATTTATCTACTTATCCCTCTTATGACATTGACCCACAGCAAAACTAAAATTAATTTATAGTTTAAATATTTATTTCTTAATTAGTTGTAAATGAAATTTTAAAAATGTTTTAATTATTTTCTTCTACAGGAAATATTATAAATGTTTCAAGCATATGCGGACCTAAGCCAGTAAGTGAGTGTTTTACTAACCAGTTGAATTTAATAATTATGCATTAAAATCTACATTATCTGTCAGATTATATTTTCATAAATGAGATATCAACAGTGTGTATGCAATGCTTTGTCTCCTTATGGCAGTTATAGTATCACATACAGGAGATCTTGTGGGTATATTAGTAAATATTGGAAATAAAATTATTATTGTTACTTTTTCCATTATACTTTTGTGACGCCAATGCCACTTAGTTAATGGGTATGATTATTATTAATTAATTAATCATCCCAAAACTAATTACAAGTGATGAGAATCTTAATTTTATTTTATTAATATATAACTTTACCACTTTTGCACCCAACTTTGAACTATTGGACTGCATATGAGCTTGTCTCAATCAATCAGAATCACTATTGCATAATGATCTGATCTTGTTTACATAGTTTGTTGTCTTTCTCTGGTACAAAGAGCTCTCCTATTTTTAATTGAAGTTCCTTTGGCAGTTTAAGATTTTTTTATTTTCTTATTCTAAGTTATACCTATAGTTATTATTTATTGACAATTTTTTTTCACTATTTAAATTATGTTTATCTATTATAATTCCCATACTCATATAATATATATATATTTTTTTTTTGTCATTATCTTTTAAATAAACTTATTCAGTTTGAGTCATATTATTCTTTTCTTACTTAGTGCTTTATACTTTATGATTTGCTTAAAAATGCAGTGGGAATGTAAGCACCCATTTAACATTGAGAATAGGTAGATGGGAAGAAAGAAACTTAGTTTATTAGGAAATACACATTTAAAAGGAAAAAAAAAATATTATATACAGATGCCTGAATTAGGAGCCTACTGTATGAGCAAAGCAGCGTTGGATATGTACACACAATGCTTGGCTCTTGGTGAGTTCACACTCTCTCTCCAATGTGTGGATGTGTGTGCATGTTTGGGTATGGGTTAGAGAAGAACAAATTAGAATGTGACTTATTAATCAAGCAAGTTTATATATTTGAAAAATGAATTCTGAAATTTTAGTTTTCTTTAATATATATCTTTTTATCTTATATCTTGTATATATGAAATGAAGAATTTACTTTCAAATAAGTTTACCTTCTGCACTATCCAAACATACACAAACACACACACACACACACACACACAAACACACACACACGCACACATATATACACACACACGCACACATATATACACATGTAATTTATAATTATTTAAACAGTGAAAGAGAGAGACCTGTGACAAGAGTCTTTGATCATAATGCAATGCTGTTCATTTCATTAGTTCTTGGGGGAGGGGGGGGGAGGCAAGAAGGCCCTAGATACATATTAATTCAATTTAAATATGACTGCAAAATATGAGTTGATTAACTGATTGATCTGAGTGACTCAGATTTTATATTTTATTTTATTTTTAATGTATATATTTATCAAAATAAAAAAATCAAGTATGTCTTTAATGAAATACATGCTAATGCTATAGATTCTTATATTTTTTATTATTTTTTTCTCAGATTCTGCTATTATTTGGTTAGTATTCTTATTATATGTTAATTCGTTGACAGCTTGGGTATTAAAGTTATATGCTTAATATTTCGAAATGGAATTATTTTGTTACAATTTCTGAACACATTTTGTTTTTCTGTTCCATTTCCAATTTATCTGCATTAATTAGATGTTATATGCCAAATGATTTTTATCCTGATGTTATTTGTTTACTGTTTGTTTACTGTTTCACATTCTAATGCCAATTACTTACTGTTTTAAATGTGGTGTTTGCTTACTGATTCATGTGATGTTATTTTTGTTTATTGTTTTAAATTTTAAAATCATTTCCTTACTGTTTTACATTGTTATGAAGTTGCATATATTTCTCTAAAGATGATGTCTTTTACATATGTGGGGGTGGGGTTAAGTGAAGATGACTCAATTAATGATGAGCAAATTATTTTAAACTTCTATTAATATAATTTCACCTGCCTGTAGAGAGGTTTTAAGTGGTTAAGGCAAATGGAAAGTCCAAATAATTGTGGTTTGTCAGCATATCTGCCCCCTAGTCATTTTTCTTGGATATTTCTGCTCCAGAGTAAGTGCCAAACTGATGTAATACCCCATTAAGCAGTGAAAGACATTTCACATTCAGTTTCACAATTTGACTTTCTTACCATTGAATAAGAAGCACTCACTTGCATGCCTGAGATTTCTCACAGTTAATATGTGGAAGTTCAAAATGTAAGAAATTTAACACAAATTTAAAAGTAAACTAAATAAACAAATTCTTCTTTAACAATATATGCTTCAGTGGAAATTGAATCAATTTAACAGAATATATCACACAAGGCAGCAAAACATAGACAGTGTGAATCAAAAGCATTCTAAAACTTAATTGTAACACTAAATTCCCGTCAACTGAAGATAAACATTACACAGTTGTGTAAACTTCATAAATGTTCAATCTAAAAGTCTATCACCTTACAGAAAATGACCAGCACGTAGCTGCCCTTCATCACCTTACAGAAAATGACCAGCATGTAGCTGCCCTCATTTCCACCTGGCTGTCGTCAGTCTTTCTACCTAAAGTATTCTACAATGACTTTCCATTATACTAATTAATACACTTGGGTTAAAAAATAATTATTTATTTCTCCTTGTTTAATAATTTACAGACAAACGCAATCACAAAGACAGTTATATCATAGAAATAAAGAGGAATGTAAGGCTGTCAACTAAAAAATACATGACTGAGCACTGCTATTGTCTGCAATATGTATAACACTTAGTGCTGGTTCCAGAATGATGGAAAAGTTCCCTGAGATGGCAGACTGGTGCATTGGTGGTTGAGCTCAAGTGAAGAAACTATAGGTTTTGTATCAGTGTGTAGCCAAGTCCTGTACTGGCTAGGCTCAATACATAGGTATCCGGATCATTCAGTCACATAGCTCTGTCTGTCAAAATAACTCTGTGTGTCAGATAGCTGTTTTCCTATTCGTAACACTGTGACATCAGGTGAACTTTATAGTGCTACAAGTGAAATGTACTCCAATCATCTTTTTACGCTTGCTTACGTTAGTTATATATCTTAACTCTTTCTTAACTTGGACATATTTTACAACACAGTGTTAATCCATTCTATGCAATTGTACATTAACAATGGTAATTTTTTTTTAATAAAAAACTGTAATTTGCTTCATCATTCATTCTGTGATGACATTTGCTTAGTGTTCATGTTAGAGTGCAGTTTGCTTATTGTGATGTGATTTGTTGATTGTTTACCTATTGGAAATGCAATTTGCTTACTCATTTATATTCTGGTGTAATTTGCTAATTGTATTTGTTGAGATGTAATTTTTTTACAATTTCACACTATAATGTAAATTGCACACTGTTTCACATTATGATGTAACTACATGTACTTATCATTTCACATTATAACTTGCATATTTTGTGTTGTAATTTGCCTACCTTGTCACTTTGAGATTTAATTTCCTACTAATTCAATTGTGATGTAATTACTTATCATTGTAATGTAATTTGCTCATTCCATGTTGTAATTTGCCTACCACGTCACATTATGATGTAATTTGCCTATTTAAGATTGTAATTTACTCACCATTTCACATTGTGATGTAATTTGTCTACTGTTTCAGAACTTGCTCCTCATGGTGTGCGTGTAAATGCTGTCAAGTAAGTGACATACAATTCAGTGTATTGGGCATTTTTTTTACATTTCATTTACAGGTCAGGTATCAAACTACTGCAGTTTATTTATATGCATTGAAAATTTTATTGCAGTTCCATTAGAGGCATCATACAATTATTTCACTTTAATTTCAAATATAAAATGGGATCAAACTATTAATGAACATTTATTACAGAACATTCTTGTATGACATCATTATTATAGTTTAGTTCTTTCCATTATCAAACCATTTTATATCAGTTCCAGCAAAAAATAATTATTACTGTTCTCTTTTCAAGATTCAAAGTGTTATTACAATTCACTTAAAGGTATAAACCAATTATTACTTTTCAGTTAAAGACATGACAGAATTATTTCATTTTATTTCTAGACAGAATTCTTTTCAAACTATTTTTTACTGAGCAGTGTTCTATAAAACAAATGTTACAGATGAATTCTTAATATCAAACATAACACACCACTCCTGATATCAAACAATTATTACAGAACACTTTTTGCCATCAGACATAACACATCCCTTCCTATAAAAGTTCTACATAAAAGTTCTTTGCATCAAACATTGCAAAGAGAACACTTTCTATATCAAGCATTTATTTTAGGATAGTTCTTGGTATAAATCATTACAAACAAATTACACACATTCCTGTGGCCAACACTTATTAGAGAGAGAGTGTTTGGGGGTGGATGGATGGATAAATAGATCAGTGGGTTGAAAGATTCACAGTTAAATTGTGGTAATGGGGATTACAAAAATTAAAGGTGGGAATAAAAAAAGAAGAAAAAAAAACAGCTGTATGGAACAAATGAAGAGGAAATGTATATCCACATGAAAACAGTTTGTTCACTCAAACCAAATCTAAAACTCTGAGATAGGATTCAAAGAAGCACAAAAATTATTTTGAAAAAAATAAAATCACATTGTTTGTTGGATTGCAGTACTTGATATCTTAGAATCTAATTAAGCGTAAAATATTTATTGGGTTGCAGCCCTGGAACTGTTGTAAGTATGCTTGCCCGACGTGGACCTAGTGGCTATAACGATGAACAGTACGCAAAGGTGAGTTGCTTCTGTTTTTAAGTAAATATAATTACTAAGATTTTCTCAGGTACAAATTAGGTACATGCACTGAATATATAGTACATCTGATTCTCAGATGTTGATTAGTTCACTTCTGCCCAGACTTGTCTTTTGCTTTTTCTGACTATCATAATTAATTTTTCATCTTAATGCATGAGTGTAGATGAATTATCTTTCTTTTTTCATTTGACATATTCACCTAATTAGCACTGAGGATTGAATGTTTTTTTAGTCTTGTTGATTCAAAAAAGTCATAAATCTCTTCAGAATATGATGTTCTCTTAGTGTTCCCTCAGACCTATTTAACTCTCTCATTCTGTGTATGCGTCTACCTCTCTCTTCATCTCTCTCTCTCTCACACACACACACACCCCACAATCATATATACCTATATATTTGTAACAAAATGATTGTTAGTATCTGAAGTTTTCAATACAAACACCTTGTACTAATTTTATTTTTGGCCTCACACTTCAAGTGCACAAATACCTAATGCTAATACATGATCTCATACTTCAAGTGAACAAATGCCTAATTCCTAAATATGCTCAAATACCTAATGCCTAAATACATGATCTTACACTTCAAGTGCAAAAATGTTGAATGCCTAAATACATGGCTTCACATACATGATGCTTAGGAGTTGCTATCCACAAAAAAAACTGTTAGTAATGGTTTTTTTTTTTTTAACAATAATATTTTTTTTATATAATTATGCCTGCACTCTGAAGGCCATATGTATGCTCTTAGCATTTATATCTGTTTGCTTTATTTGCATATTTACAAAGTTCTATTTTCTCCTATGGATATTCAGTTGTGTCTTGGAGGGTTTCCTCTTTTTTCACAGTTTTTGGAAGTCCAGGGCACTAGGCACCCTCTGGGCGGAGTAGCATACCCAGAAGATGTTGCGCACACTATAGCATTTCTGGCATCTGACCAGGCACGCTTTATCACTGGCCAGCTGATCTTTGTGGATGGAGGGCGCCATTGTGTCAGTGTGGGTGTGGTGACACCTGTCTCATCATCCATCACAAAATAATAGTGATGGAGTTGACTGCTTGCTAAGCACTCTCTGTGACAGGTCATTTCTCATGGAGGGTGTGTGTTGAAAGATATTAATATACTACTATGCAAGTCATATTAATCAGAGACTATATATGTGTCCTCACAAATACAAATTCATCTTTCTTATGCTGCAGAGTTTTGTCTCTCCATTCAGCTACTAGTGCAAATTGCAAGGAAAATATATTTCATTTTTAATAAATTTTAGGTTGAATTGCTCAAAACTAATGATAAAATAAATATGTACATGCCTTATTAATGAGAATATGTATTGGTGCCTTAGTAAGCATACAAATAAGAGATTCTAAAAAAGGAAAGAAAGTAATTTGGATAATGATTGTCAAATGAAATTCAACTATTTTTTGTAAACCATATTAAAGTACCAATGTGTTCAGAGAACCAAGTATGTTTTGTTGTTTGATGTAAACCAAAATTGATCTGATTTTCACAAACGTGAGCATCACAGTTGTTAATGACTTGATTAAATTATATATTAACACAGTTTTAGTTTATTGAATTTGGAGTTCGTAATTTTTGTTGTGATTGTAAGTGTTTATCAGTGGATGAATGCTTGTTTGATTTCAAGAATCATGTTTGTTGTCTATATATTCACAGATGTTCTTTGGCAATTGTATTTTGTACACTCTTTGTTCAAGATTAATATTCTTGATCTCGGAATCTTTTAATATTATAATTATTTTTCTGTCAATGTAATTGTTTTTCTACATCTGTTTTCTCAGTTAACACATATGTATGTATTGACACATAATAATGCTAGTGTTTAATGTCTCTTTGTATAGTATCTAGTGTTATTTTGCTTATACTTGTTTGTTCTCAGTTTCCCAGTAATTCCCATAATAAAGCTAGTAGCATCAGACTGCTCAGTTACAAGGAAGATCCTAATTTTAACTCGATAAGAAACTCCAAGGGCATCATATATTAAAAGATGAATCTTTGCCAACAAATTATGCTATATGATTGATGTTGTTACAGAAAATAACAAAAATACAAGTACAAGAAACAAATCTATTTTAGTCCATAACAGATCTCTAATAAAACAAAAATCAAATGGTAGTGTGGCAGAGTAAATTTGCTTGTCCCTATTTTTTAAATTAATTATTTTATAATTTGTTAAATGTCAACGTGACATGACCTTTGGGTACTGAGCATGACGATATTTTTGTAGGTACCAAAGTTAAAATAATAACTCGGGTAAAGAATATGTTAGAACTTGCTGATGTAATCCAAACCAGTCCAGAGTGGATGAGTAATTTTTGCTATCCAATAGTTTAAGGTTTACAAATAATGAACTAGCCTGTGGGTGGAGACTGAAACTTATCTGTTGAAGAAAGTTCTATATTCTAATCACTTTGATTTTGATGTAACTCAAGACCAGTCATGAAAGATAATTGTTAGCTTAATGGTGAGTTAACTGATTGATTGAGAGAGAATGGACTTAGAAATATTTCTTACACTTTGCTATTGACATAATTGTAATTTATTTTAAAGATGTATTATTTGAAAAGAGTTATTTCTACAGTTGTGAATTATGATACTTGTATGTACATATTAAACAAATGACATTATTTCTAGCAGAAACACATTCATAATTTATTATGTTGTATATATTATGTTGCACAGATGTATCAGGCTAATAAATACTGTTGCAGGAATTGTAAGTTGAGAATGATTGTAAGAAAGAATGGAGAACAGAGATGATTAAACTTGAGTGCTTGAAGTTTAGGCTACCGAGAACAAAGGACACCTTTAAGTGTTAGCCATATGAATAAAACAGACCTCCCTCTCAGACACACAATAAAATATTTTCAGGTAGTTATCATTATTCTGTAACAGCACAAGACTATGTAGATGATAAGGCTTTAGATAATGTGACATTTCTCTCATTCACCATACGAGCAACCTAACTGCACTACTTAACTATAACTAACAATCGTGCTTCGTTTATCAAATTTCTCTCATTCACCATATGAGCAACCTAACTGCACTACTTAACTATAACTAACAATTGTGCTTCCATTATCAAGTCATACAACCATTAATAAATAAAACTATCATGTGCGTGGCAGTTAGGGTAAACATTGATGTGTGGTTGATTACAATAACCATGTACAATATATATTTTTTTTTAATGATAAACACAAATGTGTGTCCAGAAAACAATCTTCCCATCAGTATCTTATCTACGGGTATAATTGTAACAAACAGTAAACGGCATCACCCAAATAACAATGGGAAAATAAATTACTGTAAGTAGTTGTACATTACAGAATTTAGTTGCTTTATTCAATTAGGTAGTTAAAATAGTCAATTCTGTGTCCTACGCCAAGTGTAGGCTTCTTAAATAATATAAATATTGGTACATCGTAGAGACTGGCTGTCTTACTGAATTTACTAGGCAAAAGCGTGCTTCTTAAGCTTGTGAGATAACGCAACTAATCATCGGCAGTGGTGGGTGGGTGGGGGATCTGTCGCTTCATTTTTAATTCATGAACATCCAATGGTTTGCATATAGATTTTCCCCGCTCATGGTCTTCACCTTGATGTACGATTGTCTCACACAGTAAGACACGCACGCACACGTACGTATTAATCGAACTAGTGCAGACCTCCAGCTTGTGAACTTTACCCTTTCTGTTCTCGCAAAGTACACAAAAATAACGAGTTTCGCAATATACATGATTTGCTTAATAATCATTACAAACCGATGGGGTTTTTTTGTTTTGTTCTGTTTTTTTTTTTTTTTTGGGGGGGGGGTAAATTTCCATGTAAATATACTGTGTTAACAAACTGATGTTATGTATTGTGTAGTAAAGGTAATGTGTTAACAAACTGATGTTATATATTTGGTGGTAAGTGTCCATGTAAATATGTGTGTTACAAAAGAGAACACCTTGCTTCAGAAGGCACCAGGTCAGCATAGCAGCGAAGACCAGATCTAAGTGTCCCACTCGGTCAGATCGATTTCTCGTGAATAATTTGAAAATTAATTTGACGCCTCTCTCTTCACACACTTGTCGCGTTCTGTTTTGCCGGCAGAGCAACAAAATCTGATTTATCCTCCACCCCCACTCCCAAGGCGTTGTGTAAGACCGCATGCATTGTATAATACTGAATTTATTCATCAACATTCGTTGAACTTGATTTGGATGCCTGTACAACCTTGAGGGGGCCACTTCAAGTTGTTGAAATACAGTAATTGGAGACCTGATTGCTTCGTGCGTGGGGGATACAGCCTGAGTAAAAACTAAAATATTCAAGGGAAAAGATAAAGAAGGAAATACTCATTGCTGACAGTAGGTTTATTGTGTGACAATTTGGGGAAGCGAACACTCTCTCAGTTGCTGAATATCACGGACATCTGGGGTTAAAAAGAAAAATATTTCACAGATACGTCTGCGAACCTTTAATTAATTACCCAGTCACGTGGTTGTAGGCTTGGTTTTCCGGAAGCTGAACCCACTTATTTAAGTGGAATGACAGGTAAGATTGTCACCGCCAGGTAGTTTAAGCTTTTAAGGTAAGTGTATTACTACTGTTATCTCCACTTGTATATAGTCACAAGTAATACGGCATGTACGTCATTACTATTATCAGGTAGTGATAGTCACAGGTAAGTATGTCATTACTAATTACTATTTTCACTACACGTAGACCTATTTATAGTCACAAGTAATAGACATGTACGTAATTTTTATTATCACTCCAGTTAAGTGATAATCACAGATAAGTATGTCATTATCACACGTGGCGATAATCACAAGTAACCAGGTAAGTACGTCATTACTATTTTCACCACAAGTAGGCCTAGTGATAGTCACAGGTAAGTATGTCATTATCACCACAGGTAGTGACAGTCAGAGGTGAGCATATTCATAGCTGTCATCACAACCGGTAGTGATAGTCACAGGTTATCAGGTAAATGCGTCATTGCTATAATCTCCACTTGTTAATAGAAATCATAGGTAATCGGGAAATTATGTCATAGCTATTATTTGCACAGGCAGTGAGTCACGTGTGGTCAAGTAGGCCTAAGTATCTCGTCACTAGTAAATCTTCTGTTAACAGTTGTCATAGCTAATAGGTAAGTATTTGATTGCTATTGTCTCTACTGGTAATGGTAGTCATAGTTAATCAGATAATTATTTCATTGCTATTATCTCCACTGGTAATAATAGTCACATTTAATCAGGTAAGCTATTTTTGCTATTATCTCCACTAGTAATATAGTCACAGATAATCAGGTAAGTATTTCATTGCTGTTATGTCCACTGAAGTCACAGTTAATCAGCTCAACATTTCGTTGCTATTATCTCCACTGGTAATTGTAGTCACAGTTAATCAGGTAAGCTTTTCATTATTATTATCTCCGTGCAAAATATGTACCATTCCCGATGATAAATTTTTCTTCACACACTTATGAGCTGTCACAATATTCTTGTATATCAGTAGGCGTTTTTAAAAAAATAATTTCAGTTTTAGACTGATATATAACGTAAGTCAGTTCAACTCTATTTCAAACTATTCTTGTGCTTGTCAAACTTCCTAGTTAAATACATTCATAAACATAACGTGTATTTTGTTCGCTTTTGTCAACAGAAATTTTAATTCATGTTCTTAATGTTACTATACTTGTTTTGGGGAAGTTAAAAAAAAACTTTTAAAAGTGTGCAATGTGAGTACTCAAAATATTTGTTCTTAACGCAGACATATTTGGGTTTTTCCGGAAGAAGAGAAAGAGCAAAAAGAAAAAAAGCGCAAATGCAGCAACCCCTGATGCAGGTACGGTATCCAGGCAGCGGTATATTTTGTGTGGCATATGCCAAATTCTTGTAATAATTTCAAAATAGCCAGTTGAAACGCGTACTAATTCCTTGATTAATATGATTATAATCATTCTTTCTCTTTCGTGAGCGTGTGTGTGGTTTGCATACCTTTAGGTCAGTGGTCCCCAACCTTTTCCTCGCTGCGGACCGGTCAACGTTTGATAATTTTTCCGCGGCCCGGTGATGTGGGGGGGGGGGACGTTGATTGTTTATAGTTTAGATTGTTTTAATTTAATAATTAATTTAATTGTATTTAAACATGCCTTCAAATTAAAATACAGTTACACCAAAAAATGAATATAAAGTGTTTTAACATTTTAACTCACTAGAACGCTAAATCAATGAGAACCCTGAGCTTGTTTCTTTGGAACGAGACGGTTCCATCTGGGGGTAATAGGAGACAATTACACCCGAAGTGTGTTGCTTATGTCCATTTTATTCCGTTGTTTTGTTTTGGTTATTGTCACTGCAGAAAACCCCGCTTCACACAGATAGGATGTCGGAAATGGCAATAGGGATTTAAGTGTTGTGGTGGCCGTTGTTGTATTGGCGGGTGAGGGGGTTTACAGAGCCCAGGCTAATACCACATCGTCTGTACTTAGTGTGTATGTGCGCCCAGGATGTTCACCAGTGGTGTTGTTATTGTTGTCATTGGCACTGTTGTTGTTGATGTCCCCGGTATCCGTTGGGCTGTATGTAGGTGGGTGTTGGTGGCCAGTATAGGTGGTCAAGCATTAGTTGAATTAGATCCACAAATATCCCCATTGCATGTGATGTTGCTCCCTGTGCTGCCACCGTTGTTGTTGTCGCAGCGCTGCCGTTGTTGTTGTGGCTGTAGTAGATGATACTGTTGTTGTCGTCTGATGTGTTGTGGCGGGCGCCTTCTTTTTGATTTGGGGCTCCGTTCTGTAGTTTTTCCTTGTGTGTCTGTTGTGGTTGTCTTTGTTGCAGTCCCTGGTGGTGACTGGTGGCAGTTGGTTTAGTCGCTGTTGTTGTTTCTTGTGGTGTAGTTGAAGCGTTGTCGACTTCTGTTTCGGTCTGTGCGTCAGTTGTCTTCACTTCTTTTTCTGTTTGTATTTTTCTTTCTTGCGTCTTGATATGTACCATTTGTGTGCTGGAGATTTTTTGGCGTTTCTTCTTATTTTCGGTGGTAGTTGTTTTAATTTCTTTTTCTTTGCTGATAGAGCTTGTAGTCTGAGTTTCCTTATTATCTGTTGTGGGTTTTGGCGTTTGCGAGAATGCCTGTCTGATTTCTTGTTTTGCTGTTTGAGTTGAATTCACTTTGGCCGTATGTGGAATTTTCCAGAAGATGTTGGTGTTTATTCCACTTTCTCTTGTAGTGGCTTGTAGAGTTTGGGTGGAAACGTGTCTTTTTCCTTCAAAGACTGGAGTTGTGCCGTCTTCTTTTGTGGGTTTTCGCGTTGTTTCCTCCTTTTCCGTTTGTGAAGAGCGTGTTTTTGTTGTCGGCGTTATTTTCCAGAAGATGTCTGTCTGTGTTTCACAGTCTGTTGATGTAGTTTTTTTCCCGGTTGTCTTGTCAGGTGCTTGTTTAAAATCTTGTGGAGACCAATTGCGGTTAAGATGGCTTGTTGTCTAGTGTAAGTTCATCTTCCGTTTTTGTGTGGAAGAGGGTCAACAGCAAATTAGTGAACGCATTTTTTAGTTCAACGTTTTTAGTTTCTAGTGTGAAGGTGAAGGGGGTAACTTTTCGTATGCCCCCATTTTCGGTTGGTTTGCTGATTTCACAGCAGTATTTTGTCCAGTCTTCTCCTTTGTACTTCTTAATGTTTGCACCTCTTCAAGCCTCTTTTGCCGTATCTGTCTCAGCTGGGCTATGCGCTCGTTTGTGAAGGGCCGTCTGCATCTTCTGTGACTGACTCAGAATCGCGTAAAATGTCACTTGGTGGAGTGGGCAGTAGTGGCATTTTTGCCAGCCCTGAAAAGGGCTGAGGCTTGGTGCTGGCTTGTCTGGTGTGGCGCTTTGACATGACTCTCCTCCCGGCGGTCCAATGGATGGAGTGCGTTCGTCGGTGGTCCGAAGCGAAGTGTGTTGGTGTGGTTGGGAAGTAGAGCTCGAATTCTTTAAAAGCAAAGACAGATGATCGTGCACCAACTGGGAGAATGAATGCTCAGACTCAATCTCGTCCATGGAAAGTCGCACAAACCCCGAGAGAAATACACCACAGTAAATAAAATTGGGCGGTCCGGTACCATTTGGTCTTGGTCCACGGACCGGTACCATTTGGTCCACGGACCGGTACCGGTCCGCGGACCTGGGGTTGGGGACCACTGCTTTAGGTGACCTGTTAAAATACAGACTTTATCCTAAATGTTGATTGGTCATTTTTGTCGTAACGAAACGTAGATTGGTCTGTTTTGTCTGAAAGTCATTCAAAGCGTTCTTTTTTTGGGGGGTATGGGATTTTGAATGGTGGTGGTGTTTTTTTTTCCTTCTTACAGCTATTGACATGCATTCAGTCTGTATTTAACGTTACGGTAAGCCAAGCTATGATCGGTTGTCATATTTATAAATACAGTATCAGTTAGCATGTATGTTAAAAGTTCCAACTTCACTTAAATGTTCGTCAACAACACAGCTTCGTGATTATTTTTTCCTCCAAGCTTTCAAATCGTATTCTTATTCTTTGTTAATCTTTGTAAATATTATGGGATCTCTCTGTGTGTTATGTGTTCAAACAGATAACACAGACGGGGATATCCCAACACACCAATCGACACGCCCCACTGCTGTGGAGGAACATTGGAAGGAAATTAAAGATGCCTCACATCGTTACTCAATTCCACAGTCACCTCTAGAAAGAAGTCAGGGGGAGCCTATGTATGCTGCAAAACCACACGCCACCATTCCATCGACACATCAACAGGAAGGTGGAGAAGAGATCTCTAAAGCTTTGAAAGCGATCGCAAGCGCTGCCATTCCATCCTCACATCAACAGAAAGGCGGAGAAGAGATCTCTAAGGCTTTGAAAGAGACCACAAGCGCCGCCATTCCATCGACACATCAAGAAGTAGATGGAGAAGAGTGCTCTAAGTCTTTGAAAGCGACCGCACGCATCGCCATTCCATCAACTCAGCTGGAGGAGGAGTTTAGAAGCGCGCGAGAAATTATGGATCTGGAAGTCGTACGCATGCGCGAAGATTTGTCTCGTGCTGCCTTCACTAACGAGAGGCGGGAAATGGAAGCTGCACGCGCACAAATGGAGTTCCGCCTGTGCAAAGAAGAACTTGCCCGCATGTCTGGTTAGCGTTTGAAAGAACTAGTTAATCTTACAAAATTATGATTACATTTATGAATAGGCCTCCAGAAGTGCATGGAATACGTTTTTCTTGCAGACGCAGTAATCATTTAGTGATTTAAGACAATAGTCTCTCCAACTGTAAACCCGGAAAGTAATACACGATAATTGTGATTTTATGCCCGCTTTTAATCTGTATCCTGGGCGGTTGGGATTATATGTCGCTTTATTTGACTAAATATGTGAATGTAGTCAAATAAGACAGATATTTGATTAAATAAATCCATTACATTTGATAAATAATGGTTATTTGACCAAATATTTTATTTAGGCCTATTTATTTTTGATCCACCTCCTGCATAGTCAAAGCCAACGGCGCACAAATAACTAAATTGGTTGCGGTTGAGTGATTAAGCCTAAGGGGAAGGGGGCACAAACATAAAATATTAATTAAAGGTAGCCCTTCACCTGCTTGCGATTAAATGAAACTAAATTGTAAAAAGAAATACATTTTTCATAAAATGAACTTCCAAACCAAAGACATGTAACATCTCCTCCAGCCGAACCACTCTTATTCAAATGAAAATGTCACCTAGTTAAACATACGTACACTAACGCTAAATTGTTAAATCACCATGCAATCGTGAAATGGCTAGATAATATTTTGTTTTTATGTGATTATCTAGCAATCAAAACAGAAATGGAAAATGAAAACATGAAGTTACAATCGGAAGTAGCCTTACTTCAGCGCGAACTGGCGAGGTCAAGGTCTGAGGTGGAGCGCCTTAAGGAAGACAAAGATAGAGTGAAATTGAAACTAGACGACAAAAAACGTAAGTTGGTAGTACTGAAAGCAAAAGTTTTTAAAAAAAAAAATACACAACTGCAATCACAAAGGGATTTAGCCTCTCTGCTCCCTGGTATTAATTTCCCTAGTAACATTAAATCTGCC
Source organism: Sinotaia quadrata (assembly GCA_028829895.1). Lineage (NCBI taxonomy): Eukaryota > Metazoa > Mollusca > Gastropoda > Architaenioglossa > Viviparidae > Sinotaia > Sinotaia quadrata. The sequence continues at coordinate 106,227,888 of CM054180.1, forward strand.
TTTTGTAGGACTAGAATAAGGAACACTTTTTTAAAACAAAAATTCTACCCGATCAGTAGATGTAACACTAATTTTCGATGCCATTTCCAGCTAAGACGATAAATACCTACACCCAATTTCGTTTCTTACTTGTCCTGATCGCACACAAACTGGTCCGTTTCAATCTTCACGTGTTTATGTATAAAATTACTAGTAGGCCACGTAAAGATAATGTGCGCATGCGCCAATGACTGACACTGAAGCCCCAGCTCATCATTACGCTGAAAGTATTTCCTGAATGCATTTCCCTTTGCCTTTCCCTGGGGTACACTAAGCTCTCTGCAAAATTTCAGTTTATTTGTTCACTTCCTGGGTCCGTGAATCATATCAATAACCTATTTTATATAAATGTATGTGGCTGGAGGGGTCACCGTGGAGAGGGGGCAGATATTGATCTCTTTATGTCCGTTCAGGGGTAAATTATGCTTCCATACAATATCAGCTTCCTAGCTCCCTGGTGTGCCAGTGAATGGTATTAGTAGCCTATTTTTTTTTGGACGAAGGAGCAGGTGTGTGTGGAGGGGGGGGGCACAGACCCTGATCTCTTTATGACAATCTTGGCAGGGGATGGGAAAGAGAAACACTTGTCTACATGCATGATATTGGGGCAGGGTGGGTGGGGTTGCTCTCTTCCTTTTAATAACCAACCATGTATGTAGATGGGAGGGGCAACCCTGACAAGGGTGGGTCCCTATACCCCTCTCTGTGTCCTGAGGGGCTGAGATATAAACCATACCTTGATGTGTAAAATTTCAACTTGTAGCTCTGTCCATGCGGCCATGTATGACTGATGCGCTCCTTGGTTGTATCTGTGTTCTTATATGTGAGTCATGGACCCTCACAGCGGATCTCGAAAGAAGGATACAAGCTACTGAAATGAGATGCTTTCGAAGGTTGCTTGGCAATTTCGTACAGAAATCATGCCACGAATGAGGAAATGGGAAACAATTAGGCAAGCCATTGGGCCATATGAAGAGTTATTGGCCATTGTGAAAAAAAACGCAAAATGCAGTGGTATGGGCATGTCACACGATCAACAGGGCTTGCCAAGACAATCATGCAAGGTACTGTGCAAGGAGGGCAAAGGAGAGGAAGGCAGGAAAAAATTGAAGGATAACATCTCAGAGTGGACAGGACTGAAACTGAGCAACACAGTAAGATTAGCAGAGAACAGAATGGAATGGAGGAAACTGGTTGTCAGGTCATCAGTGGTGCCCCAACGGTCGACAAGACTAAGGGACAGATGATGGATGGATGGATGGATGGAAGTTGTGCACTGACATCATTTGATTTTCATAGTTACTGAAAATCAGTAGTTTTGGTTGAAATTGTGTGACTAATTTCACATCAACCTCTACAGATATTATTTCGGTGTACATGCATGCGTGCATGTGAGTTAGAGAAAGACGGGTGGTGGGTGATGGTGAGTTAATCTATAGTTTTAATTGAAAATCTCATTAGCGATTACAGACGACATTAGAGCTGATTCTAAAATCCATATGTATTTTATGAGGACTGGTCGCCAACCTGAAAGAAGATGCAAAGCGCTGCCAGGCAGAGCTCGACAACATGCAGCAGAGCATTAAAGACCGGGAGCAAACATGGACAACCATTCGCCGTGACATCACAACCAAACGTGATGACGCAATCAGAGAGACGTGCAAAGTGCGGCGTACGTATTTTGTTTGCACACAGCTGATTAGTAAAGTCTGTAGTTTAATGTCCCCGTGACACGTGTCATTGCGGCGTCATGTGTTTTGTAATTGTCAGCATTAGTCTATCATTTAACTTGAATTTACATTTAAAATGCAGGTTTCATGTGTGTATTTACCCAAAACAGTCACTTGTGTGATTATTATTACGTAAAATGATAGATGTATTCGATTAAGAGTTGACATTCTTTAATGATTGTATTTGTATGTCAAGTAATAGGCGTACTAAATAGCAGCTAAGATCTTGATATTATGTTGTGTGTTTGTATGTGTGTGCACGTGCATGCGCAATCCTATGTATTCCAAGCATACACACTGACCATAAAAAGACGAAAAAGTAAGAAAAAATAAAGAAACCTTTACAACTTTCATATTATTCTCTCATCCAATGTTATGAAAGTGTTCATGTAGTGTTTACGTTTTATCACTGTTATTATGTAGTTAATACCCAGATGATATAGCAACATTGTATTTATCCGTAAAGAGCTGAAAGTTTGAAAACCTGTACATGTGTTCATATATTTCAGGTCATAATGAAAGATTAAAAGGTCGAATTTTCAAACTGAAAAAAGAAAAATCCAACGTTCTGGTAGGTTTTCAACATTTTTGATTTCTTATGATTTCCCAGTTTACTTTCTTTAAAGCAGACTGTGACTTTCTTTTCAAGCGACAAAGTTTACATGTACTATTTCATTTAACACCACTCTGTAATTGCCTTTTGTTTCTTTAGAAAATCAATAATATTTCGTCAGTTTATATTACAAGTGAAGTGGATTTTAAAGTGTACCCATTGACATAGTATAAGTTAGTGTACTAAAGTTCTGAATTAGGTTTATGTCACAAAAAAGGCAAGAAAGTGAAGCCTGGCGAACCAAAGGCTTGGCGGCCTTTTTTGTGTTGTCAATACAAACGTAGGAACTGTTAGGATGACCGTCACAGGATTCCACACACATATATACCAAAGTGTCTGTTTGGCTTTTCTTTATTATGCATGCAGGGTAATGTTTTATTGACGTGTTTACGCAGAGAACGTGAGAACGCATACTCAATGAAAAGAAAATGTAAACAGTACAGGATGAAAACAAACATAAATAGCCGCACAAACCCCCTCTCAAAACGATAATAGATGAGAGATTGTCTTCTGATGGGTGTGACTAAAATTTATAGTCTTACAGTCTCTGTCATACAGAAACTATAAATCATCCATCATAAACAGGGATAACTTCTAAGAAATGAATGATGATTAAAAGAAGAAGTTCAGAATACACGAAAATGCAATAGCTTTCACTATCAACTGCTTATGTCAGTAAATGCAAGATTATTTAATAAATGTCAACAAAAGTCCTAGGAGCTGACTAGCTCCTCCATAGCTGAGCAAGAATGAATAATTAATTAAATTACAAATCCTTAACTAGCCTTACATATTTACAATCAATTTAAGTGACATGAGTTTTTTTTCTACAATATATTGGATTAACTTACCTACAGGTTTTTTAATTTCTACACCCATCAAAAATTCAAGTAGGGTGAATTCAATGACGATACAAAACAATGATATGAATGTGGCATGAACAATGATACAAATGTTCATGTAGAAAAATGGAAGAAAACACAACTGAAGTAGAGACATTATCAAAACAAAGTTTCCTCTCACGGGTCGGTCATACCTAGCCTGGACGATTGGCCTAAACAATAAAAAAAATAATGTTGGCGCTTCCTTGTGACAGTTTACTTATCCAACTACTGACCAGTTAACTTTTTACCTGTTGTGCACGAGTTATTACTATTACGACATTACATGAGTCATATTAAAACATGAAACTTTTTATTATTCACTTACTGAAAGAAATATAAAACTTTAAAGTTTTGTTTTCACAGCACAGTTTGTGGGAAAAGAAACAAGAAGACAAGCAAAAATCACAAGAACCAAGCACTCAAAATGTCCTCAAAGAAAAAGGTAAAGATGGCTGGAATCAAAACAATGACCAGCAGTTTAATTTAATTTAAATTATCTCCTCATCATTGACCAAAACTAGAATCTCATTTAGTGAAGCTGACATTAGTAACTAATTCTAGCATATGACTAGTCTCATGAAGTTCAGCTAGATTAGAGACCATCTCCAACACTACTAGAGTCTCATTAAGTTCAGCTAGATTAGGGACCATCTCCAACATACTACTAGAGTCTCATTAAGTTCAGCTAGATTAGGGACCATCTCCAACATACTACTAGAGTCTCATTAAGTTCAGCTGGATTAGGGACCATCTCCAACATACTACTAGAGTCTCATTAAGTTCAGCTGGATTAGGGACCATCTCTAGCATATGACTAGAGTCTCATTAAGTTCTCGGTCTTGGGTTGCTTCTGGGGAACTTCCTCTCCTGATTGTTTTCTGAAGAGGAGAGATGGCTGGTGTTGAGTTGGTGATGGTATTTAGTTGCATGTCTTTGTAGTAGAGTAGTTCTGGATTTTTACATCTGTGTTCATTTTCAGAGATGTATTCTTATGTCTGTAGTGTTAAGCATCATAGCTTGTGCTTCTCAAGAATTTTGTAGACTTGGAAGTTGTGTTGTCTGGTTGCTGGTTGTTGCTGTTGATTTCCTGCGTTGTTATAGTCTGGATGCCTTAATGCCATCATTTGAAAAATGCTACATTTTGTAGAGATTGCAATTCTCTTGTCCATTGTTAAGGACATGTCTAGCCATCCAAGGCAGGCCTTAGCCCAGTAATCCATAAGCTAAAGCTCTGGTGGATGTTGATGTTTCCATTGTAGATGTTGGAGTGGGAGGGGGTGTCTTACAGAGCCCAAGCTAGTAGCACGCCAATTTTGTACTTGCACCCAGGATGTTCGACTCCAACCTCCTCGCTAGTGGTGGTGTTGTGGTTGTTCATGGCACTGTCATCGTGGCTGTCCCTGGGATGCATGAGATGGGTGCTGGTGGCCAGTATAGGTGGTCGAGCAGCAGTTGAATCATGTCTGCATAGGGGTGATTAAAGTATCCCCATTGCATTAACTTCTGCTCACTGTGCCACCATTACTCTCATTGTTGTTGGTGGTTTCGTTGGTGTTGTTGCTGTGTGTTGTCTGATGTGTTCTGGTGGGCATCATCTTTTTCTTTTTTGGCCCTATTCTGTTATTGATGTTGTCTGGCATTTTATTATGATTGTTGGTGTTGCTCTTTCCATCAATGCTGCTCGTGGTGGCATGTCTGGCCACTCTAGTAAACTCTACAAGAGTGGTGTTGACTTCTGTCTCAATTTGTGTGCTTATTTTGATGTTGTCCATTTCTGTTTGTATTATTTTTTCTTTTGTCTCTGTTGTGCTCGTCTGACTGCTGGTGATTGTGTGAAGTTTCTTTTTGTCCTCTGTTTTTGTTGTAGTCATTTGTATTTTTTTTTTTTGTTGGTCACAGTGGTTGTCTGGGTTCCCCCTCTGTTGTAGTTGTTTGGGTCTGTGAGTACGCCTGTCTGGTTTCCTGTTGAGCCGCTCAGAGTGGAGTGTATTTTCGTGTTTGGAGGAATTTACTTGGGTTGGTGGTTTGCATTTCACTGTCTCTCAGTGAATGGCTGCTTGATGGAGAGAAGTGAGCTCTGAAGGCCATATACAGTTTTGTATTGCTGGCAACAGATTGCAATTGAAAATTTAGAAGTTTTTTTAAAAGTTCATGATTGAAAATAATTAGAGCAGGCAAGTACAATTCAAACGTGGACTTATAAAGAGAAATATTTCAAATTTTAATTTCTTGTTGTTTTTAACAGGTGTGGCAGAGACACAGCAGAAACATGATGAAAGTCAGCAAGCAAAGGTAGATAACTAGTCAAAAAGAAAATGCAGCAACATGTTAAATAACAACTTGTTGTAACACATATGGATGTAATTTGTCTCTCTTATCATCCAGGTCTTTCAGCACATCAGCAGTTGAGTGGTAGGCAAAATGCGTCTGATCTTGCACTTGTTGATATCAGAATGTGTGACGAATCTCAGCTAGCTTCCAAAATAATTTACACTGAGCAATTTGACGCCAGATCAAAATTATGCTATGAAAAGTAACGTACATTAGAACAAGATGGTAATAAAATAGCTCTGCCTGATTGACATGAAATATCAGCTTTAGAAAGTCAATGCGCTAATTTTCTGGTAATTCATTTTAACATAGGTTTGTTATCTCATAAATAACTAAAGCGGTTATACTATCGTAAGACCCATGCATTTTGGTTTGGATATCATTTTACTCATCTATTAACATATAAAATGTGTGCACTTTGCCCTTTGACACAGGTCTTATCTCTGGAGCTACAGCTGTATCGTCAAGCTCGTTTAGTAGAACTGCTGCTTGATCTCATCCAGGAACAGGACCCCCACTTCACCAGTGAACAGCGTTTACTGCTCGTTTCTGCTTTCACAGACACAGTCAGAACCTGAAATGCTGGCTACCAGACTGAGCTTTTCAAATAAGCTGCACTGAATGTTGGTTTAGTTGAAGACTTGTCAACAGATGATTCATATTGTGATGAAATACAGATTAGTAGTTTGGAGGATTAATTTAAGTCTACATCCCATCTATTAATAAACTGTTGGTTGATATAAGCAGTAAATGGTTCAAGCCATATAATAAGTTTTGTGTTGTAAAGAATTAAAGTTATATGTGTGCATCCATATGCTGGTGTGAGTGATAGAATTAAAACTATACATTTGCATGTATGCACGGGAGAGAGACAAGGAACTAAAGCTTTATAATTTGAGAGTGTGTGTATGAGTGACTAGGAATTAAAGTTATGTACTAAATGTTGTTTATTGGGTGTAAATAGTAAGTGATTCATGATAATGAATACATTTTGTGTTGTAAAGAGTTAAATGATTTAAAACTACTTCATGAATATATTGGATGTGAACAAAATACTACTAAAAGGTGTCAATTAAGGTGTGCTTGCTTGGTCAGTTACAGAGTTGAATAAAAGGAAAAACTAAAAACAAAAAACAATGTGTATGAGGCAGGGCTTGCACTCAGATAATGAAGGATCACCTAGTTTGCTCATGACCGATACAAAAATAAACACAGAAAATGCCAGCCAGAAGGCTATTTGAGATTTTTAAAAATGATATGCATAATTGTAATGATGGGGGTCTCAGCACTCTCAAAATATGTTATTTATATCACTGACTTTGTCACTCAGGTCATTATGATTGTTCAAGCCATATCTACTAGGTACATTTCAAATCCAATCCTCATAGACTGAAGGGCAATAACTCCAATTTATGTTAAGTATGCAGTATTTTTTTAAAATCACTGGTCACAAGAGAGATTAGAGAGGAAAACAGCACACCATAAAATCAAATACGTATATATCACATTTATTAATACAGTAATTTTTAAAATTTGGATATTTATTTGAAGCATCGCTACACCAACCCAGAGCACATCACTGTAAATAATAGTAGAATTTTGACAATTTAACATCCTACAAATGTGTATACCGGTTCTATGACATCTGGGTGGGTGACATTTTACAAATGGCACTTAGCGGACGACAAGTGACTTGTGCATAATATGATATACAACAGTTTGCTAAACAACAGAAAAAAACCCATAGTAATTATCTTATTTATTCTACAGATGTAAGTTATGTGTAAGCCAGTTGTCGCTAACCGGTTGTCTAGCCAGTTGTCGCAAACCTCTTGTCGCCCGCCCACCTATCGGGCCATCGTGTATACCATTATTGCAAATCATGGGCAAAATAAAAGTGAACCCCACTCTCTCCACACAACAACCCAACCCTTTCAAGAATATGAACAACACAAAGCACTTGCTGTGTAAATAACTTTTATAATATGAAATCCATCGGTAACAGTTGGATTAAATGATGCAGCCACATTTTGATGTACAGAAGCTATCCATACAGAATGATGCCAAGCAAACAAATCAACACATTTCTTTCAATTATAAGACTTCTAAAAGAGAAGCTGATTCATGAGCTGAATAATTCGAGTAAGATGCTGCTGATGAGTAATTTGAGAGCTAGTAACAATCAACTCTCTTTGTCAACAGATGCAAACCTAAATAATAATAATAGAAATAATAATGATTATGTGCTTAAGCATCTAATCTTAAGAAAAAAAACATTCTGAACATCATACATTAATTCATTAACAATTAAGGATGCAAGAGTGACTTGAAAACAAACTACATGTAATATGACATAGAATACATACTAAATAAACTGCTGCCTGATAAATAATGGCCAAACACACAGAACTTAGAGAATTTGTATCAATGGAAAGCAAATTTCTACACACATACAGTTACAAATGAGAGAGATTAGTTAGTGGCAAACAAAAGAGTATAAAATTTTCAACCATGTGAAAAATTGAGCAGTGACACCAAAATGACCACAGAATAATCACACAAGCTTCAGGAAAACAAGAAAAAATATGTAGATTTTTATGTTCAATGCAACTCTGAAATACTTTGCTCTTTTAACATAATATTCTAAACCATAAAATGGCTAAAAGAGCACTTTAATTGAATTTGTTTCTATTTTTATGCAAATAAACAAAATCTAAAAATTCTCAGATGATGAAAAAGTTACATCTCTGATATTCATTTTCTTCTTTAATAAAAAAGAAAAGAATTACTTCTCACTGTAATACTTTCTGTTTTCTAAAACTAAAACAGTTTCATATTCTCTGTCATGTGTAATGCTGATTTTATTTGCTGACAGAAAAGATTTACTACCACCACAACCAGAACATATCTAAAAGCATTCAAACTGCATGTAAACAATCATCTCTCCTATAATCACACTGCTTATTGTTCTAATCCCTCCACTGCCTAAGACGTATATGCACATCCTCCCCTCTCAACACAAAATTCATCGCATTCTGGTGGGGTCTGGAACTGTAGCTTAAACAGATATTTTTATGGGAGCTAACCATTGATATATTTGCATGGTAATGTGATTGAATGATGTCCCTTACATCTGCATAGCATTTTATCTTCAGCAAGTCCATATTTTGGAGATTTGAAAGAAAGTTTTTGAGCCAAAAGTGACTTAGGAGTTAATTTATGCCTTTACATTGTGTTCAGGAAACAGGTTTATTATAATGCAACCATTAAAAATGACAATTACAACTTCGGAAGAGATTGTCTACAAAATTTAAAAGATTATGTCTGCTGAGAATGACTTCTGAAACTTTGGGAGAAACATTTTACTAGTCTTTCTCCAGCACAAATGTTGCATAAAGATATTTGTTTGCAAACATTTTCCCTAATACGTAATTAAAAAGGCATTTTTAAACCATAAAGATGGGTCCAAAATGAAGCAGGATTGTACTGTGACAATGATTGCCCAAGGGATTCATGAAGTAATATGTGCAGACACAAGATGTACATGTTCTCAGTTTTGTTGTCGTTTTGGTGGGTGGGGAACATAGAAAAGGTTTGAACATGGTAGTAAATGTAAACTGCTTTAATTTTAAAGACCTAATTTTAATATATTGGATGCTTTACTATCCAGTGTTTTTCGCATGCAATAAATGTTAACTGTATGCATATTTCATTCTTTATAATTAGATTTATAATGCAATAATGAGTTCCCAAGTAGAAGGTTTTAAAAAAAATACTCACCAATTTATTAAATTAATTATTTTTTAAAGCATTTAAAGTACACAACAAAAAAAGTAATTACAACAAACAATTATGAGAAAGAAAATACATGAACAGTATGTTGATATATTTATTTGTTTTGAGAAATATAGCTTTTAAATGCATAGGTATAATAAAATAAAGTATTGTCTGGATAATGGTGTTATATTTTATTGAAAGTTCTGACAGTGAGTAGGGGCTAATATTTTTTATGGGAGAGCAAACTTGTGAACTGCAGGCAATGCTTCCCAAACATCAATCAGTCTGTATAGAGAGGGGACATTGAATTAAAAACCCTCTAATTACTGCAAATAGCAATAATTATCAATAAATCGAAAATATTTAAAAACAGACACAGCTTAACAAAATGGTTACCTAATTTCTTTTGTATAAAAGTGCTCAAAAAGAGTATTTCAAAAAAACCAACACAAAAAATGAGATTTACATTGCAGATGCTGAATTAATGCAATTTTGTTTTGATTAAATCCAAAATTCTATCACTTTGCAGTCTGTACAGATATTTTCATGGACTGCATAAGGTCCACATACTTCCCATGTACCCTTTACTGCATATGCCAACAAGGCTGCACATTTTTATGGACACCAAGGCTGTACAGATACTCTTCCTTCATGAACCATATGTGGCTACCAAGTCACTTTGAGCATCCCTGGTTTTCAGTCTAAGTAAAAATGGCTAGTCAATTATTTTATTTTCAAAACAGACCTTTCAGTGATTAGCTCTTTAAATTTCCCTGAGGAAAAAATAAAGCTTTCACAATTTATTATCTTTCATTTAGTCGACTTTTAATAGAAATTATTAGTCATTAAATGTGCAGTCTAGATATTTTGAACGTGATTAGATTTTCTTTAAGTCTTTGACTAGACAACATAGACCGCATGGCTCATTATTTCTATTCAGTATTCTCTAGTATAGCATCTCTTTTGAAGCAGGTCTGTCAATTTTGATAAAAAGCATATTGGATGGGCATTAAAGTTTTATTTTGTATTACTAAATCAAAATGTAAAGATTAAATATGTTACAGTTAATTATTGGTTTAATGGAAATTCACCAAAGTATTGATAATCAAACTAAACATAGTTAAATTAATTAGGATTCATTAAAATGTGACCCCCCCCCCCCCAAAAGTAATTTCCTACATCAATTTTAGCTTTAATTTATGATTCCACCCCTATCCATAAACCTGTTTGGGTACACTATTGCTTTAATATAGAGATTAGATCAACAACAGTTAACCATAACAACCCATAACTTTGCTGGCCTCACCAGTATTACAGTCAATTTTGCAGATAATTTCCAATTTAATCTCTTGTTTTAAAATCAAGTGGAAACATCTATTTCCTTTGTAGAATTTCAAAGCTAAGTCAATGATGACAGTAAAGTTTATGAGGTAAGGACCTATTTCATATAAACAATGGTCCTTCAGACTAGAAGACATCTATTTGTTATCTGCCCTTTTAATTCAACCCATTACAGCCTACATTCAGCATTTTCAATCAAACCATATTACTCAGAATCCTGGAAAATTAAGTTCAATATTCTCGTACTTTATATAGGTTTACATTCATCTTTTCATGGTTATGTAGTATAAACAAAAACTGGATAATTGCAAGATTAAGACAGTGCTATAACATAAGAAAAATGTTTAGCATAGATGTTTTCTGACAAGCTTGGTGGCCAGAAAAAAGTGGGTAGAAAACAGTAGTTGAATGTAGCCGATGCAAGCCAGCTTGCAAACCTGACCGTTTATCAATGTAACGAAATTATTACTTTATCATGTTTCTAAACTTCCATTTGTTCCATTTCAAGAATAACAAATTCTTAGGAGTCTGACATTTATTTTCTGTTAGTGCCCCAACATACACCTTGTACCAGCCACACCAATAATTCTCTTGCCTCTTACCAATGCCTATAATTCCCTCACATCAACAATAGTAATGTGAATATATGTTAATTAGTTTGTAAGCTTAAAATATGTTAGTGCATATTTTTTTTAAAGTACTGTTGGCCCTGTGATCTACACATATACATTCTACAGCATCACTTGCAGATAATCACAGTAAGGATGCCATGATTGTTTGGAAACAAAATACAAGTACTTATAATTAACAATCTATAGCTCTCTTCATTTGTTATAAAGACATTATTTGGTACATAATAAATATTAGAAAAATATGTACAATGGCCTTTTACAAACTGACAAACAGACTCAAACAACAAAAAGACAATCAACATGTTTCGGATGTTAGTAAAAGCAAACAAATGTATAAATTCAACAATTCTGTGAAGCTTGCTAGGTCAATGCATCTGTGAAAATATCTTGAATTCTGCTTGGCGTCTGGCAAAAGTTTCCCCAACGATGATTGGAAATATCACAGTTGCTTCACCATAAACCTGAGAATAAATATGGACAAAAGAATTTGAGAACAAATTCATGCATGAATGCATGCACACACATATAAGTGCAGTAACTGATGATATATATATATAAAATCAATCCAAATATATGATGCATACAGGGGAAAAAAGCATGCAAAATGACCCAATAAAAAAAAAAACAGAAAGAAAAACCCTGTTCCCAAAAGGGGGCATACAAAGGCATACAAATTTTCTTGGAAGAGATGTATTACAAACAACTTACTTTAACTGGATTAGCGGTCATTTTGATTTTTCCCCATGAAACTGCTTCATCAGGTGCTGCCCCAGAATCACTACCATCAAACTCTGATGCGGTGTTGATAAAGACAGAATAGTCGGCACCATTTCTCTGTAATATAATAACTTGTGTATTGATATCTTCTCTCCTCTCATTATAAATTCTTTTCTCACAAAATGACACATATATATAAAACACATGCTGAGCACAGGAAAAATGGAGAACATAAATGCACAGAATTCATAAACAACACTCTAAGAACATGAAGAATTAGGAACACACAGAATGTATATAGAGTACACAATGAAATGTTCACAGAATACATAAAAAGTACACAAAGAATAAACCGATCACACTGCACAACTATATTTACCATGAGATTTGCATTACAGGTATGATGTTTACACACACCACCACCCAGGATAATCATTCCAGTGTTGGCTGCGTGCATAGCCTGGCAATTCATCCTTCGAACATCTGAAACAAATGAACAGTTGCAAGAAAAACAAACAATCGTATGACAGATAAAAACAGTTGTGAGATGTATGTTAGAGACAAAGAATTTACTACAGATCACTATAAAACCTACAAGTTGTGGGTTTTACAAATTTCAGATGTCAGAAGAAACAGCAAATAAAAATTTATTCTGGTGTTCAAAACTTCTCCAGTTGTCTTTGAAAAGTTGTACTGAACTTAAACAGAAAATGATAAATTTTAAACTTGGTATCGATTTGTCAAGGCCTTTAATAGAGTTCTCTCCATTAGAAGGAAGTTGAAACTCTTCAAATGTTTTGAACACTGAATCATCTATAGTCTAATAGCCAAGATAAAATCGCAAAGACTGATTAAGACTTTTTGAAAATAAGTGTTCACGGCAAACATTAAAAACTGATTAAGTCTTTACAGAAAATAAGTGACCAAGACAAAATATAAAGACTGATTTGGACTTTAAAAAATATATGTAGCCAAGAGTAAACAAAAATTACAAAGAGCAAAGATTCATACCTTCAGAAAGAAAATGTCAAAATTTAAACAAAATTAAAAACGAGTGATTCAGATTTTTCATTAAATAAGTAGCCAATACTAAAAAAAACAAAGACATATTCAGAGGAATGTAACCAAGGCTACAAGAAACAAAAAACATCTTCAGACTTTCTATGAAGAATGTAACCAAGCTACAAGAAACAAAAGACGTTCAGACTTTCCATAAAGAATGTAACCAAGGTTACTGGAAACAAAAGACATATTCGGACTTTCTATGAAGAATGTAACCAAGGTTACAAGAAACAAAAACATATTCAGACTTTCTATGAAGAATGTAACCAAGGTTACAAGAAACAAAAACATATTCAGACTTTCTATGAAGAATGTAACCAAGGCTAAAGAAACAAAAGACACATTCAGACTTTTCAGAAAGTAACCAACCAGTAACCAGATATATCAGTGACTGGGTCAACAGGTAAAAGAACTTCGAAGAGATAAACAAGGACAAAAGAGAAATTAAGAATATAATTGAGAAAAAAACAACTTATTCATTAAAAATATTTAATTTAAAATTAATTTATTCAAACACGGGTGGTACAAAACACCTCCACAACACCTATATTAGCCAAGGACTATTGTAGAAGTGTGGGTGAAAAAAAATAACATGACACACCCTCCACAATATCTATCACTAGGCCAGAATTTTTGTAGGAATGGAAAAAAATGACATAACACACCTTCCACAATATCTATCACCAGGCCAGGATTTTTGTAGGAATGGAAAAAAATGACATCGCCAAGAGAACCATCAGTCAGTGCTGGACAGAATACTGGGATGTTATTCTGAAACAAACAAAAAAAAATTCTGAATTTTTAAAATGTAAATACAATGAATCACATTCAAAGTAGTTTGTAGTGTTAAAAATAGCACATTATTTGAATGCCTGCACCTGTTCATGTGTCCCTTTATACATTTCTGTTCATCTATCCTTTCAGAGATATTAAATCTAATTGTAAGGAATGCAAATGTACATACAAACTATTGCTTCATTTTAATTAAGCTACAAACTTGATTTTTTTTTCATCTACTGATGAGAATTCATCAATTTATTATTGTGTATGTCCATTACACCAACACTAATTTTTCCGTCTTCAGACTTCTTCCAGTTTTTCCACATGAAATATTTCACTACAAATTAAAAGTGACAGGATGCAAATATTACAAATATATTTGTGTGATTTCAGTTGGAATTTTTTTTTTTTAATTCATTATATATCTGTTCTACAAAGTATTAAATAGTTCTTTTTTACAAACTGTTATAAGATGATGCACTTTTATACACAAAATATTGCCTTTTCTTAACTGATATATAATGCTATATTGGTATTTTTAAATGATGATTTACTAATTCCAGCTGATGTTAAATATTAGAGTTTAATTATTTAAAATATAATGCAAATAGCATTTGTATTAGTTTTTCAAAGTGATGAAACAAAAACCATGTCAAGATCAGAATTATAGAGTCAGTTGAAATTGGTATGTAAATATAATGTACTTAGGTCACTGGATAATATTACTCAAGGTTTGCAATTGTATATAACAGGTAAGCAACGATTGGGTTTTTAAAAAAAAAAATGGAAAACAGTGTTAAATTTATGGATCACCCATTCTTTAATAAGGTTTATGTCTGTTTCATCCTGCATGTAGACACACCAACAACTGGGTTTTGTTTTTAATGATTACCACACATTCACTTCTCTGCAGTTCATTTGTAATTTGACTTCACAGTACATTGCTTGATTAGCCATTTCTGTTTATATTCTGTCATAGATACAAAAAAAAAAAAAATTTTATATCTATTTTGCTAGCTCCACCATGCCAATCACATTGGTCTTGTTCTCTTGAGTTTTGCAAATGTCACAAGGAAGAAATGATTATTAAAAAAATAAATAATATGCTTCTCTTTCATTAAATACAATCTTTTAACTGCTCATTTGCTCTACTACTCCCCGAAATTTTAGACCTACACTATGTAATCTATTGAGACATAAAAAATTTTAGACCTACACTATGTCATCTATTGAAACATGAAAAAAAATTAGACCTACACTATGTCACCTATTGAGACATGAAAATATTTTAGACCTACACTATGTCATCTATTGAAACATGAAAACATTTTAGACCTACATTATGTCATCCATTGAGACATGAAAAAAGTTTGCCTTTACTGCTTTCTGTATGAGTGGTATTAATGTACTGTGCTTTAGAAATATAATTGCTTTGTGTACTTTTTAAATTAAGTTCATATTCATTAATTGTATTCAATCAAAGGACCTATTTTTTTAAGTTTGAAAAAATAAAATAAGTTAGTTATTTTTCAGTTAAATGCTGTAAATTGGTAATAAGCTTTCTGGCTCATACTTTTGTGCACCATGTTAAGTTCAGTGTTGGTAGGTAATCACAAAGTTTATACTACATTTAATTTAAAAATTAATTATTCCTTGTCTATTGCAGTATAATGCAGTTTATTTTATATGCAAAATGTTGTTGCTCAGGTGCAGTTTAAGGACCTCAGCATGTTTACACAGACACACTTTGGAGGGGACTAGTAACTACTCTAATTGCTGATCAAGTATTTATGAGTGTTTGCAAGCATCTGGGAGTGTATTAAAAATTATTACATCAATCATTTTGCCTCTCTGTTAACAATGATTTTATCAGCATCCTACTCAGAAAAAGGAACTTTTGAAAAGAGAGAGTTTGCATGAGAAGTGGAGGGGTCAAATTTGTGCGAACATTTCTTAGTGAGAAATTTGTATCAAACTGTTTATCTGAAATTAATGTATACTTTCTCTGGCAGTAAAATCCTTGGAAAGAAATACTGCAACATCTACACATTTTCATCACTGGGCAACAACAAGAACAACAAAATAAACTAAAATAGGCCCAAAGACTTCAGAACACAGTAATCCTACAATAAGATAGATTTTAAGTGGCAATCTACACTCGGCCTGAATAATTCAGAAAGCATCCAGGGCCATTTTACTGTAAAGAAAACAGCTAAGAGCTATAAAGATAGGTTTGGCAGGGGCAGGTATTCTATTTTTATATAAATAAATAAATAAATAAATAAATAAACATTATTCCCGAAATTTGTTTCAAGCCACAAAGTAAGCTCCAGCTAGACACATGTGATCCAACAACCATGTGTCATGCAGACCTGGTCAAGCAAACGTCTGAGATAATAATCTTATTACAACCAGGTTAACGAGAATGTAAATATTATCAAATGAAAATTTCACTGATATTAATTTATATATTTTCCTTTACTAATAAATCATAATTATTATTCAAATGATGAGTACATATGAGTTATAAGAACCTGAAACAAGTTATATCATATTTGAACTTATTTAATATTTTTGTTGTCTATGTTGGCATATGGGCGAAAATGTATACTTCTGATTGGATGAGCATTGGAATGTTTAGCAAATAGATTTATATTACTTAAGAATGTTTAGCAAATAGATTTATATTACTTAAGAATGTTTAGCAAATAGACTTATATTACTTAAGAATGTTTAGCAAATAGATTTATATTACTTAAGAATGTTTAGCAAATAGATTTATATTACTTAAGAATGTTTAGTAAATAGATTTATATTAGTTATTACTTAAGAATGTTTAGCAAATAGATTTATATTACTTATGAATGTTTAGGAAATAGATTTATATTACTTAAGAATGTTTAGCAAATAGATTTATATTACTTAAGACTGTAGATCCAGGAAGTTTAACCAACTTATGCTTACAAACATTTAATTTGTTTATAAAGTAATATTTTGAGGTTAAGTTTGGTCATATTCCCATAATATGTATTATATAATGTAGGAAAAGTGTTAAGTGTGAGAGTGAATAGGAGAGTGTTAATTCTAATAATTGTGAGTAGGAGGTGAGTGTGAGAGTGTTAAGTGTGAAAAGGAGAGTATTAAGTGTGAATAGGAGAGTAGTGTGAGTGGCAGACTGTTGTGTTAAGTGTGAGTGTGTTAATTGTGAGTGGCAGTGTTGTGTTAAGTGTGTGTTAAGTGTGAGTGGCAGTGTTGTGTTAATTGTGTGTTAAGTGAGAGTGGCAGTGTTAAATGTGTGTGTTAAGTGTGAATGGCAGTGTTGTGTTCAGTGTGTGTTAAGTGTGAGTGGCAGAGTGTTGTGTTAAATGGGAGTGTGTTAAATGTAAGTGGTAGAGAGTTGTTTTAAATGTGAGTGGTAGAGAGTTGTGATAAATTGGAGTGTATTAAGTGTGACTGGCAGTGTTGTGTTAAGTGTGAGTGACAGTGTTGTGTTAAGTGTGAGTGACAGTATTGTGTTAAGTGTGAGTGACAGTGTTGTGTTAAGTGTGAGTGGTAGAGTGCTGCGTTAAATGGGAGTGTGTTAAGTGTGAGTGGCAAGAGTGTTGCGTTAAATGAGAGTGTGTTAAGTGTGAGCGGCAAGAATGTTGCATTAAATGGGAGTGTGTTAATGTGAGTGGCAGTGTTGTGTTAAATGCATAAATATAAATCACCCCACGTATCATATGACAATATAGATTATTGGAAATAATGTGTACTAAATGTTCTAATGAATCAGAAAGAAAGAAATGCATACAAAATTGCTTATGATAAATTCAAAGACAGGGTAAAGCTGTACTTACCTTGTATGCCCAATAATAAACAGATTCTGGGTTTTGTATTTCTTTACCCAGTCGGCTGATTATCTTGGATGGAGTCCAAACAACCTGCTGTATAAGAAGAAACACATAAGTGAAAAAGAACATAGAATACACAGCGAGTTTTATAAACATATATACAACCATTTTGGAAAGAGAAACCCACCCACATGCACTTTAACATAAAAGTAGCAACTAATTAGGACCAAAAATGTAATCTATAAATATACAGTAGGTATTCTATGGTTAGGGTATCAAAGCCAATTTTGAGGGGGTGGGTGGGTGGTGTCGTGCTATAATGTAAATACAGGCAATATATTTGTAGATGAAAAGAGTAATTCTAAACTGTCATAAAATCACTAGTAATATGTTTAAACCATTACTCCACATCTAGAGTACCAAAAAGGAAATTCTTCACCAGGCAGTGGTGACCTCCCACAAACCAAACCCCGCTTCGGGAAACAATTGCCATCTCCCATCTACCACCATTTTCCCTGTACTGCTTAAAGTGCATGCCAGCAAAAAGAAAAACCCACATAGGTATGTTAATTGTTATAAATATGTTTTTTTAAGACTAAGTAAGACTACCGTTTTGGTCTGAGAGGTTGAGTAATTATCAAGACAAACTGCAGACGAATATGAAGCATCAGCACTTGATAACTAAGATAAAGTACGTGAAATCAACACACTACACCTGCTCTTTCTGTTCTTGAATCATTGTATCCAAAATGGGGTTCAGCCAGTCTTCAAACATGCAATAATTGTTGTTTGGGACTAGCAAGTTTCCAATGCGATTAATTCCTTTTGCTCGCAAGTCCTTTCCACTTAGAGCAAAGTCACCGAGGTAGGTTGGTCCTAGACATTTGATAAAGTCTTCTTCTATACCACCAGCTGAAGTTACTATACAGTCCACCTAAAACATATCAATTGTGGAACTATAAATAAAATAAAATTCACTACAAATGTAACATAAAGGCAAATATTTTTTTTGCTCCTTTGTCCGCTGTTTCATTTCTTGTTATGTTATGTCATTTTATTATTTTGGGGGGGCCCCATCCCTTCTTTGTCTCCTAGGTAGAAATTTAAATTTTTAAATTCCATTGAGAATTACAGTCGCTTTTTAATTTTTTAATAGACTTGTTAAAAAAAAAAAAAAAAAACGATGCCAAAATTCACAAGTTATCTTCTTATCTTTTTCTTGATTTGAATTTGAAATAAATTAAAAATAATAATTTTTAAATTCGTTAGTATATCTATAATAGGTAGTAATTTAAATTTTTGAAATCCATTGATAATTACAGTCACTGTTCATTTTTTATTACACTGACCCATTCAATTATCGGTAAGCATCAAAATAGCCTGATATTGTGGCCTCAGATTACGCAATTTCGCCTGACAGCCAACAGGTTAAAGTATGCAGCTAATAGTTATCCTACTGATTATTTTGAAGAACCAAACTTGCTTGTATACTTTTTTAAAGAAAATTTTAAGGATTGAATATTTGTGGACTTTTTTTTTTGCTGATGAGCAGTATGCTTTCTTATCTTCACACTTGCTGGCTACAGGAAAAGGTAGATTTCCAACAATTTCAAAACTTCCACATGAAAAAGTACAATTCAGCATGCATGATGTGAAATCAATGACATATTAACTAAAGTATAAATCTCCCAAATTAGTGAAATGTGAGTGAAATAAAAACTCTCATTTACCATGTTGTGCTGCACCAGGTACCGGATGATTTCCCTTGTCCCAGCTGATATCATGTTGGATGTATAGCTAAGAAAAATGGTACAGTTGCTCTTTTCACGGCCACAGGGATTAATGTTGATCTCAGACATAGATGACTCAGGCAATGGCTGCATTTTACAGTCAATCTGTACAATTTAAGATAAAAGTAAAATAAACTTCAAAATTTATCAAAAATAAATAGTCAAGCTAACTAAATGTGAAAGTACTACTTTTTAAAAAATTCTGCCTCTTAAAGATTTATTATATCAATTATGGAGTTAAGGTCCCTTAACCAATTATTTGCTTCCCTTTTTGAATATAGGCATTTGCGTGAAACAGGTGACTAGTTTAGTAGTTATCAGAAGATATAAAGTAAGGAACCATTGTATGAATCACTGAAAAATGAATATTAAAATATTAATTTTATATCATAAAAAAACTGAAGCTATTCTCATTAAGTACACTGTAATTGATTGATTTTTATAAAAAAAAATTCATTTTATCATATCACAAATATGAGTTATGAATATCAGAAACTTCACTTGTGACACTATAAAATAAACCAATCAGAAAAACTTGAATAATTTTCTAATATAACATCAACCAATCAGAATAACTTGATTTGTGAAATAAAGCAGTGGTATAAAATCTTATGAAAAAAATAAAACAGCCACCCAAGACAATGTTCCCTTTCACCAAGACATCTCATCTCAAGTGACATTGATTACCTTCAGAGATTCAGGACTAGAGCAGACTAAATCCCAGCGTGCCCGCTATCTATGGTCTTTAGTGAAAATGGCTACCATCAGAGATTCAGGACCAGAGCAAACTAAATCCCAGCCCACCAGCCAGCTATGGACTTTGGTGACACTAATATAAGAAATTCAGTACTTGATGGTTAAACACCCATTTGCTTGATAACTGTGGACTTCAGTGACAATAATTAATATCAGAAATTCAGGACTTAAATTTTATGGAAACTGTATTTAAAATGAATTCCAACAGAATGATGAGTATTGAGAGTTTTGTATGTAGAGCCAAGCTTCAAGATTATTATCATCGAGTAATTGTTACATTATTTAATTTCTATTTTAAGCTCTGGCTTTCAAAAACTACTTTTGGGGAATGTCTTGTAAATATTTCAACGAAGATGAGGTTTAAAAATAAATTTATATTTCTGTAATAATAAACAGAAAAAAATTACAATCAGCCACCCAAGTTTCTTGTGTTTTTAACAAATATGAATAAATGCAAACAAAAATGAAGCAACCAGAAGAGAACCAAGGATCTGACACAATTTGACCTAATCAGTGGTTTGTTTTTATAAGTTATGTTCATGTGTCAATGAGGAAATACTGTTAATACTAAAAATAATAATAATTTAATATAAACAATATCTGAGTTTTTATATTTTTTAATTTTTGAAACTATATTTTTGCTTCACTAGGGGATGGGTAAAGTAAATGTCATATAGGGAGAAATAGTGACAGGAGAAGTATCGTTACTCCTTTGTCTGCAGCTGTACTCTGTATGACAGTATAGTTTTAATAACATGAAGACCCAGCAAATAAATTTAAAACACTTCTTGTGTCTGATCAAATGATGATTTGTCTGGTCATCATGTTTATTTTTTACCATACACAGCCTTATACATCTACAAGAAAGGACAAGGAATTTTTCATTTGTTGTTTGTTACTTTTTTTTTTATAACTTAGAGCTCTCGCTTGCGGTGAAACCTAATTTTTGGATACACAGCTCTCTTGAGGTGAAGCCTAATTTCCAGGCACACAGCACCTCTCTTGAGGTGAAGCCTAATTTTCAGGCACAAAGCACCCTCCTTGAGGTGAAGCCTTATTTTCAACACAGCACCCTTCTTGAGGTGAAGTCTTATTTTCAATACAGCACCCTTCTTGAGGTGAAATCTTATTTTCAACACAGCACCCTTCTTGAGGTGAAGTCTTAACATAGCATCCTTCTTGAGGTGAAGCCTTATTTTCAACACAGCACCCTTCTTGAGGTGAAATCTTATTTTCAACACAGCACCCTTCTTGAGGTGAAGTCTTAACATAGCATCCTTCTTGAGGTGAAGCCTTATTTTCAACACAGCACCCTTCTTGAGGTGAAGCCTATCTCTTGACACAGCACCTCTTCCCTTAGTTTAGATGAAACCTAATTTTCAGACAGAGCACCTCTCTTGAGGCAAGACCTAATTCTTAGGCAAATCTCCAGTCTATATGTCTGAAAATAAATGCTGAATTCTGCAAGGCATTTATAATTATATGAAGGTCATCTTTCTGGTTTTTTGCTGAAATAAATTTTCACACGTTAGCAATAACTGAATTTTATTTTTTTAAATTCATGTATTTTTGTTTTGTTGAACTCACAGTAATATACTACCTGGATGAAACCTTAATAAAATGAAAGCTCAGGCAGTTTATATTCCCATTATTTGAAAAAAACTTTGCAGAGACACAGAATCAATCCACGATTAAGGTATTGGTTATGTATGCACTCTAGCACTCTAGTAAACCAATTATGTGCTTACCATTCTATTAATTTCTTCTATGGCTTTGCCAACATTAGTAGCTTGGAAGCCAGTGTGTGTGTAAGAGCAAAACAACTTGTGGTAGTCAACCCCCTGGTTGAAGTCATAACCTCGTACTGTTTCTGTGCCCTCTGGAGGTGTCTCCGATCTTGCCAAAACAATTGATTTTGCCATTTCACGTGGGTGAAATTCAGTCATACTTTGAACTGAAACAGAGAACACAAAGCTGATCTCAAAAGGTTAAAAAAAAGAAGAATGGACTTAATACAATGTTCCTTTGAAACACTGCTGGTGTTCAAAAATATGTAAAACATTTGTGACTAGTAATGTAGAAAGAGTATATTTAAACATAACAGAAACTATCAGACTCACAGTCTTAAAGTAAGTTTCTTGTGAAATTTTGCTTGACAACAGATGAATAAAGTGGATTCCATTGTCCATTTCTACAAATATCTACCAAAAGCATATAGTAAAGCTAAGTATATGTTAACGAATTGCCAAAAGCCAAAATGACTCATTAATTATTCTGTAGTTCTTAAACTTAAGTAATTAATTTATACCGCTCGTGCAATATACTACTGTAGTGTTAAAATATACTAAAAACAATCTTTCCTTATCTGTTTCATTTTCAGTGTTTAAATTGAGACAAACTTAAAAACAGGAGAGCTCTCAAAAAAAAGAAAATAGAATTCTCCAGTATACTTACACTAGTAAGGCCTTCCTCAACAGAATTAAACTTTAAAGCTAGAAAAGGCAAAATGACCTAACAAAGTCACACTCACAATACCACTAGGGACAGTCCACACTGTGTTAATGTATATACAGCCAGCTACTATCTACAGGCACTTGCAAGTGCTGTTTATTGTTCTTTAAATACTTTTAATCAATGAAAATAACAAGCATAAGTCAACAGTGACTGCTTATTAGCTGAATTTTGAAATATATAGGCTAAGATTTACAGTCTCGCTGCTTGCTTTTCTGGTTTTTAAATAATATTGAAAAGAACCACTGGACCATATCAGCCAGATATTTGTAGATAATACTCTTCCCTCCTAGAAGGCAGCAAAGAATATTTTTTCAACTTGACTCAGTTAACAAGTCTGATGTTTAACTATGCACAAAAAAACAAAAAAAAATATTTTGCTTATAATAAATACTATTATGCTACAATCCATTTGCCTGAAAAAAAGTCACATTCAAACTGTAGGCCTACCTCTTCACCATTTTCAATTTCAGTCAGGTGTAACTGAAGCATACAGCAAGCACCAACAATTAAATTAAATAAAAAATAACCAATGAAACTAAAATTAAATTAACACATAATGTAATTTGTATTAGATTTCTTCAATACTCACTAAATAATGATAGTTCTGGATAAATTAAAACAAATATTATTAGACAGCACAACATATTGAAAAACAAAAAGCAGACAAAAACAGAAAGAGGAAAAAAGTAGCATTAAGAATATTCAATTCTTGTGTGTGGTGTTGTTTGCTGGTGTATGTTGTCGTACCTGCTAAAAGTTAATGTATTTTTGCCATGCTAAGTGATAACAAAAAGCCCTTCTTAGTTTAGTCAACTTAATTTTCTATATAAGTAAATACATTTTAAAAGTAATGCTAGGTACCTCAATACTATTACTTTAGTATGTTGCCAAGAAGGCAAATGAATCAGTAAGATAAATCACTGTTAGTGTTACTACAGTTTTAGAAAAAGGAAGGGGATGCAATTAGATTATGATGTTAGATGGTTGCATGAGTATCATTCTACTCTGAAGTAAGAAAAAGTGGGTTATTACAATTTAATTATTATTATTAATAATAATATTATAAAATCAAGATAAAATAAAATAGAGTAATGACAGGTGAAACAGGTAAAGGAATTTTATTATACAACAAAATGTCAATATTACTGGTACTGTGATACTGATAGTAGTCATAACAGTATAATAATAGTAATAAAACTGATTATGAAAATATTTAAATAATAATAAAAGAGAAGAAAATTTTTAAAAATATATTTTCAGCTGACTCCAAATTATAAATAAATCAATCCATAAATTAAAAAATTGAATGAATCATTTAGCATTAAGCAGATAGCTAGCCCCTAATTCTGCCATCCCACAGCACTCCACCTACTCTGGTACAAAATCAGCATAAGCTGAAAGTGCCCCCTATTTAAGTTGGTGTAATTGTGAAAAATCTCTTGCTTAGGAGAAAGGAATGCTTAAACTGTAGTTAAAGTCAGTTATTTCTCTCCATTAAAAAACAAAACAAAAAAACCCCCTCACAATAACCAGGCACTAACACCAAACTGTTAATGCATTTTATTAAAATATGGCAAAGCTTTACTTGTTTTGGTTCCTTGAATCTCATGCTGGTGAGATAAACTTTAAACATGTAAATCATGAGAGTGAGCACTGTTGCTTGTAGAAAGTATCACACTTCACAGTATAAAAAAAGTGCACATTGGTAATGGTATATTACTATATGGTTCTTTTTGTCATTATCAGCCTTGTTTATCTCAGAGGATGTGAATGTAGTGAAACAATACGTTTTTTATTTTATAAATTTCACTTATATATTAAAATATATGTTGGAATTATGAGTAGGACAAAGTGTTTACTTATCAGATGTAGCATTATGTTTTAAGTATATTACTACAGATAATAATTATATGCCCTTCTTTATATGAAGTTTATGGTACACTTGCTTTTAAATGCTCAAGTCACATATGTTTTATGCTTTTGTTATTTCCTTCTTTTCAGTTAAAAGAGTGTCCATGAACCATTCACCCACAACATGCTTGTAGAATTGATTGGTGGTGGTGGTGGTGATATTCTCTAAAATTATGTACATTTGCATCTGTTTCAATCATCTAATATAAAATATAGACTAAATTTAGACTAGAAAAATAATTACAACTGAAATTTGCCAAATCAAATGCAAGCAAAATACCTAACACAGTAACAGTATGAGGTAACTTATTTTGTGGTATAAATGCTTTTTTACTCCCATAGTTGATCTAGACTTCTTTTTAATTTGATTGTTTTCTCTCCCCCTACTTTGTGTGTTTGGGGAGGGTGGGAGAGGGTATTTGTTTCATACAAGGCGATACACATAATATTAAATATTACTGCTAACAAGTAACATTAAAAAGTTGTTAATAAAAGTTTATAATTTAGTAATAAATGCAGTAATTTAATTTTGCTCAACAATTTAATAGGCCTATATTCTATTACTCTTCGGACTCCACTATATCGAATAAACCCAAGATATCAAAGAATATGTTTAATAATCAAATATTCTGAGTTAAAATATATGAGTGCTCAATAATTTTAATTATAGTTTATACTGACAGACTATGCTCTGTTAACACGTTAAGCCCATATCATATGCGTAAACGACGCAATTTATATTTTACCAATTACTGGTAAATAGATTATTTCTAATTTGATCATAGCGTGCGAGCACGTGGACGCACACAAGACAACTGCAGTTCTTCACGAAGAGAAACAAACATCCACTACCAGCCTTTAGATAACACTTAACAGTGATGGTTATCTTTTACCTAGAAAGCACCATCTCTTTTTTAGTATAACTATAAACAAAGTCTAGAATAAATAATTAAATTAGACGTCATTAAAGATTCATGGGATTAAATTAATACAAACATAACGTGATCATCCATATTCATATAAATACTTGCTTAATCAGAAATCATACATAGAAATCATATTCGGAGTGAGCCACGAGGGCCATTTTTAGTGTCATTAGAGACACTGTACTACTTGAAGTGTCCAAGGTACAATTTCCGGCAGTGTGCATTATCTCCCTTAATCACTGTAGTCGACAAGTTTATATCTACAGTTCATAAATAAGAAGCAACACTAAATCTGAGCAATTCGTACTTTAAAATAATAAGGAGAACCAACTGCATGTAAACATAGCGTATAGATGGAGTGGAGAAGATGAAAAATGAAGCAAACTATCTTTCTCAAAATTATTTTAACTAAGTCGTCTGCTTCAACTACCTTGTAGTGGTACATTATCAGTAAAACGTCGGCCACTGCTTTGTTCATGGTCGAAACTACATTCTTCATTCGTTTGAGAGAAGTTTGCACGATGTGGACTCAGATCGCAGTCCACATTTAAATCTACATCAAAATCAAGATCACTGGATATATTCAGCTCCTCAACCTTCCGTTTTCGATCTGATCTGGCCGAGACGGCCAGCTCTGGCAATGCACTGCGAGATAGCTGCGTTGATGCATTAACGCACGCGCAACGATGAGGGGTATCGAGGTCAATCACAACTGCTGGTGCAGATTTACGCACTTCCAGCCGTTCAACCCATTCCACGGAATCTACATCGTTTGATTCAGGTGCATGGGAATGTTCCTTTGTGACCTGAACGACGAAACGCTGCTCGCGAACACACCACTGAGTATGTGCCCTCCCTTGACAGCCTCTCCTCCAAACGCACCGCCATAGTGTCTTCTGAGTCTTATTGTTTTCACGATCTTTGCGGTATACGTACCCCCCACTGGAAAGCTTTGGATTTCCTTTTGGAGTTTGTTGTATTTCCATTCTTGTTAATTAATTTAGCAAAGCTATTAATCCGGACAGAAAAATGTAACTCCTTTTGCATTAGCTAGGAGGCTAGTCCCGAGTTACTTCCCATTGGTATACCGCGCGCGCCGCGCGGATGTAATTGCGCGCGCGCGCGAGCTCGGATTTTCCTTTCTCATAACCTCATTCCAAGAATGAGTCTTGAAAGGTTGGCGTTCGTGAGCTATTGATTAAACCAGTTAACTCTACAGTACTTTGTTTATGTATTATGTGACACCGTACGACTGTTCCACAATAATAAAATGACTCCAGGAACAAAGAGATCAGATTAACTGCCTTGTACGTATATTCTGCAGAAATAATCAGTGAATGTGTATAAGGTTTTCTACTAATTCTGACACTACTTAATCAAATCCTTCACAGAGGCAAAGCTATTTAAAATTGTCTATTGAGTGTATTATTATTTATTCATTTTATTTATATGAATCAGAAAAGAGCAGTGCTTTGTTAGTGTTAAATATTATTAAAGTATAAAAAATATTATATACACGAGAAATGTTTGAGTTCTGACTTAATGTTATGGAGTGTCATTTAGCTTTCTGTTAGTTGAGGTTTCTGTCGAGTTTTATAGTCAATTTCCAGTTCTCTGAAGTTCCAATTGGGGCAATTCAGTCGATACTGCAGGAAAGACAAATTTGTTTCTCAGGCCAAAATTGAAACTACGATGCAAGATTAAACTTGACATATGAAACAAAAATGATAACCATTACAAATATTTAAACCTAATAATGACATTTTGCAAAATTTCAGAAACTTGAAATCCGACACCACTCCAGTCAACTGACTTCAGTGTAGTGACCAAAAAGAGAAACGAGTTAATGGTTACTTGCCCCTTGACAGTCAGTGCACTGTGCGTAGAGTTCGGTACCGATCTTTAATCGTCGTAATGGTCCAACAATATCTGTCTAATATAAAATATTCTTAAATGGTAATGGTCCAACAATATCTGTCTAATATAAAATATTCTTAAATGGTAATGGTCCAACAATATCTGTCTAATATAAAATATTCTTAAATGGAAAAGAGTATCTAATTAATATTAATTTCTGGACGGGGGCACAGGATATGTTATGTTTAAAAACACAAGCTCCCCTCCCCACAAACAAATAAATACTAGGTAGAGAGGAAACCCGCTTGTTATTTAAAAAAAAGAAAAAGAAATGAATAAGGGCGCTAATTAACAATATTATATATATAGATAGAAGGTAACAAAGAGCATTAACTACAACATCACCAATACAGAATGGCAATCAAGGGCATTAACTACAGCAACAGTAATATAAAATGGTAATCACTAACATAACATAGATATTATTTGTTTTGTTGAAGAAAAAAAACTGTCAGCTTATTTAAACCGCACTAAATTTTAAAAAAATATATATAACCATTGACCAACCAAAATTTTTTGCCAAGTTTTATAATAATTTGGTTGAAGTAAGTCAACAGTAAGCTTTACTGTGTCGGTGCCTTACTTACTGAGTGTATACCTTGTACTGAATAAAATCACTGGGGTAGGAGGGGGGGGGAATTTTACGTGGAACAGCCTGGGAGTGGGGGGGAGGAGAAAAAAGACAACATGCACTGACAAGAACCTGAAGTGATCATGATCATGACCAAAAACATAGTAGCATAATTAAACACACATACACACACACACACGCACGCACGCACGCAGGCAGGCACACACACATACAGTAGGATGACCACGAGCCCAGTAGAACAACTAAGACCGCAGAAGAATGACCAAGAACACAGTAGCGTTAATAATAGCAATGACTACAACAACAGAACAACTGCAACTACCATCTAACCACAACATAAAAGAATAACCTTTAAAGCAACATTAAGAACAACAAATTCAGCAGCATTAATCAATCACGACAAAATCACAACCTTAACAAAAGAAACCTTATATATTACAGCCTTAACTGCATCAATAATAACAGCATTAACAGCAGCAACAGCACCAACCTTATTACAAATAATAAAGCAACAATAATAATGACAACAACTGCACAAAAGTAACAACAATGACTACAAAACACAATAAATCCCTGTGACATGCACTTTGCTTGCTAATTAGAAAAAAAACTTGTAAACTTTTAAAACACCGAGCAGCAAGGGTCTATTAACCAACAGTAAATAAAACTGGAACTCATTTTCACTGGTATATAGGCCTATATATTTTTGAACTTTAATTGCTCATGACATCTTAGCAGTTTTCAGGAGAGCTAAGCTAAGGAGAAGTCAGGATTGTTGTCAGTTCACAAATTTCAATTGTCAAACTTAAAAGCGGTGTTTATCCAGAATGTAGCTTTGTATTCAACTACACACACAAACATTAACAAAAATTGATGGCTTGACTGGTTATGTTGTCGAACTCACTTTAAAGGGTGCCTTGCAATGTGAGTGGAATCTTGAGAAACGGGTTGCGATGTTTTTGACTGAATGGGGAAAGAGGTTTATCCTGATTTAAGTTAAAGCCAACCGTAATGCATCGTCAATCTCAGAGATGACTGATTCATAGTGTTTAAACTTTTTGTACTAAATTGAAAACACATTGAACTTTGTGTGAGTGTGTGGGTGTGGGTGTTTTTTTGGTTTTTTTTGGAGGGGCATGCCTGCGTGCACTTTTAAGACTAGGCATTAGATTGCTTTACGTACAAGACAAATTTCTTTGGAAAACTCGGTTACATTTGCACATCTAGACCTAAAAATATACTAATACTATATACTAAACGAATTACAAGCATTGCTGGCCTGTCTTCTGTGAAAAAGGTCGGCTATACGTATATGTAAATGCTCGATTAGGCCTAAGAACAGGGCTCAGTATGCTATGAGTCTTTATATTAGGCCTACAAACAAGGCTCAGCATGCTATGAGTCTTTACATTAGGCCTACAAACAATGATCAGCATGCTATGAGTCTTTACAGTAGGCCTACAAACAATGATCAGCATGCTATGAGTCTTTACAGTAGGCCTACGAACAAGGCTCAGCATGCTATAAGTCTTTATATTAGGCCTACAAACAAGGCTCAGCATGCTATGAGTCTTTATATTAGGCCTACAAACAAGGCTCAGCATGCTATGAGTCTTTACATTAGGCCTACAAACAATGATCAGCATGCTATGAGTCTTTACAGTAGGCCTACGAACAAGGCTCAGCATGCTACGAGTCTTTACAGTAGGCCTACGAAGAATGCACGATAGAGCTTGCGGTCTGTCAAATATAAAACTTTTTGTATCCTGGTCGGATAGCCTTTGGGATTGAAACATCTATAAATATGCACCTTGTGTGTGAAATGATTGCTTTACACTATGTGCTGTTAGGTACATGTTTATAATGCTGCAGTGTTTCCTATTGTGTGCATCCTCGTATACTGTACACTATATGGTTGTATAATATTGTAAAGTTTTTTATGAACTTTTTTATTCAAGATCACACTCATCTCGTCCATTGGTAGATGGACATTGAATTACGCCGCTGGTAGAAACTAACAGCAAGGATTTAAATGTGCCATTGAGATGCCATGGATTCGTTATGCTCTAACTGTTTAGTGTGCCTGTGTCCTGACATGTCCCAATTACTTGCTGGGCTTTGAAAGTCTGCTTTAATTTGCTTCTTAACGGTTGGAAGTGATTTGACAAAGGAGTACGTGCCCACTCACCCTTAAATGACTGATGTCTGTCTTAATGAGGGTGTGGGTGGTGGATGGGGTGTGTGTTCTTGTTGCTTGTATGTTTGAAGAGATTTTGAATTTTTCGTAAGTATAACATTTGCGTGTCCGGGTTTGCATGACACTGCACTATGGCGGACTTGGATCATAATCCAAGCTGGAATATAACTAAAATTAACGTATAAAGTTAATATGCTGGCATTCACTCGTTCTTGAAGAAATGTTTTCAATTAAATCTTTAATAGTTCAAATAGTTCAAAGCCTAAAAAGTTCTCGTAATAATTGTCTATAATTGTTCGCGTAGGGTATCTCCAGTCCTCTTATATCTTTTAATTGTAGCTTGTTCAACCATATAGGATTGCAAGGTGGCTGGGCCTCCCCACGGCTTTCATCGTAGCCTTTTCAACAACCATACAGGATTGTAACGTGGCTGGGGGCTCCTCATGCATTTTATCGTAGTTTATTCAACCATACAGGATTGTAAGGTGGCTGGGGGTTCACGGCTTTTTTCGTAGTTTATTCAAACATATAGGGTTATAGGGTGGCTGGGGGTTCTGAGCCATGTAGATTATTGTGTATTACCTATTACGTACTATAATTATACTATCTTAATGGTCACTCTTAGACACAGTCCTGTAAATATGGTCGGTGCTTGCCTTTTTAGATTCTAATACAGGGAGGGCATGGTGTTCCAAAATGAAGCAACATCTACTCTGCAATTTCACGTCACCAGACGTACCATGTAATGGGAGGTTTGTATCAGGATTTGAACTATATCCCTTATTTCATGATGTAACTTATAAGAAATAGTACATCAACTTTTTATTCCCTAGACCGCTATGAGGAACATGCGAGAGATTATGAGAATTTGAGAGTATGAAAATTTTAAAATAAAAATTACTAAAGGAATGGTTCTTTTTGCTGATACAATAATTCAGAGAGCTAAAGTTTCAGAATCAACATTTATGTGAATAGTGACCTTTATTTGTAGTCTTTCCCCCCTATCCCCAACCTCCACACACTTTCAAGAGTAGGTTAATCTACTTGATTTACAAGTCATGGCATTGTCACAAGAAACAAGTAAAAGATTAATTCAAAATATAGATTAAAGGAAGACAGGTTTGGCTGGTGTCGTCAGCGAGTACATTTCTAGTTATTCCTTGCAATTTGTTATCAATTCTTTATTCATGATTATTTCATGTTGATAAGAGCATGTAATATTACTTTATATTCTACTTGCAGAATCCTCTTAGTCCAGGGATATGATATGGTCTGTAACTCCAGCTTCTGGGGAAAAAGTCTCCCCAGCTGTGGCAATCACCCACCTTCTCACGATTTTATTTTAAAAACTATAACAAATATTTTCAATTCTTGGTTCTTCCCCCTTTTCTTCTCTTTCTCATCATTTGAAAATTTTCTATATTTTTATTACTGAATAAATTTTACTTACTTGTTAATATATTCCATATAAACTTATTTTATTTTCGGGCAACTAAAATTACAATTGTAAATCTTTTAAATAGTGATGTGGATAGAGGCACTTGGTTCCCATGGCCGAACATTCAATATGTTGTATGAGATTCCAAGGACGTAACGACCAGGTTGATTGGCATTTTGCCCTCTTCGAGTGAGGTCATTGAAAACCTAACTCATTAATCGTTCTAGGAAGACATTCGACACAGACTGGGTCAGTTTGAGTCAGTGCATTTAACTGATAGCTACGTGTCAGCAAAAAAGTTGATACTCTAGGACAAGGGGAAAGAAGCCAGATAGGATAAACAACCAGTGTGTGACGGTCTTCCCCCCTTGACAGTAACATTGTCTCTAGTACATATTAATATTCTAGGGCAATTAATAAACTATGTATCACAAATAACGGTGTTACCGGATTAATATCTGACCGACTCTATAAATCACACATCGGCCAGATATCGGCCATCACACTTTACGGTCCCTTGCTTAGGCCCATAGGTAGAATGATAGAAATACATTGCCAGATTTAATAGAGATATTTCAATGCTCCCACCCTTGGACCGCTTTATTTGTAAAATAAACCAAACCAAACAAAACAAAACTTGGCTTGTTTAAACCACCCTGACAATAATTTATTAATACAATATTTTAAAGCATCATGTTCATCTAGTTAGATTCTAGTATCACAAAAATTATCAAATAAATACAGTCTGTGATTCCAACGCCACTAGTTCTCATTGAAGACGTATTTACATCCCTTGATAGCGCTCTCAACACAATTTTATATACATACAGCCTGAATGTGTCCACATACATACTTACTATCTATGTCTACCATCACAATGGGTACTTTGTCTTTTATACCATTGGCTAGAGTGGTTGTTTGAAACTCTCTAGTGTTGTCACTTTCCTTCACTAGGCTAGGGTATACTACTAACCTTACTCTGCAACCATTGTCACAGAGGACTGGAACACAATGTCCATTTATGTATGCATTAAACGAGGTGCGCCACTTGGTTCCATGACATTTATTTTACCTGGGCAATAACGTTTAATATGGCCTGGTTTTCCATAGCTAAAGCACACTACTGGTTCGTACTTAACACCTTTGTTTTTACTGTTGGGGTGAGGTGTGGGTAATCTATCTTTTGTTCTTTTTAAATGACGGAGGCGACTAAGTGTGTCCTGTAATTGGCTTGTGGTCAGACCTATCATTCTGTCGTTTGTACGTCACTTGTTCATTAACAGTTTTGTGAAGTTCAGAGTTATACCTAACTGTCAGATCAGCATGTTTCCCATATATCTCCTCCTACTTGTCAGCTGCTTTTAACCATTCTGTCAAACTCTTTGGTCCTTTGTCCTTAACATAAGCTAAAAGTGCTGGGGACATGATGTCTGTAACTTGTCAATCACAAAGTTATCCCTAACATCTTTTCCATTGTCAATATCTACTTTGTCTAGTTCTAAACACCTGGTCAAGATGCTGCCTGTAAAAATGTATCAGTCTGCTCTTAAACTGATGAAACCTGTCTCACTCGTCACTCTGAAGTATGCTAACAGTTCGGACTTATATGTCTCACATATCGAGGCTTCGTCTGGGAGCCTATCAAAGACCATAATGTCCTGTCCTTTTCTGTCACTAACTTGGAGAGCCATAAACTTTCTGGTAGGTCTAATCTCACAGCACATTGCTCAATGGAAATGAAATTTTGCACTGGCTTCCCGACCCTTAGCTGCCTCTCGCTTATCTTTAAGCTATATCATTCCTGCATCTTCAGTTAGTTTAAACCAAGCTCTCTGTTTCTTCTATCCTCAGTGTCTAATTTGGAGAATGCTACCTCTCATTGAAGATCATATTCAATTTTCAATTTTCTCTCACTGTTGTTCATTTTTATTTCTAGTTTTTTTTTCCACGATCCTTTATTATTTCACGTTCTTCCTTTTTTATTTCCAGTTCTACCTGGTCTTTTACACAGGTCATAAAATATTCTGAAACTTTATCTGCTGGGGTGCCTACTATTTCAGCCATCACCTTGCCCTCCTGTGCCCAATTCTTTCTTTCTTTCAACATAATTTCCATATTTAAATCGCAAAATAACTCGACCATAGTCACGCAGCTAGCTGATTGGCGAGCTCTCTGACTGATTTTACAAGAGTATCTCCACAAACACTCAAGCAATTAGAAACTTTAAATCTATTTACTTAAAATGCACAATCAATGTAAATTGCATAATCGCCACATAACAGTAATGGAAACTAAGGTAATACATATATCAATACAATATGCAATCAATAATATAAAAGTCAAAAGGGTTAATAAAAAAATTCAAAAGAGAAAAAGAAGAATAGAAAAAGCAAAACCATTCTAGACAATATTATAAAAATAATGAGTGAGACAAGACCGCTTTCTATATGTCTATTCCACTGGTCAATTGTTTTTCTCTTTAGCTCCGTGTTAGTTTAGGATTTCCCGTTAAGTTCTAGACTTAACAAATCTTTCAACATTTAGTAATTTCAACACAGTGATAATTAGTTTAACAATTTAAAACAAATTTGAACTCATCTCTAGACAAAGCCTACTCACTTTATGTGATGCCAACACCACCTAGTTAATAATAATTAATTAATTGTCCATAATTAATTACAAGAGATGATAATCTAATTTATGTTGTTAATGATTTTCCAGCACAACCACGCATCTCTCTTACTTGGCAGATATGTGGGCACTGTAAACGTTTTCTCTCTTCCACAACATTAAAGACAACCATTTACTGTCACATAATATTTCTATAGGTGGAAAACTTCTTACCAAAGGAGAGGACAAATCCATCTTTAATCTATATTTAGCAATCCTCCATCCACCCATTTTCCTCTCCAACATAAGGTTTTTAATATGTGTAAGAAGGTCATTAAATGTAATAATAAATTTATTAAATCAACAATCAAATAAGCATATGACAAATATTGACATCAATAGTTCCATGAAACCATGTTTGAATAATTTTTATATTTATACAGTCTTATATTCTAAATACAATTCAGCAATAGTGACAATACAAATCACAGGATAGTTCTTATCAAAGAACAGAAATGGAGTTATAAGAGATAAGCGATAATAGCTTGTACATAACCTTGTATAGATGAAGCCACAATGTCCTTTTCATGCACTTTTCGTATCAAAGTCACAAGTTTATATCCTCATCAATTCCACGTGTTTCTCTCCTCACATGTAATGGATTCACTGAATTTCATATGAATGTCCTCACTACACATCTCGACAGTACTGATCAGCGAATCGATAGTATTTTCATTTTTACCATAAAGCTTTAGATCATCCATTTCTAGTAAATAATTGAGAATATGCCTTGGTTTCATTTTGTATCCTAATCCTGTTTTCTGGACACCTTGACTTAGAGGATTTACGGCAGTGCAGAACAGCAGTGGTGATAGGGAATCTTCTCGAAAAATTCCACATTTTATTGGTATGTCTGCAATTTCTATATTATTACATGTTAGGGTCGTTTTCCAGCTTGACATTGATACTTGTATAAGGTTTTGTAGTGAAGGTGCTATTTTGTACATTCTTATGTTTGGAGTATCCATGAATGTATAACTGAATCATTGGCCTTTTGGTAGTCAATCTATGCCATGGAAAGATTTGCTATTTGTTTCTTGTTGTCAGTAACTATAGCTTTATCAATTGCCAATTGGTCCTTTGTTCCTCTGCTGCCTAGTCTAGCACCCTTTTGTTCATTTGTTAATATTTTGTTTATTTCTAGATGGGACATAATTTTATCTGATATAATTTCTGATGGGCAGTTAATGTTGATAAGCGTGTAATTGACCAATAGCTGGTTGGTGTTGTGTCCTTCTCTTGATCGTTCATAATCAGGCTTGTTTTCCCTGTTATCATCCATGTTGGTAAGGTTTCTGGCTTGTTTAGTATTCCTTGCAGTTGGTTATCAATTCTAACATATAAAGAGGTAAGGTGTTTTAACCAGAATTATATTTGTATTTTGGTCTAAATCTGGTGCTTTCCAGTTTGCCATCTTTCTTAACTTTTTCTTAATATCTTCCTCAATGGCTGTGATGTTGCATTGCTGCTGTGTGTCTTTATGTTCGTTTTGCAGTTCCTCTGTCCAATTTGCTGAGATATTATGCATACGAGAATTGCTCCAAATGTTTTCTCTAGAATATTTTGGTGTCCGTAATGTTTGGAATCTGTTGTTCTATTCTGGGATTTCCTTTGAATTCTTGATATAGTCTTCCAAGGTAAGTTTTAAATATTTTGTACTTTGGAATTGTTGACCTCTTGCAGTGCATCTTTTAAGACAGTGACTGAGTCTCTGTAGCCTTTGTTTGGCATCTTGTATTGCGGTCTTAATATTTCTAAAATTTAGATGGTATTTGTTTATTAATGCCTGTTTCAGTTTTCCATTGTTATGAACTACTGCTGTCATTTGGCTTATTTCTTTCCTAGTACACTTAATTTTATTTTCTATTCTTCTCTTCCAGGGTGGTACTGATGGTTTCTTTGTATTTTTGATTGTATTATAATTTCAATTATTTTGCTTTAGCATATATTAGGCTATTGGTTTCAGTAATATCTTTTGTGGAGATGTACCTAACTACTTTATTTGCATTGTGAATTGCTGTTGTTAAGGCTTTGTTATTTTGTACTCTTCGAGGTTGTGTTCTTCCTACGTGTGATTTATTGTTGTCCATGAAATCTTTTTTTCTCTCTCAATTAAATTCTTTAATGTTCGTCAGTTAGTTCATTATTTATTTTTTCGGTGTGGTCATCATCCAGGTTTGTTAAATTAGTTTGTTACTGTTCAATATTTTCAATTCTACGATTGTAAGAAGTTTATTTTGCATGATTGAACGTTTCTGGTCCAGGAGCCGTTGTGTACTGATAATATCACCTGGATATTGTTTTTGCCACAGTTCATGCATCCTTTTTTCTATATCCTCTTACTGTGATTGGCTTTCATAATAAGAGGCCATTACTTGTATATTTTCCTCTTTAGTTCAGTTCCTCAGAAGTTTTTTTCTAGAGTTCCAGTAGCCAATTGTCCACTAGAACACCATGAAACATTAGAGTCTAGTGGATGCATTTTTAACGTGGGCGAAATCTGATCCGTATTAGAATCATGTATCGTCTTCTCCATCATAAATCAGATGGGTAAAAATTGCGTAACAATAAAATGAAATATTTTGTAATCTGCTACTTATCAATAAATTTGCAGAAAGAAATCAGTATAGCTAGCAAATGAAAGATGTACAAGGAACTTGATATTGAAGTAATATAGATGCATTGATGAAAATACATTAAAAGTAGCAACGTGATGTAAGTATTCAACATACGTCAAGGGAAGGTTGACGTCACAAAGATGGATTACGTAATATCACGTGGATGTTACCGTTGACAATTCACAACTGCATGATACATGTGAACCACTATTATTCACACTTTTAACACTCATTTATGTGAATCTTTATTCAGCATATCAAATTATATTTCACTTCATTTACACGTACGATCTCTATGTCGACCTCACTTGTCGCCATTTTGTTCCGATATTATTATTATTATTATTCAGCCTCTTTCCACGACTTCTGTTTTTGACTGTCGGTTGTGATCCAAGGTCTCGGAATCTTACCAAGATTCTGGGAGATCCAAGGTTTTATGGAGGATGTGGGCACTTCCGAGGAGCGCTGCTTTGAGTAGTGGAGCGAGTCTGTGGTTTCCAGGGTTTTCAGGTAGCCTTCCAATTCAGATGTTATGTTCCCCAAGGCTCCTATCACTATAGGTATCACTTCTGCTTTTACATTCCACAGTCTCTGGATTTCTAATCTGAGGTCTTGGTATTTTTCTATTTTTTCTCTTTCTTTTGTTTTTATGTTTCTATCACTTGGGACAGCGACATCA